>CM031951.1:25889424-26316924 GCA_018749465.1 Paracanthobrama guichenoti
TAACTTACTTTTTAAATTTTGTTTTATTTTTTTACAGTGTACTGTAAAAAAATATTGTTGGTTAAACTTAAAAAAGTAAGTTACCTGGTTCATTGAAAAAAAAAATAGTTAATACAACAAAGGAGATTGGTTTAGTAAATAGAAACTCTGAATATTATGTTATCTGAACCACATTAATTATCCAAGTTGATTTGACAAATGATAAAAAGTTGTGATAACAAATCATGATTATTTTTTACAGTGTGTTATTACTATGGTAAGTACATGTAACATATGTAACAAGGACGGTAAAATAAAGTGTTACCTCCTTTTATTTAATGTATAGGGAATATCATCACAATTATGATTTTGTACACTGATTTGCACAAAATAGTGCAAATAATAATAATAATAAAAAGAAGATATTTTGAGTCTTTTTGTCAATTCAGTGGAAGTCAATGGTAACTAAAACATTTCCAACATTTCTCAAAATATCTTCTTATATGTTCCACAGAAGAAAGCAAGCCATTCGGGTTTGAAAAGACCTGAGGGTGAGTAAATGATTTTTGGGTTTCAATTTTAGAGCTTTTTTGTGCGTCAAGAATTTACTTTAGTAACAAATTAAGATGACAGAATTATGACATTTCTCAAAAGTATACTGGAAGTCTTTATGCTTTTACTGTTTATCAACGGAAAAACTACCATAAATATTTCACGTTTTAAATGCGCACTTAAACTTCATTAAGTTGTCACTGATAGTCAGCTCATCCATCCAGGGCTTTGTAAATGGATTTAAATCTCAAACCGCAATGTTTCGATTTATGCGGTGGGCTGCTTTTCTGTTTGTTTTGGGATTAAGAATTACATGTTTAAACTCAAATTTCCCTTATGCGTTGGCCGAGGCTGCAGATTTTTTGAGTGTTGTAGTTACATTGGAGGAAAGGCACAGTGCGGGCAGACATTCAGACATTCAGACGGCCTGTCTGCTGTGCACCGGCTGTGCAGGTTTTTTTCCCTCTGTAAAAATATCACACCTTATTTACAATTCAATGAGGTGAACTGAGTAAGAGTAACAAAGCCACCCTCCCTCTCCCCTCTCTCTCTCTCTCTCTCTCCCTCGCTTCTCTCACATGTGTGCGCATACACTGCTGGGTGCACCAAGAACAAATAATCTGAAAAGAGAGTCCAGATGCTGTATAAATAGAATATGCACTTTCTTGCTCTCTTTCTTGGTTTTCTCAATGTCTTTTTCCCCTCAGATTAAATGGTGTGATGGATGGAGTCAGAACATGCTACGGCCCTCTTTTGCCCGTTATGTTCTCGTGCATTTCTCTAATTGAAAATGACTTGAAATGAAAAACGGGTCAGAAACCATATGGTTTTCAAACATCCAAGGGGTAGCCAGTAATTATGTGTCACGCCGAACTGCCGTGAGTTGACGGATGTATTCTGACCAAGTTGTATTACAATACAAGTGAAGTTCACCTCAGGAAATGTTGGAAAAACATCTTTACCCGCAAGGCTTGGCTGGACTGCCGCTTGACCGAAGAATTGCTTTTGCTTACAGCATGTTTGTCTCTAACATTTATTGTATGGAATTATCACTTTAAATGTATGTTTTATGCTTTTTTAATTCTTAGTAATAAGTAAAAAAAACACAAGGAATGTAACCTGTCACACACACACCCACCCGCACACACACTTAATGCAAATGTGCATGCATTCGCACACATACACACCCTAACCAGGAGTGCATTGGCTAAAGCAGCTGTCCAGATGTGGGTCGTACATATTCATGTGTGCTGCCGCGGCTGTCAGGGTTGTCATGGTGACGTCTCCAGTGCAGTGGATGCCAGTGAGCGTTTCTCTCTCATCCATCACCCTTGGCAAAGGTCACTATTATTCTCATTCATTTCAAACTCTCTCTCCTTCTCCTTCTCCTCCTCCTTTTTTTTTTTTTTTTCAAGTCTGCCCTGTGAAGGTTTTGGTAAATTAATAACATATAAGCCAAAAAGAGAGGCTAATGTGAAAGAAGAAACATTCTTTTGTAATGAAAAAAAAGGAACTTTTAATATCTATTGTTGTATTCGTTCCCCATCCGACTAGATTAATCAATGTGTGGTTAATGTGGAATAATTCATGCTTTTGTTCTGAGATTTGCAGAAACTTCAAAGCTGAATTTGGCTGCTGAGATAGCAGTAATGGTGATGCAGAACCTGGCTTGAGGGGAGAAGGCTTCAGGCTCTCACTGGATACAAACTCTGAGCGCTTTTTCCCCTCGGCTGCTGGCCCAGGTCAGTAGTATGAGTGCAGAGCAATTTAAGGGTCAAGGGTCATGGTGTAGCCTGCCCTGACCAGTGTATTTGTGCAGAAAGTGCGTGTTTTTGTATGTTCAGCTATGGCTACACACTGAAACGGGCTATTTTTTTTATTTTACCTTTTATGTAATACAGTACCCTTTACATAATCGGAACATTTTGAAGCATGCAAAATTTGCAAAGGTGCGCAGGTGACCGAGTATAATCCACATAGTTGAACTTATTAAATGTATCATAAAATGATTGACGAACCATTTTGATTTGAAACATATTTGTAAATGAAATTCAGATTGGACTAATATTTGTAGTTAATTTATAATGTTATTGGTAACCGTTATACTTTTTCAGGATTCTTGCATTATAGAATAGCATTTAAAAAAAAAAAAAAAAAAATGGTTCATTTGGTTTCTTGATTCAATGTCTTTACTGTCACTTATGATCAGTTAATGAATGTGTCCTAAATAAAAGTATTAATTTCTTTCAAAATAAAAATCGTATTGACCCTGAATGGTGTGTTTCACACAGTTAATGCATTACCAAATTTGACATTACCAGCTACTCTTTGAATTTAATTACCATCAAAGTTCAACAATATGAGGTGACACTTTATTTTACAGTGTCCTTGTTACATATGTTACATGTACTTACTATAGTAATAACAGTAAATTATGCATAATTACATGCTACTAACCCTCAACCAAACCCGGATAGACTTGTATCAGGTCAGTTGTGTCAATGATACACGTTTGTGTTATTGTTACAGTGTAATTATATATTTAAGTACAACTAAGTAATATTAATTAACTACATGTACTTACTAGGGTTATGGTAGGATTAGGGTTTGATTTAGGGTTAGTTGCATGTAATTATGCATAATTTACTCTTATTAAGTACATGTAACATGTAACAAGGATATTGTGAAATAAAGTGTTACCCCAAATCCTAACCTTATAGTACATGTACATGTTGTTAATTAATATTACTCAATACTTAAATATATAATTACACTGTAACAAGGACAGTTTAAAATAAAGTGTAACCAATATGAAATATACTGCGTAATATAAATAAGAAATAAAATATATGTATAATGAACTCTGATGCTAATTACATTTTAATTAATAGACTCAGAAAATCTTACAGAGCCCAAACTTTTGAATGGAAGTGTATTTAATAATTCTCATTTATTATAAATGTGATGAAATCAACTTTTGAACTCAAGAACCTCAACAAATTTGTAGGTTATTAATACGTTAAGAGTGAGTTATTGTAAGTAAGAATGCTAATAAGATCTCATTGCTGTTAGATTTTTTTTTTTCTTTTTCATAATGGAGAGGGATAAATCTTTGTTTCCTCATATCTTCCTTTTCAATTTCATTCATAATGAATGTTTTCCTTACGGAAAACAGCACTCATTGTTGTTCAGCTTTTACACTGCCAATCATTTTGTCATAGCTCTATTTCACTGTCCTATATTATACATTTTCTGCTTCCACGAGCTCGATTCCTCTCTGTCTGCCTCATAACGTCTCACGTAAAAAGCGGCACACAAATGAAATCGAAATTGTGCACACATGTCTCAGACCCCGAGGTGTTACGAGACCCAGTCGCCCCTTCACCCACCCCACTTCCTCTCTCTCTCTCCCTCAGCCAGCTCTGCCAGGGGAGCAGAGGGGAAGAGAGGAGGGGGAGGCGGGGCGGCGGGGCAGCCGTATCCAGGAGAAAATTTGCAAAAAGCTGCGCTAATGAATATTCATCTGTGACGGTGGCTTGGGCTGTGGCACGTTATCCTGGCTGAGACGCGGGATCCTCGCAGGCCGTGATGTGAAGCAGGGGGAGTGGGGGAGGAGGAGGAACATAAAGGCCCGTGGCCGATCCCATTACCCAGCGCTGTGCAGGCTTAATGGGATTCAGCCAGGAGTCTGTGTGCTGTAGAGACACACTATTCTGTGAGATTTCATACAGGGCTTTAACGACTATGGTCTTCCAAGACGCAACACACATGAGCAGGTCCCACGCATCTTAGATAAAAATGGCTGATGTCAGAAAAATCCTCATTTGGGTTGATTTAACTCATTCAAGGGTTCTGTTTAAATAGTTTATGTGGGAGGCGATCTATGTTACTTTTCTATCATACTCTATTTAATCATAAAATGACATTATAGTATCTATTTATACAAGGAGTTTGTTGAAAAAAAAAAATGACTACATCCTTTAAAAAAGATTCTATAGAACCCAAGGGTTCTCGACTTTAGGTTCTATATAAGGAGAAATGTGTTAAATGATTGTTTAACAGGGTATTTCAATTTTTCTAGTGATAAAGTATGTTTATGAGCTGCTTAATTCATAACATTTAAATTAAAACTAAATTAATTAAAGCTAAATGCATAAAATGGTCCCATGAAGGGAACTCCTAAAAGTTTCTATATATGAAGCGCCTGACAGAATCCTTTAAAGTTCTATATATAGAACCTTTTCTTCTAACTTCTAATGACTGTGAATATTCTGAAATTCTGCATTTGTATGCTTTTCTATAGGCTCATGGAAACATACATTCAGGTCTACTAGAGTTGATATCTGTCTTAATGCACGTCCTGATTTTGCCAAGAGGTGGGTTAACATATTTTGTTCGAAAATTGTATCCTAACCATATCCCTACCCCTAAACCTAACCCTACCCATAAGTTACCCCTAAAATCAGAGGGATATGACAGGTGAATAACACTGATGTAGAAGCACCTAACCCTTGTTGTAAGCCTAAACTTGACATAAACTGTAAACTTGTTCCTCAAATCTGATTGGAATGCTGTTCCAGGATCAGCAAAGATATTGATACAGGAACATGCTGCACTTGGTGGAATTAGTTTCTGGTGTTAAAGTACCAGTTTATCGAGCTAAATGAAGAACCTAATCAAGTCAGATGCAAAAAATGCACAAAAATACAAAACACACTATTCAAATTTACAAAACATACCTTAAAAGTTTCTAAAAATATGACATGGAAAATATAAACTCGTATTCAAAAGTTTGAAGCTGGTAAGATTTTTAAAAATGTTTTTGAAAGAAGTCTCTTATGCGCCAAGGCTGAATGTATTTGATTACAAATACAGTAAAAACAAACAAACAAACAAACAAACGAAAACAGTAATATTGCGAAATATTATTACAATTGAAAATAACTGTAACTGATTCTTGTGGACAAAGCTGAATTTTCAGCATCATCACTCCAGTCTTCAGTGTCACGTGATCCTTCAGAAATCATTCTAATATGCTGATTTGCTGCTGAAGAAATGTTTCTTATAATTATTATTGATTTTTAAAACAGCTGTGCTGCTTAATATTTTTGTGGAATCCTGGTACATTTTTTCAGGATTTATTAATGAATAGAATGTTCAAAAGAACAGCATTTATTTGAAATCTTGTCTTTTATATTTTTGTAACAATGTAAAAGTCTTTATGGTCACTTTTGAGCAATTTAATGTGTTGCTAAGTAAAGGTAATCATTTTTCAACAACGACAAAAACTAAACTTTTGAATAATATTTTGACATATAAACCACAAACAAACAAACAAACAAACAAACAAACAAACAAACAAACAAACAAACAAATATATAAATAAATGAATGAATGAATGAATGAATGATACCAACATAAATAGAGCCATTTAAAATCAACCCCTTTTACACAGTTTAGCAGTTACGGCAAATGTTTGTGCCGGACCATCATTTTCACTAAACACGTTCACATTTATACATACAGGATAAATGCAGAAATGTTTTGTAATACTGTGTTCGAATCAGTCCAGAAAAAAACACACACACACACACACACACAGTGTAATTACTAATGTTTCATACTGTACAGTATATTGAACATTAAATTGTCCTTGCTCTCCCATACATGTTTTTGTTTGAGTCCCTTTTGATTTGCTTTCATGAGGTTTGCATTTGATACCCCACAGCACAGGAAAATCCACATCAAACACCAAATAGTATATATAAATATTTTTGCAGGGCAAACCCGAGAAGAATCTGGTGTGCTATAGTGTTCTTAATTCATTGTGATCTTGAGAATTTGCAGGTACTCTTGCTGCTGGTCTCTCTGACATCTGACTTTGTTGAGGACTAGTAATCCACAGCCAGAGGTATCACGCCACCCTGAAGATTTAAAAAAAGGGGCTCGGTATTAAACCGCAACTCTGTTAACAGCGTTACTGTTAAACCACGTACATAAAAAGGACAGATACAAAAAAAGAAAAGGGAAATTACAAAGCGTTGGCGAGGTGTGCTGCTGCAAGCATTTAGGCAAACACAATTTTCAGCTTATCGTGGCAAGCTCTCTTTTACCCATCATCCCTAACTGCACCTCGCCTCACGCTCACTCCAATCCGGATCATTTTCAAATGCAAATAGCAGCACTTCACAGTAATCTCACCCAACAGAGAGGCGAATCTATTTGCATACATAAGTTGGCCGCTATTGCCATAAGTCTTAAACACACAATCTGCATAAAGTCGAGGAAAAGAAATAAAATGAACCAAATGCACTGTGACAAATTCGGCAAAAGCAATAATGAATGACTTTGTTTGATATTTAAAAAAAAAAAAAAAAAAGAAGAAGCTTGGTCAGTAATGGGAGCAATGATATTTTGTGTAATAATAATGTGAATTAGCTGCAAAGGTGCACTTTCATGGAATCTGGCGAAAGTAAACTCAGATGCACATTATCTTTCTCCTGTGCTGGTAGCCTTCTTGTGCTTAATCAGCTTTTTCTTCGTATTTCTCTGAAAAATCCATTCTTCTGTGGTGACATTAATTTAATGTTTTACATGGCAGAATGATGGATTAGCCTGATTTTAAACTGTAACTCTGACAAGATGGAACTGTAATTTTTCTGAACAATTTGAGCTTCCTGTGCATTTATTTATTTATTTATTTATTTATTTATTACTGTGAATCAATACATGAATTTGTTTAAAGGTGAACAGGATTTATTTGTTTGTTTTAATGTAACAAACTTTATCTGCTTCCTCAAAAAGCCTACCATAAACATAAGTTAGCACAGTGTAAAAAAGCTATCAGTATAAAAGATTTGCATTAGAGAACCACAATTATATGTTGCGGACCACTTGTGTTTTGACATGTGTGGATTAAGCCAGCCGAAGTGTCTTCGGGATTGGAGGATTTTGCACGTATAGGGTTTGATGGGATCAGTTGATGAGTGAGTTGTGTTGAGGTGAGCTGTGTTGTGTTACAGGCTGAGAAGTCAGACATACTTCACAACAGGGTACCTCTCATTACCCCTGGGATTGTGTAATAATTCCAGCATATACATTATGGAGTCCTTATAATGTCCAAATGCGCTGGTAAAACTGAACAGTGTAATCATAGTGCTTTGTAGTACAATCAACTCATAAAAACAATGTAACAATGAATCAATGTGTATGATACAAGAATATCTCATTTAATGCTCTTAATGCATCAGTAACATCTAGCAAATGTGTTACACAAGCAATTGTTACATTTTCAAAACTCGTACTAATATCACAGATCATCATCATATCATTTTGGTACATCTATAGATTTCTCTAGATGTAGATTCTATAGATATAGTATACTTTGTTTGCAATTTCTGATACGGATAACCAAATGTAATGAATTCCTTATTACATATATTACATATTACATATCATTATATTAAATATAAATTTACCTTAGATCATAGTGTGTGTGTGTGTGTGTGTGTGTGTGTGTGTGTGTGTGTGTGTGTGTGTGTGTGTGTGTGTGTGTGTGTGTGTGTGTGTGTGTTTGTTTTTGTGATTTATGAGGACACAAATTTGTATAATGACACAGGTATTATGACGTAAACATGAAATATGAGGACATTTCATATGTCCTCATATTTAAAATAGCTTTAAAAACACATGTTGTATGTGAATGTACAGTTTGTACAACATAAAAATCATTACGTCTCTGGAATGTCCTCACTTAGATAGCAAAACAAACCTGTGTGTGTGTGTGTGTATGTGTTCATACATGTATTTCTGTCTCGGTGGGGACTTCAACCTGAATGTACACAGACTCATGGGGACTCGTGTCACAGTGGGGTCCTAAATTGAGGTCTCTGTGAGGAAACAAGCTTATAAATCATACAGAATGTGTTTTTTTTTTTTTTTTCAAAATGCAAAAGTTTTGTGTGATGGGGAGGTATGGTGGTAGGGTTAGTTTAAGGATATAATATACAGTTTGTACAGTATTAAAATCATTATGCTATGGAGAGTCCCCACAAAATGTGTGTGATAGAGAGTTTGTGAACATACATTGGGTACAAGGGAAAGGAAACAGTCAATGACTGTGTAACATCAGATTGATCAGAGATGCATCAGAAGAAGGGAGACAGAAGGCATCAAATATAACATTTTACATTACAGTATATATGCCATGTGATACTATAAACAGATTACCATGGTAGAGACTGCTACATTACTGTAACTAACCCATATATAGATGTCAACTACAGTATAGATTCAGTCATATGGCACAGTGAGAACATTTACAGTATTACCAGCAAACTCTGATCTAGAACCAAACCTCATGGCTGTGTCAGACTTCACATCTTTTGATAACACACTGAATATATACTATTACAAAGAATATGGATTTTATGTTACGTAAATTAGGTTGTGTGTTTTCAAACTGCTGTTAAATTAACTGGTTGTTAAAAATACTAGATAGATAGATAGATAGATAGATAGATAGATAGATAGATAGATAGATAGATAGATAGATAGATAGATAGATAGATAGATAGATAGATAGATAGATAGATAGATAGATAGATAGATAGATAGATAGATAGATAGATAGATAGATAGATAGATAGATAGATAGATAGATAGATAGATAGATAGATAGATAGATAGATAGATAGATAGATAGATAGATAGATAGATAGATAGATAGATAGATAGATAGATAGATAGATAGATAGATAGATAGATAGATAGATAGATAGATAGATAGATAGATAGATCGATCGATCGATCGATCGATCGATCCCAGTGTAGAAAATCAAGTCCCGCCCTACATTTGTCTTGCTTGAGAAGCCATTTCACTTGATATACATCACAATAGGGAAGAAAACACTACAGCAACTTCCGTTACATGCCAGCTTTAAGAAAACAATGAAAGGTACTGGATACCAAAAAGACAAACAAGTTTTGAAAAAGAAAAGTGTAACCAGGAATAAAAACAAGTCCTTACTGCATCTCCATTGGAGAGAGTTAGCACCTCATTAGCAAGTCCAAATCTTGTGGGGGCTAGGCTGGAGAGGAAAGAGAGGATGAAGGGAAAAAAGGAAGAATATGAGATGGTGGGAGAGAAGAAGGAGGTTAGTTGTTCCTTTACGGAGCATAGTAGAGGTGAATTAGGATTAAACAGTTGCTCAGTGTTGTTTAAAACTAAGTTTGGTTCTGGTTCTTGCACATAGTTCATTGCGCATGCATAAGAGCAAATATCAGCATAATGCCACGTCTGAGCTTCTGAGGTAATGTCTCCCTGATCCTGTGAGGGCAGGCATCAACTTTAATGTGGCTTTACTTTCCACGTATGAAAAATAATGCCGCAGCTGAAGCGTGTCTGGTAGGAAGGAGCAAATGGCTGTGGATGTTACCAGCGTTCAGCGAGGGTCGTCATTTGAAAAGAACCCTCTGCATTAACATTCATAATTACCTACATGGCGAATCTGATATGGTTCATTTACCAGCAGAGTGGGGAAACAAGCTGTCAGGAGTGTGTTCTTTAATTAAGAATACGACGCAGCAACGTGTCCCTCATGACCGCTAATGGAAGTGTTAGTTAATTCACTTATCTCATGAAATTCTTAATGCTTCCTCAATAACTTGTAGTAGAAAGTCATTTTTACATATACTAATGTACATATACAAATACATATACATATATACAGATTGTATACTTATCACACAGAGAGTGTTCACTACTGGAATTGTTGGGGTTTCCTCTGGTTTTGATGTCAAAATGTGAACAGACGTTTACATTGAATAAGCCAGGCTGAAAAGAAAAACAAAACATGTTTTTTTATATTACATTGCTTCTTGTCGTGGCCTAGAGAGTCAGACTGGTAACCCTAAGGTTGCTGGTTCGATTCTCAATACTGGCAGGACATGACTGAGTTGGCCTTGAGCAAGGCCCCCCAGTCGCCATAGCAAAATGGCTGCCCACTGCTCCTAATGTGTGTGTGCACTAACTTGTATGGGTTAAAAGTAGAGGACAAATTCTGAGTATGGGTTACCATACTTGGCCTTCACATGTCACTTTCTTACATGTTCACAACACTTTCAATGTAAAATGTCCAGTGAGTGGTGCTAAAACCACAGTCAGATATAAACACGTGGCAGCATTTTATTATGCATATAGGATTGAAAATAATCAAAGATATTTGAAAATGAACAGACATTTGCTTTACTCTGTTTCAACCCACTCTTTCTTACCACAAGGGCCATTTGGAATTTCTAAAGACAGAGATGTTGATGATAGTCCTCAAGGCCTGTTGGTTAAAATGTGTGTCACACCTTTAGTTCAGTGGGAGAAGTTGTAATTATCTGATTGGTCAGTTTGAATGTCTCACATTTGGGTTTTGGTCACATGGTCAAGGAAGGGATAAAAGAATATTGCAACTGTTGCTCTCGCTCTGTTATGCTCTCTCTTTTCTTGGGGGCTGCTCTTTGGTCCCTGTCTTGATTCTCTGTCTCTCTCTTTTCTTGGGGCCTGCTCTCTTCCTATCTTGGCTCCTCTTTTCTTTGTCTCTTTCTCTCCCTCTCTCTCTCTCTTTCTATCCCTCAGGTAACATTCATGATGGGTACGATTAATGGTGTACGTTTTTATCATCTCATACATCTATTTTGTAACTATTTTAAGTGTAACCATAATCATATATTGTTATTAATCCTTTCAATTACAAATGATGTGCCAACTAGTTTTGATTCAGTATTAAATTTAATGTGCTACCTTTTGCAATACATTAACATTTATGCATTTGGCAGGCGCTTTTATCCAAAGCGACTTACATTGCATACAAGGTACACATTTTTTATTTATTTATTTTTTGTCAGTTCTTGCTTTCCCTGGGAATTGAACCCATGACCTTGGTGTTGCTAGTGCCACGCTCTTATTGTTTAAGCTACAGGAAAGCTACAATACAATATTGTTACACTATAGCGGCGCTCTCCCACATATTCTGCTATTATAACTGTGCTTATTTCCATCGTTGGTATAAGTAGCAGTGGGTGGTAATAGAGGAGAAATGTACACTTTTCATTCAACTTGCTGATAACGTTTCTTTAGTCATTTGGCAACCCTGCAGGTACACTGTAGGCAAACCACCCTTACACATGTTGTGCGTATCGCAGCAGTACAGAATTTTCTTCTTCTTTTTTTTTTATAAATTAAAAAGTTAATTGCAACTTTTATGGTAACACCAGTGTTGGAGAAAGTAAAGCATTACAATATTGCGTTAACCCCTTAAAAGTAACTAATTGCGTTACTTAGTTACTTTTTAAGAAAAGTAATGCGTTACTTTACTTTTGCTTGCTTCTACAAGTCTTTGAGTTCATTTATTGTGACTCCGTTTTCACAGGACTCCTCATTGCAAGTGCAGGTTTACTAAATGTCAGAAAGCCATACATTTGGAGCTGGTTATGTGATACAAATCAAAATGTATTATCATGTGGTATAAGTGTTTTGAGGACAAAACACAGTATTGCGCAAGAACCGCATGAAAATAAGTCTTTAATCGATAATCTGCCCCTGTAATTATAATTTGTGTGAAATGTCTTTCATATTTTACTGCCACTAGCTGCAGTGAATTGTATGTATAGGTTCATTTTTAGAGTTTTGAAAAATGTAGATATAGAGGCACATTTTTTCAATGAGCCTATGTTGCAACCAACTGGAGTAATGCCGGAGTATTGAGGTATTGCCGATCGCGTTAGTCTTTCTTTATATAAAACAACAATTTAAGGTGTTTGCATGAACTTACGTGTTGTCAGGGTTATTAAGCATTGTCAGCGTAAGATCATGCATGTAAATGCATTTCTAGAGGAATCCTCAGATTTTTATGTGTGATCTTATTTCGAGGATAACCCTCTCTAGTTATGTCCTTGTTTTGATATGAGTCTTCTTTAGACCGGTGTTTTGAAGTGAAACGTCAGAAGTTCAGTATCTGCTCTTTAGAAGTTTGAAGAAAAGAGGCTTAATTGTTCAAGGTTGTACGTGTTTTAATCAAGGCATGATCAAATACGTAGACAGCCCTGGCTGTAAATAATACATTAATGCCCATACAAAGGCAGCCCCACAGGCAGTGTGCAGAGCGGTAAGCACTGGGGGAATAATACATGTCCTCAGGTTATGCACCACTTTTCTGCTGAGTCGTCAGAGTGAGAGGAAGTTCATAAAACGGCTCACTCTGAAGTTACAGAACTCTTCTCAAGGGTGATAGAAGGGCTGGCCAAAGTCACTCTTCAAAGGGACCCTGAATATCCTCTGGTTCTCTCTGAGAGTCCAGCACAGGAGACGATTCAAACACTTAAGAGCATAAATGTTTAGAGGAGTCAATATGAGTGAACAGTGATCTGGCTGAAAATACTGCTGCCTTTGTTCCCTGCTTGGCCAGGCATTGCTCCCGAGGACCTCGATCTTGGATTTTAGCCTTTGATCATCATAGACTCTTTCGTCTTCTGTTTTAGTATCGATGGAAAGGGACAGGGCTTTTTCGATTGTCTGCATCTCCCTCGCTTAAGTCATGATGCAATGGCCTGTGAGCTGTTTGCCAGTGATGTTTGGCAGTGATTGTTTGGCAGAGATAGCATTTGGCAATGTTCAGTGTTGGCTCAGAACTGTATATGAGAGTTTATATACAGATACAGCCATAAAGTGAAAGATCTTGTTCCACAAACAATAGGTTAAATGAAAAAGAACAGAGTAGGTAACAAATAGGTGCCAATTGCAATGGTTGTCATGACTGTACATTTAAGTGGTTTCTTAGGAATTTCAACTGGAATTTACCTATACTACCATTCAAAATCTTGGGGTCAGTATATGTTTTTATTTATTTTATTTTTTTAAAGAAATTAATATTTGATCAAAAAGACAGTAATTTAGACATTTATAATGTTACAAAAGATTTGTATTTTAAATAATTGCTGTTCTTTTGAACTTTCTATTCATAAAAGCATCCTTAAAAAAATATTTCACGGTTTCCATAAAAATATTAGCCTAAGCAGCAAAACTGTTTCCAACATTGAGCAGGAAATCAACATATTAGATTGATTTCTGATGGATCATGTGACACTGAAGACTGGCGTAATGCTGTATAAATATTTCACAATATTACTGTATTGAAAACAAGCTAAAATGAAATTTTTTTCAATGTCTAGTATTTTTCAAATACTAATAAAAAACAACCTTGACAAATGCAGAACTTTATTTTATGTACAATAAATCTGTAAATGGCACTTTAAGGCTTTGTAATATTCTCATTCACAATTTATTGTTTATTTAGCATTTGCTTATCTAGTAGTGACTCCATGACACCTTTCAATTAAATATCAAGGGACCTAGTGTCCAAGAGAAAAAACAAACAAAACTTGATAGACAGATAAGGTTGAAGTAAAGTTTAGAGAGACGTGTCCATCAGTTGGTAATCAGCCTAGTGGTAATTAACAATCTCCAGTCAACATTTAGCACAGCTTTAGTGTTTTTTGGCAATATTGATTAGACTCAAAGGCTTGTCAATTGGAATTCCCATTGATAGAACTAACACATATAAATAAATAAGAGCAGAGACCTGTAATTGAAATTATTGCTTTATTCTTGTTGTACTGATTCATGCTCATAATAGAATACTCAAAAAATCCACACACACACACACACACACACACACACACACACACACACACACACACACACACACACACACACACACACACACACACACACACACACACACACACACTAGCAATAGTGGAATAAGAAAATCACAGTCAGACTATCGGTGATATGTGTAATGCTGCAGTGCAGTCTGGGTGCAGTCTTGATTTAGTTGTGGATGCTGGACTATAATGTCCAGTGTAGTGACCATTACACAGCCAGTGATTATCTCCAGTCATCAGTACTTAGTCAGCAGTGGTGCTGTAATATGCTGACTTGAAGTTTGCATCCTCTCTTTTTTTCAGTAACATTAACTTGACTTTTATTTATAACGATGGAGGCTGACTCAAGTAGTGATGAATGCTGTGTGATTACAGACTTTTTTTTCCCACCAATGTCTAAAAATACTCAAGCAGGTTATTGCATAAGTGTAATAAAAAGACCAGTACAAATAATGCGAGTTAAGTAATCGGATTACTTTTTCAAGTCACTAGTAAAGTAATGCATTACTTTTCAATTTAGAACAAAATACCTATGTTACTTTTTAAAATTATTTATTTAAGTTACTTTGTTTTCTCATTTATTGATTGACAGCTTTCCTCTCCCCATTTTGGGAGAAATCAGGAGTAGGTGCAGAGGCGTTTTGTGCGCTGTGTGAACATGATGGTTATTGCAGTTTTAGAATAAATGTGAGCAGGCATTTAATCATCTCACTTGCACAAAAACAGATTAATTTGTTCAAACATTTTGCGAAATGCAAACTTAGAATATTATGCAAACCAGCTATAATTAAATATGTTAAATAATATGAATATACTTTATGTATTTAATCTCATTTTATTTACCAATGTTTTTGCTGCTGACTTTCAATGATCCAATTCAACCATATGAATAAGCAAAAAGAACTAGTTAAACCGCATTTGTGTATCTTTTTGTTTTGTTTTTATTGCTAAAGTAAGAGTGTTGAACTTTTTTCGGCATTTGTTTGAAAGGTTGGTTTGAGATGCCTCTTCTACTGTACAGATCTAATGGACTTTAGCATTCACGTTAGCGTGTCCGTCTCCCACGCCGGAGACCCTGGTTTGAATCCCCGGTTTGAATCCCACTCAGAGTGGGTGGAGTAGGACTGGTTACATTTGGTGCCATGACCCGGATGAGAGTGAGGTTTAGGAAGGTGACTGTGACGGACGTAGGACAGTAAGAGTTGGGCGTGTAAACCTCACTGCCCTGATCTCAAGAGGCGCTCTAGCGTCAGCCTTTAGCGTCTTTGTTAGCGCTCCTGCCTTCCATGCCAGCGACCCCGGTTCGCTCGGAGCAGTTCAAGTAGGACCGATTACACAGGTATGAATTTGACTTATTCCTTCCACTTTTGGCGTGAAAGGGCCTCTTTACATTTGCCAAATATTAACAAACAAGCAAGCAAGCCCAGCCCAGTTGAGAAAACATATTACTTTCCATAAAAGTAGCTAAGTAGCGCAATTAGTAATGTAATATTGTAGCACATTACTTTTAAAAGGAACTTTCCCCAACACTGAAAAGGACTATGGCCCAGATTTACTAAACAAATTAGCATGAGAGCGCAATCCCATAAAAATGCAGATGGGAGTAGAAAGTTCTGCACGTGATCTACTGACAATGTGCAAATTACAGAACACAGACACAGCCAGATCATTTCCATAATGACCAATGCAATCTACCAAGAGCGGCGCAAATAGCATCTGGTTTAAGACATGCTTTCTTTTGGTGGTAAATAATAGCGCAAAAAAAAAAAAAAAAAAATTGACCAGTGTAAACCTGAGTAAATCACCTTGCATGGTCATTTAAATACTCTCCTCTCCTAAATTTTGCGTCTGAAAGGGAAACTCCTACAAATACATATTCAGTAAGGTCATTGAATATGCATGTCTTTAGTAAATCTGTCTGACAGTAGTTTTATAACACCAAAAGAGGGTTTGCGCTGGCACAAGCTGTTAGTAAATCTGGCCCTAAGTGCTTCTTTAAGGAGTAATCTTGTAACTGAATGAGATTGCGTGAAAACATAGGCATTTAATAATTGTGTAGGTAGGCTTATAAATAATTAGACCTTCTTTTACCACCACCCTGAAGATTGATGATTATATAGATCTGGATTATTTTTATTAATTTCCATACATAATGCCAGAGCATTGTATTTATGTTTATGAAATGAACCTCTCACAAACAACTTAATGAATTTTCAAATACTTTTATCAAAACAGCACAAATTATGCAACTTTAATTTTGTTTTCAAATTGTTTTAAATTTCCTTTGAGTTTAGCCTTATTTATTTTCTAATGATTTACAAATGTATATAAATGGTATATTCGTAAATCACTAAACTGTTAAGATTTCAATTTACACACTTTCATCTCTATAGTGTTTTGAAAGGAAATGAAAGAAACAAAGTATGTTGCCTCTTGATACAATCTTTTTATTGTTTGCTCTGCTCTTTTTCCATTACAGCAAACCTGGCTTCTCTTCCACCCTTATCCAGTGCTCAGCCCTACAATTGCTTTTGAATGAAATAGGACAAGTTTTCATCCATTTTTAATTGAAATGCAAACTACAGCAGTGGGTCACAGCAACAGCAGCGCCTTCACTTCCCGATGATAAAGGCTGCAGCTATTTGTCTGGCTATCAGCTTGGTCATGTGTGTAATTGCCTTTTACCATTCTCTGGCCACAAAAAGCACCAGAGTGATGCATGCTGAGAAGAAGCTAGTGGAAATTGCTCACAATACATGCCGAAAGATTCCACATGTTCAGTGAAGGTTTTGGTCAAGGAGCTCATTTTTTCTTTTTCAAATATGTGTCTAATAAAAATATTTCAGATCAATGTTTTGTTTTGGATCTCCTTTGTAAGTGACTAAAAGGAGGGGGAGAAATGGATTAAGGAAGAAAGAGAATTTCTCGTAGCAGCACCTTTTGAAATGTAACTTTTAAAAAATACATTAAAATTAGCTTGTGTTTTAATGAAAGTATTTAAATAAAAGTGTATGGGAAACTTTGTGTCAAATTTAGATATTTAAGTTCAGGGACTTTAATTATAATTTGATTATTTACACAATGGCAAGCAAATGAACATGATGAAAATAAAGAGCTCATTTGGGGATTTAGAGTTGGCTTATACACGACGGTCTCATCTTGAAGCTAATTTGATGAAAACATCACTGAATTAATCAAATACTGCTAACGCTGATGCTTGTGCTGTTGTTTTCGATGTCATTAAGGTTCATGTTAGTTAAATGGACATTGAAGGCACAGAAAAATGTATTTGATTATTTTGAATTGATTACCTTTAATGTAAGAATGCTCAAAACATATTAGTTTGACATGTTTTGATTAGAAACAAATAAATGTATACATGTATTATGAATATTTAATTCATATAGTGAATTGTGTTTTTTTATTTTATTTTTTATGGCAAAAATGGCAACATTGATGCAAACAAAAGTAGTGGAATTACTTCAAACTGACTGAATTGTGATGAAATAAAGTAGGGGAGACCGAGGATTGTAACACTTTTTGTTTGTGCATCAGTAACTCAGTGGTTGTTTATGCTAGATGGTAGCCACATTTGTCTGCTACACATATAACTCAATTGGACATGTACACAGATTATGTGAGTAAATGTCAAATACAAAGAGTTCCACCACTGGGGTGAGTTGTAACGCCGAGAGGTCATTTGCTGAAATAACACCCACATCATCCAATTTTTGCATAAACATCATTGAAGAACAAAGAAAAAAAAAAAAAAAAAAAAAAACATTTTGAGCAACGTGAACATAAACATACTGCATTTTTTTATAACTTTAAATGTAGTGCAAAACAATTGCTGCATGTTTGTGTGAGTGAGTGTATTCCTGTTACACAAGGGTTCAGCTATGTTTCCGTGATCCACCTATTTTTATGTGAATTTTGATATATTGCATAAAAAACGCTGGATGGAAACATCAAGATGCGCATAAATTCTAACAATGTGCACAAAAACTTGTGAGTTCAACTGAGGCAGATAATTTTTATCTGGTAAGAAGACATGCACACACTGTCAGAAAAAAAAAGGTACAGTGCTGTCACTGGGGCGGTTCCCTAAGGTACAAAACCGAAAAGGTACTAATATGTACCTTTAAGGCACTAATATGCATTCTTAAAGTACTGATATGTACCTTTAAGGCACTAATATGTATTCTTAAAGTACTGATATGTACCTTTTTAAGGTACTAATCCACACTCTTAAAGTACTGATATGTACCTTTAAGGCACTAATATGTATTCTTAAAGTACTGATATGTACCTTTTAAGGTACTAATCCACACTCTTAAAGTACTGATATGTACCTTTAAAGCACTAATATGCATTCTTAAAGTACTAATATGTACCTTTTAAGGTACTAATCCAAATTGGTGACTAATTGGCATGAATTTGTATAATCTCATTTGTACGTTTTCATGCTTACGCCCTACTGATGGTTTAGGTTTGAGGTTTGGGGTTGACCTTCATGCTTTAAAAATCACACAAATCATGTCGTACAAATCCACAAAATCACCATCTCGTAAAGTAGTTATGTTTTCTCATTAGATCAGGTTGATCTGAATGTCAGGGTAAGACCTGTTTTCTTAGAGAAGACAAAAGGAAAACACCATTGCAGGAGAGCGAGAAGCAGATGTTGTGCTGGTATTGATCTTCTCAAGGTCAGAGCAGGCATGAACTTCACCCTTGGGAGAATTCACTCTGTCACCTTGACCATGAGCCAACACCAGTCATCTGACCTTTGAACTATGTCCTCTGGAGACCGCCTACCTCTATCCTACCCCCCGGTCACCTTCTCCTTGAGCCAATCTCTTGGTTGACCTCTGAAATTTCACCTTGACCATGCGCTAATGCTGCATTTTGACCTGCGACATGACCTTTGATCCCAGCCCATGTTCTCCAGCTGAATTAGGAGAGCGCTGGGGGGGAACCAGCAGGACAGTACAAGCACTGGCCAAACGCTGTTCAAATGATAACTGACAATACTCCCCTCCCCCAACCCCTGAGCAATCTGCCTGCCCACTGGGCAGTTAGAAATGTGGGTTAAAGTGAGTCAATAGTGTTTCACAAGGCCAAGATATATCCCCAGAGTGGGGTCTTCTGTCTGAAGTGGTTTGACATTTATTATTTGGGAGAAAAAAAAAGAGAGAGGTGATTAGGGAGTGAACGGCTAGGAAAGAGGGGATTGACAGGCAGGGAAAGTGAAGCAGGGTGAAAAGGAGAGATTGGTGAAGTGGCAGGGAGAAATAGAGAAGCTCAGTCGTATCGATTTGGATACCACACGTACACAAGCATGCACTTGGGGCATGTCCTACCCTCATGCTATGAATAAAATATGAAAGCTAAATATCTGATTATGATGCCCCACTATGAGTATTTTAAAGCGCACAGTGTTTTTCATCAGCACTGCATGATTCAAAGCGTTCATCTTTAACTGTAATTTTATGTAGCTGATTTTGTTGTGTTTTCCCCCCAGTTGCTTGGTGAGCATGTAGTTGTTTTGGCAGCAAAGGTGAGAGAGTTTCAGTGCAAGAAGCTGGGAGCGAGGGAAAACAGAAGTGAAATATTTATAGAGGTTTGACTTGCACCTCTCCCATCGGGGCTGCACATGCATGCTGGAGATTGCTGCAGGCCTTACAGAGCAGCAGGTCAGATTCAGAGGTTTACACTTCATAGAAAAACACAACATGTCAATGAGGCAGAGAGAAACGGAAAGGGAGAGAGACAGAGATGTTGGGAGGGGATGAACAGAAAGTGCACATGGAGGCAGATTTGAGCCTTGGAGATATAGATTTGTTTTCTCTTTTTATTTTATCTTCTTGTTGTTTTTGACAGATACCTTTCCTGTTTATTTTCTTCCCTTTAGATCAAAAGGCGTCTGTGTGATATTGAATCTGACAGCTACCTGTATCCATATCAAACTTCATTTTGTGCTGTAGTTTTGATTTCTTTCATGTGGGCCCAGAAAGATTTTGGAATTTGTTTTTATGCCAAGGCAATAGATTGGGGAATTTTTTTTGATGGCACGGAGGCCTGATCTGGATCCAAACCACTAGGAAAAACCAGGAAACATAAATGAACTGAAGTCAAGAGTATGTGGAGTATTTGAGAAGTGAGAAGTGAGTGGGTGTGAATTGAGTTTGGTTTTGGATAGTCTGCACACTTTAATCTGAATTACCATTCATTCATTCATTCATTCATTCATTCATTCATTCATTCATTCTAGCAAGTTATTGCTATTCGTTCTTTGCCAGCATTTTCACAAAATGTTCATGGCCCTCAGAATATTTTGTTGTATGAACATCTGAACTTAAAATACAGTATATCATAAGAAAGAACAGAGCCTCTGCTTTTAAACAACAACAACATTTTATTGCATTCTTTTTTTAAATCAACATTTGAATGTGGGTATGTTTTATAAAAATGCAACATTTTGAACAAAAAGCTGAGAAAATGTTGTCTGGCTATCACCAGACCAAGCTTAATCTTCTAAGATTGAACATTGGTCTGGGGAGTCTGCACTGTATTTTCTACTGCAAGAGGCGTGATCAACTAGCATAGTTCAAATGACTGTACACAATTATATAGTCCTTTAACCAATCAGACCACAAGAGGCGTGATCAACTGGCATAGTTCAAATGACTCTGTACGAAATTATATAGTCCTTTAACCAATCATACCACAAGAGGGGTGATCAACTGGCATAGTTCAAATGACTGTACAAAATTATATAGTCCTTTAACCAACCATATCACAAGAGGCGTGATCAACTGGCATAGTTCAAATGACTGTATGAAATGATATAGTCCTTTAACCAATCATACCACAAGAGGCGTGATCAACTGGCATAGTTCAAATGACTGTACGAAATTATATAGTCCTTTAACCAATCATACCACAAGAGACGTGATCAACGGGCATAGTTCAAATGACTCTGTACACAACTGGATAGTCCTTCAACCAATCAGACCAACGATCCATCCCTTTTCTATCCGTCATTTTGTTAAACCCGTCAATAGCGCGCCAGGTGGATAATCCGGTTTGTGATTGGTCCCCGCAAATTTGTAACAGCAGTAGGATAAAACAGCTGCAGGGCGAAATCAAATTGCCGACAGGTTGGGCTGGGTTTACCCAGTCTAGAAAAAATCACTATAATGTGCACAAGCAATGCTTCTATCGCTTGTTTCTACTTCTTCTTTGAAGATGTGAAATAGTGCCCCCTACCGTATAACAGCAAAATCATGGATTTTCGGGAAATTCCGTCCAATCACGGGGAAAGAATTAAAATAATTTAATGAATACCTCATATGTGCATCTTCTCAACCTTCCATTTGGTTTGTTTATCAGTGAATGTTGCCCCAAGTCAGGTCCAGACTTGATCAATAGGTCATCAGACAGAGGGGTAGAGGTCAGAGGACAATGCTAGTCTGATCAGGTTGTATCAGGCCTTTTTGTGGGAGGAAAGCATATGGAGGGGGATTGCTGATTCAGGAGCCTGCATAAAAAAGAAGCTGCTTTCTCAATTGATGGGTTTTCTCTTAAACAGATGATTTATTCTGTCCTAAAGGGCATGGAAGGGAAGGTATTGATCAGGATAGTGTTTCACTGCATCCCCTAAGCTGTGACCACCTGAGACTAGAAAAATGAATGAAGGGTCAGGCAAAACATTTCTTATTGAGTAGTTTGTGACACAAAGTGGCATTACATTATTTGAGAATTTAAAGGTTTGGTAGAAAAATGTTCTCCATATCAAAGCTGCACTTAAGAACTGTATTTGTATGACTAGTTTTTCTTCAGGGCCCAGATTTCAAATTGGACAAACCAATTCAAATGGCGACACCAAATACCAAAGCTGTTCATATGATCCTTCAGAAATCATTCTAATGTGCTGATTTGATGCTCAAGAAACATTTCTTATTAATATCAATGTTGAAAACAGCCATATTTTATCAGGGGGATGCTGGGGGACAGGGCTTGATATTGCGGGGCGGTGCTGTGGTGGAGGATTTTAAACAAAATCTTTCAAAGTCAAAGTCAGCTTTATTGTCAATTCTGCCATACGTACAGTACATACATACAGAGAATTGAAATTCTATGACTCTCAGACCCTAGGTGCCTAACAACAACAAAACAATAACAATAACAACAAAAGTTTAACAGTAACAACAACAGAAGAAAGATAAAAAAAAGATGGATAAAGTGAATTATAGAGGTAAAGTGGCGATGGCAAATAGTGCAAACAATAGTAACAATAGTGCAATTTCAGATTTAAGTCAGTGCAGGTATAAAATTATAAGAGTGTGTGCAAAAAAAGAGTCTGTAAGAGGGGAGACCAATTCCTCAGAGAGACAATATAATGAGGTAGATGAAGGGAGGAGAACTGGGGGGGGTGATTCCCAGATCAGATGCGTGGGGCAGAAGAGGGGAGGGTCGGCAGAGTCGGGAGGGAGTTCAATGCCCTGACAGCTTGGGGAATGAAGCTGTCCTTCAGTCTGCTGGTCCTTGCTTGGAGACTGCGTAGCCTCCTCCCTGATGGCAGCAGACTGAAGAGGCTGTGCGATGGGTGGGTGGGGTCTCTCGCAATGATGAGGGCTTTGCGGGAGAGGCGGGAGTTATAAATGTCCTGGAGGGTGGGAGAGAGACACCAACGATCTTCTCAGCTGCTCTCACTATGTGCTGAAGTGCTTTACGGCAGGATGCGTTGCAGGCGCCGTACCACACAGTGATGCAGCTGGTCAGAATGCTCTCGATGGTGCCTCTGTAGAAGGTGCGCATGATGGGGGCTGGGGCTCCGGCTCTTCTCAGCTTACGGAGAAAGTAGAGTCGCTGCTGTGCTTTCTTGGTCAGTGCTGTGGTGTTGGCGGTCCAGGAGAGGTCCTCTGTGATATGTACACCCAGAAATTTCGTGCTCCTCACCCTTTCCACGGTCACACCGTTGATGGTCAGAGGAGTGTGCTGGGTGTGCATTCTCCTGAAGTCAACAACAATCTCCTTCGTCTTCTCCACGTTCAGAGAGAGATTGTTGTCGCCACACCACCTGGCCAGGCGGCTCACCTCACTCCTGAAGTTTGTCTCATCATCGTTGCTAATGAGACCAACTACGGTCGTGTCGTCCGCAAACTTGATGAAGAGATTGCTGTTGTGTATGGGTGTGCAGTCATGTGTCAGCAGAGTGAAAAGGAGGGGGCTCAACACACATCCCTGAGGGGCTCCAGTGTTCATGATGATGGAGCTGGATGAGTTACTGCCGACCCGAACTGCCTGAGGTCTTCCCGTCAGGAAGTCCAGCAACCAGTTGCACATCGATGTGCTGAGTCCCAGCTGTGACAGTTTTTGAGTGAGCTGTAGAGGATGATTGTATTGAATGCTGAACTAAAGTCTATGAACAGCATTCTGACATAAGTGTCTTTATTTTCCAGGTGTGTGAGTGCTGAATGGACGGTAGTGGCGATGGCGTCATTGGTCGAAGCGTTTAGACCGATATGCAAATTGGTAGGGTCCAGGGAGGGGGGGAGGACAGACTTAATGTGGTGCATGACTAGCCGCTCAAAGCACTTCATAAGGATGGGGGTAAGTGCGACTGGACGGTAGTCATTGAAGCAGGATGGAGATGATTTCTTAGGGACTGGAATGATGGTGGTTGCTTTGAAGCATGTGGGGACGACAGCTTGACTCAGTGAGATGTTGAAGATGTCTGTGAAGACATCAGTGAGTTCCTCTGCACAGTCTCTCAATACACGTCCAGGAATGTTGTCAGGACCTGGAGCTTTGCGTGCGTTGACCCTGCTGAGGGATCTTCTCACGCTGTCCCTGGGCAGTGACAACATCAGGTCATCGGGAGGAGGAGGTGACTTCTGTGCAGTGGTGCTGTTGTGAGCTTCAAAGCGAGCAAAGAAAGTGTTCAGCTCATTCAGCAGGGGGGTGGAGCTGTCACATGTCCGTGCAGGGGGCTTATAATCTGTGATGGTCTGAATACCCTGCCACAGGCTCCTTGTGTCTCTGCTGTCGCTGAAACGATGGGCTATCCTCCTGGAGTACTGTCTCTTAGCCTTCCTGATGCCGCGTGACAGGTTGGCCCTTGCTGTCCTCAGGCCCACCTCATCTCCAGCTCTGAAGGCAGCGTTACACGTCTTCAGGAGTCTGTAGACATTTCCTGTCAGCCACGGTTTTTGGTTGGGCCAGACGGTGATGGTCTTTGTGACTGTTACATCCTCCATACACTTGGTGATATAAGAAGTAACAGTCTCAGAGTACTCCTGGATGTCTATGGTGTTGTGGTAGGTTGCAGCCTGTTTAAACATGTCCCAGTCAGTGGTGTCGAAGCAGTCTTGAAGAGCCTCTGATGACCCTTCAGGCCAGACTTGAATCTGCTTCTGGACTGGTTTGGTGGCTTTCACAAGTGGTCTGTATGCTGGCATTAACATAACAGTGATGTGATCTGAAGCACCCAGGTGGGGGAGGGGAAGGGCTTTGTAAGCTCCTCTCTGTGTAGTGTACACAAAGTCCAGAGTGTTTTTACCATGTGTTGGGAAGTCAATGTGCTGATGAATTTTTGGAAGCACACTCTTTAGGTCTGCATGGTTGAAATCTCCAGCCAAGATGAGAAAAGCATCTGGGTGGGCTGTCTGCTGATCACTGATGTGTTTATAAAGATTATTTAGTGCCTCACTCCTGTTGTTGTTGTTGGAGCTGGGGGGGATGTATACAGCAACAAGTATAATAGCTGAATATTCCCGCGGTAGATAAAACGGCCGACATTTAATAATCATAAACTCCACCAGGGGTGAGCAGTGTTTGCAGACCACAACAGCATCGCGGCACCACGCATCATTGGTGTAAACACAGAGTCCGCCGCCGCGGGTCTTACCTCCCTCGACGAGCACTCTGTCCGCCCGATGGCATGTGAGCTGATCGAGCTGAATGGCGCGGTCCGGAACGCTATTGTTGAGCCATGTTTCCGTGAACACAAAAACACAACAGTCTCTTACAGTCTTCCGACTAGAGCAAAGAAGACGAAGATCGTCCAGTTTATTGTCCAACGAGCGTACATTAGCGAGAATGATGGAGGGGATAGCCGGCTTGTGTGGTTTAGCCGCTAGCCTGACACGGATACCTCCGCGCTTCCCCCTCTTCTGTTTCCTCTCACCCCGTTTGTGGCGCCTCCACTGTGGGAGAGGTGCAGTAGTGGGGGACGGTGATGGGGTAGGCCCCCAGAGAAGGCCGTGATCCCGCAGATCTTGAGTGAGCGCCGAGCTTGGATTGAAGACTGTAGTTTTTCCAACCTCGAGCAGAAACTCACGTCTGTAGCTGAGTTTGCAGATGAACGGACGCGACAAGGACGTACAAAAACACTGTGATTTACACGACGAAAAACACAAAAACGCCGGTCCGTCGGGAGAGAGAGAAGCCGCTGCGTGTGCACGCGCCGCCATCTTGACATCATCTAGAAGACATCAGTGAGTTCCTCTGCACAGTCTCTCAATACACGTCCAGGAATGTTGTCAGGACCTGGAGCTTTGCGTGCGTTGACCCTGCTGAGGGATCTTCTCACGCTGTCCCTGGGCAGTGACAACATCAGGTCATCGGGAGGAGGTGGAGACTTCTGTGCAGTGGTGCTGTTGTGTGCTTCAAAGCGAGCAAAGAAAGTGTTCAGCTCATTCAGCAGGGGGGTGGAGCTGTCACATGTCCGTGCAGGGGGCTTATAGTCTGTGAATAAACAACATCTTAATATTAAACAACCCAAAACAACACAAATGAATGAGTTATGTGAGAACATCAGAATACATTATTAAATGTTAAAAACAATGCATAGCTTCACTACACGGCGGCAGCACAAAAGTCTGCATCTTTCTTACCTTATGATACTCAAATGTTTGGTGCTAGGAGTAAGGGCTGGTTCATACAGAAAGCAAAAACATTCAAAGCAAACATGCAAGATGCTGGCATTGGAACAGGGAAAAAATGCAAAGTCTTGAAACACATTTTTTAGAAGTTTAATTTATTTGAACTTGAGTGCTGTATTTTTAAAACGCTGTGTCATGCGTGAGATGCTGCAAAAGTATCTCAAAGTAGCACAGTGGAATAGAAAAATGTGCGTACTGTGTGAACGAATGCCAATAGATGCTTTAATCAAGACTTTAATATGCAATGCTTTAATATATTTAGTTTTTCACTAATGTCTGCGTGAACATGCCTTGCATAAAGGCCACAATATACTCACAGTAAATGCACAGCACAGGCAGCTCTCGAGGGGGTACATTGTGATCTCATGCCCATGAGAACGCTGCGCTTCCACCGAACGCTCTTTGAGGAGAGTACTTCAGCTCGCGTTCCCCTCAGTTCGGGTCCCACTTCTGCCAAGGCAGAGCGGCGGCTTCAGTCGTGGGGATCGCAAATGGAGGAAGGCTGTAGAGCAGTCAAGCCAGTTGTTCCCTGCCGGTTCGCTGTTTCAGGGTGATGTGCTTGCTTCGAAGTATACCAGAGGTCAGTCTCGAGAGACTGATACCCCTAGTACATTTTTTGGCAGAGTGGGAGAATCTCCCAAATATATCTCGCTGGGTCCTGCAAAGAGTAAAAAAGGGTTATGCTATTCAGTTCGGATCACGTCCGCCCTGTTTCAGCGGGGTCCTGCCCACAGTGGTGGGCCTCGAGCAGGCTCTGGTTATGACTCAAGAAGTACAGACTTTTCTGCGAAAGGAAGCTATAGAAAGGGTCCCTCTTCCCAGCAGGGAGTCAGGGTTTTACAGCCGGTACTTCATCGTGCTAAAGAAGGATGGGGGATTGCTTCCAATTTTAGATCTGCGCCATCTCAATCACCGTTGTAGCAAAGCTCAAGTTCAGTATGCTTACACTCAAACACATCGTGTCACATATCAGGTCCGAGGACTGGTTTGTCACGATAGACCTAAAGGACGCATACTTCCATGTATCCATCCTTCTGCAGCACAGGAAGTAACTGAGGTTCGCTTTTGGGCAAAAAGCATACCAATATTGGGTCCTTCCGTTCGGTTTTGCATTGTCACCCCGGACTTTCACAAAATGCATGAAAGCAGCTCTGGTTCCCATGCACATGCAGGGGATCCATATTCTCAACTATATCGATGACTGGCTGATCCTAGTGCAGTCGGCACAGATGGCGGTTCAACATCGAGATGATGTTCTCGCACACATGAAGAAGTTAGAGGTTAAACGCAAAGTGTTCTTTCTCCAGCACAGAGAACCACTTATCTGGGTGTGGTTTGGAATTTGATAACTATGCAGGCTCGCCTATCTCCGCCTCGCATTGTGTCGATTCTCTCAGTAGTGAAAGGGGTGAAGTTAGACCAGTCACTAACTGTCAAACAGTTTCAGAGACTGTTAAGTCTGATGGCGGCAGCGTCCTACATGATACCTTGTGGCCCACTGTACATGAGACGGCAGTGGTGGCTCAGATCTAAGGGGTTTTCCCCAAGGGGAAATCCTTTTTGCATGATCAAGGGCACACAGCGATGCCTTCGTGCCTTGGTAATGTGGAAGGAGCCTTGGTTTTTGTCCCAGGGGCCGGTGTTGTGTTGGGAGCTCCTTCTCGTCGTATCACGCTAACAACTTCATCCCTTACAGGTTGGGGGGCGACCATGAGTGGTCGCTCGGCTCAAAGTCAGTGGCAGGACCATCTTCTGTCTTGGCACATAAATTGCTTGGAGATGATGGCAGTGTTTCAGGCTCTGAAGCACTTCCTTCCAGACTTCAGGGGCCATCATGTGCTAGTTCATACAGACAACACATCGATGGTCTCGTACATAAACCATCAGGGGGCCTGAGATCGTGCCCGCTATACAAGCTGGCTCACAAGGTCCTTCTTGTGGGCCCAAGGGAAACTGTTGTCGATCAGGGCAGTTTATATCCCTAGGTATTTGAATGTGGAAGCAAACATCCTGTCGAGGCAGGGGCTGAGGCCTGGGGAATGGAAACTTCCCCCCGAGGTGGTGGAGCTCCTGTGGGAAAACTTTGGCAGGGCAGAGGTGGATCTGTTTGCGTCACATCTCACTGCTGTTGTTCTCCCTAACTCATCCAGCTCCTCTGGGACTGGACACTATGGTACAGGAGTGGCAGAGGCTGCCCCTGTACACATTTCCCCTGATTGCTCTGCTTCCGGGAGCTCTAGAGAGAGTTCGCCCGGGACGGGGCCCATCTGTTGTTAGTAGCCCCGGTTTTCAGACATGGTGTCTCTTCTTGATGGCTCTCCAATGGAGATTCCGATCAGGAGAGACTTGCTTTCTCAGGCGAAAGGGTCAATTCTACACCCTCAGCCAGAGTTATGGAAACTCTGGGCTTGGCCTCTGAGGAGACCCAGCTCATAAGTACTGGTCTCTCAACTGAGGTTGTGCAGACCATTCTACAGTCTAGAGCTCCCTCCACAAGGAAGCGTTATGCCTTGAAGTCGAGACTTTTCACTTCTTGGTGTGGAAATCACCAGTGGGACCCAGTTAACTGCCTGGTGGGTGCAGTGCTGGACTTCCTGCAGGAGAGATTCTCCGCAGTTAACCCCCTCCACAATAAAGGTGTATGTGGTGGCCTTAGCTGCTTACCACACTCCTTTGGGTGGTGTATCTTTGGGGAGACACCCGCTTATTACTCGTTTCCTTCGTGGCACTTTGAGGTTAAGACCTGCAGTTCGCACTAGGGTGTTGGCCTGGGACTTGGCCATTGTGTTTCAGGGCCTATCAGAAGCTCCCTTCGAGCCTATTGAAGAAGTTCCTGAGAAATTTCTCACACTGAAAACGTTTTGCTTGTGATTACGTCTCTCAAGAGAATAGGATACATTCTTTCGGTGGTACCCTTGTGCTTGGAATTTGCTCCTGGTATGGTTAAGGCCTTTTTTTGCTCCTGGTATGGTTAAGGCCAGGATATATTCTGGAGGGTCCTACTAATGTGGTTAGATCAGTTATTCTGCAAGCATTTTGTCCTCCTCCCTTTCAGACATCAGACCAGGAAAAGCTTAATCTGCTCTGCCCTGTGAGGGCTTTAGATGCTTATGTCCACAGAGATGCCCTGTGGAGGAAAACTGAACAGCTGTTCGTATTTTTCAGGTCACCTAGAAAGGGGTGCTCGGCATCTAAGCAGAGAATGAGCAAGTGGTCGAGGTCGAGGCCATTTCACTTGCTTATGAGGGCTATATGGGCACATATGGCTATATGCTTTCTTTGGCTATATGGGCACACTCTACTAGGAGTATGGCTGCCTCTAAGGCTTTATTGTCAGGAGTTTCTCTTCAAGAAGTATGTGATGCGGCAGGGTGGTCCTCACCGCATACCTTTATGAGGTTCTATGAACTTGACCTCAGCTCTACACTGGGGGCACGGGTGCTCGATTCGTAGTGCGCAATGTTCACACGGACGGGCATCTGGCTCCTATGAAGACGTGGGTATAGTGTTCCCTTAGCGGTGATGCAGCACGAGTTACCTTGAAAGGAAATGTCTCGGTTATGTATGTAACCTGAGACGCTGCATCGCTCTGCCATACTCCCTGCATGCCCGTGATTGTCTTGCTTCAGCCTTTCCAGAAGCTGAATGTGTTTAGTGCAGGTGTGCTTTATAGTTTCCTGGTAGATGACGTCACCTGCCTATGACGTTCCATCACTCCATTGGACTGATTCCATACGTGCTTCACAACACAATCACGCAGAGGTGTTCCCACAGCGGTGATGCAGCGTCTCGTTCCCTATTCAGGGAACTAAGGTTACATATGTAACCGAGACGTTTCTGATATAAAACATCTTATGTTTTCACTTGCAGTATTCTGACCTCAATGGACTGAACAGAAGAAAATAACCTAAAAAAAAAAAACCCATGTGAAAAAAGGCGGAGCCTCCATGCACACTTTTACCTATTATGTAATCGCCACAAACCAATGGTAGTAAAAAAGGTGTTTACCAGCCAGAGCATACTTTTCTGTAACTTTTGCAAACATTTGCTTTGTCAAGCTGTTTTGAACTGTTTTGTAGTAGTCACATGCGAGATTGGCTTTTGAAGTAGCCTATATTAGGCTAATTTCTCGAAGTCATAAAACCATATTCGACAACATATAAAAATGAAGTAATCTTTAGAGTAAAAGGTGACATGTTGAAAAAAAAAAAACATGTTGAAAAACAAAACTTTATTTTAAGTCTAGTCCCCTAGTTGCTATGGCCATGGTTGAAAACAGTTTAAAGAAAAGCACTTTCAAATAAAAATCTTTTGTAACATTATAAAGGACTATATAATAAAGTCTGGGTTATATTGACTTTTTCCTTGTATTGTTTAATTTTGTTACGTTTGTTTCAGGAATGAGGATAAAGTTGCAGATAAATGTCCACCAAAATTCTGTAGTTTAATTTCATATTTTTATGTTTTTCCTGCTATGTGCAATCTGTTAGATAACACCTGTGACCCACTTTTGGTTCACGGCCCACCACTCTATCGCTTTTTGATTTAGTTTTCGTTAAGTCCAACTCAAAGGCAGGTTCTCAGGTATTTTTTAAGTAGAGTTTGAGACCCATCAAAGCCTCTGGTGTAGCGATGCACCGCCCTTTCCTGTCTCCCCTTGTTTAAGACGGTGTTGTGATTACATTTATTAATCTCATGGCAATAGAATAAAGGCCCGCATGTTCAAACAGCAATTACTCCATCGTCTTTGGAGATACTGTCCGGGCATAATTGGATTTAAATGAACTCAAATTTTCCTTTGTTATGGCACATAACACGCAATGCTTTTTAATTAAGATCGCTGGGCTCAAGTAATGATACAGGCCCACGTCGAGAGCCGCCGTTTCTTTCATGTTCCATTCTTCAAACAGCACTGAGAGCAGTGAAGCCGCAATGGCGGCTAGACCAGCCCACTGTCTAGCTCAGCAGGATAGGGTGTGGTTTAATTAAGATCCCACCTTATCAGCTCCATCGAAGTTTCTGCTGTGAAGATGAGATGCTCTGCACTTAAGTTCCTATCATTCACGTTGCTGATATCCGCAAAGTGCCATTTCTGGCTCTTGTCTCATCTCACGTGAAGTGGATGATGAGAATGCAGGAGACTGAGGTACTGATATCCTGGTCAGGTAGACTCATTTACTGATCCTGTACAAATGTTTTGCATGACGCAAAACCACAGAGCTCTCACAAGTGAATTGTGTGTCTGAGGAGAGTTATTGTAGTTAAATTAGATGACATTGAGAGTTTCTCTCCTTGATCTTTCTCTTTGTAATTGCCTTTAATTAGCATTTCATATGTCCATTAAAAAAGGAAAAAAAACATACCTCATTATTAGTTTGCTCTGAACTTATCCAGTGTTATATGTGGATGTCCTTTCTCTTGCTGTGTTCCAGTTCATTTTTATTATGCCCTTCAATCGCTAACTTCCCTCCGTCTCGTTCCCTCGGATGTGCGTCATTGCTTACGTTGTATGAGTGCCCACTACTGGCGGAAAGTTTGCAATGGACTGAACTGGACTTTTCTCGTCCTAAGCCCTTGATCACTTGGAATCCACTATGGAGTTGATGAATTTTTTTTTTCTCTTACGAAATTGTTTAATGCAGCATTCTATATGTATATAGGTGTGTTTGAGTTGTTTTAAATGTTTTAAAAATAATAATTAAAATACAAACCCGATTCCAAAAAAGTTGGGACACTGTACAAATTGTGAATAAAAAGGAATGCAATAATTTACAAATCTCATAAACCTATATTTTATTCACAATAGAATATAGATAACTTATCAAATGTTGAAAGTGAGACATTTTGAAATGTTATGCCAAATATTGGCTCATTTTGGATTTCATGAGAGCTACACATTCCAAAAAAGTTGGGACAGGTAGCAATAAGAGGCCGGAAAAGTTAAATGTACATATAAGGAACAGCTGGAGGACCAAATTGCAACTTATTAGGTCAATTGGCAACATGATTGGGTATAAAAAGCCTCTCAGAGTGGCAGTGTCTCGCAGAAGTCAAGATGGGCAGAGGATCACCAATTTCAGGAATACTTCCAGAAAACATTGTCGGTGAACACAGTCCACGATGCCATTCACCGTTGGCGGCTAAAACTCTATAGGTCAAAAAAGAAGCCAGATCCAAACATGATCCAGAAGTGCAGGTGTTTTCTCTGGGCCAAGGTCATTTAAAATGGACTGTGGCAAAGTGGAAAACTGTTCTGTGGTCAGATGAATACAAATTTGAAGTTCTTTTTGGAAAACTGGGATGTGTCCCATGTCATCTGGACTAAAGAGGACAAGGACAACCCAAGTTGTTCTCAGTGCTCAGTTCAGAAGCCTGCATCTCTGATGGTATGGGGTTCATGAGTGCGTGTGGCATGGGCAGCTTACACATCTGGAAAGGCACCATCAATGCTGAAAGGTATATCCAAGTTCTAGAACAACATATGCTCCCATCCTGAAGTCATCTCTTTCAGGGAAGACCTTGCATTTTCCAACATGACAATGCCAAACCACATACTGCATCAATTACAACATCATGGCTGCGTAGAAGAAGGATACGGGTACTGAAATGGCCAGCCTGCAGTCCAGATCTTTCACCCATAGAAAACATTTGGCGCATCATAAAGAGGAAGATGCGACAAAGAAGACCTAAGACAGCTGAGCAACTAGAAGCCTGTATTAGACAAGAATGGGACAACATTCCTATTCCTAAACTTGAGCAACTTGTCTCCGCAGTCCCCAGACATTTGCAGACTGTTATAAAAAAGAGGGGATGCCACACAGTGGGAAACATGGCCTTGTCCCAACTTTTTTGAAATGTGTTGATGCCATGAAATTTAAAATCAACTTATTTTTCCCTTATAATGATACATTTTCTCAGTTTAAACATTTGATATGTCATCTATGTTGTATTCTGAATAAAATGTAGTACAATTTGAAACTTCCACATCATTGCATTCTGTTTTTATTCACAATTTGTACAGTGTCCCAACGTTTTTGGAATCGGGTTTGTATCATAGAGTTGTTTGTGGTGGGGTAAATTAAACGCGATATGCAGTGACCTCATAATCATGTTGCATTGTGGTATATGAAGCTGCCTGAAGTGTACATATGAAGTAGACTCGGTCAAAATCGAAGGAGCGAGGGTCTGTCCATATAAACTTCACTCGTCCACTTCATGGAATGCACTTCAAAATGGTGGCAGGAATTCCACCGATGGGAAGTGCTTAGGGAAATTCGCAATTGCGTGTCTAAAAATGGAGTGGAATGCAACCCGTGAGTTTGCTTTTCATTAGGGGGAAAAAACATGATTTCCACAAAAATATTGAACAGCACAACTATTTTCAACATTATTAATAATTATAATAAATGTTTCTTGAGCAGCAAATCAGCATATTAGAATGATTTCTGAAGGATCATGTGACACTGAAGACTGGAGTAATGATGTCATAATAAGTTATATTTAAAAATATATAGAACATTTAACATACTGTATATCTGTTTTCAAACTAAGCTCATATTCCACTCGTCACCATGATGGTAACCCCCCAAAAAACTTCTCGGTTACGTATGGTAACCCTCATTCCCTGAAGGAGGGAACGGAGACATATGTCTGACGTCACCAACGAATTGGGGATCACTTCAGGGAGCCCCTATCAGCTTCGAGATATAGAGAACCAGCCAATGACTATTGACGTGCAAGATTTGCATCTTGCGTTCCGCCCCGCAGCGTGGGTATAAAGTGGAAGCGAAATGCAGCGTGGGTATAAAGCACTCAGCAGACTATTGGATAACGCTGTCAAAAGCGTGTCAGGGGGGACGCTGCGGAAGCATGTCCCGGGGGGCCACTGCGGAAGCCACATCATGCCCGGAGGGAGTTACCATGTGGAGAATACACGTATGGACTGGCCGTGGGCAGTGGCCTAGGGGTGTCCTAGGGGTGGCCCTGGCCATTATAGGCAGGGGAGCAACACCACACTGAGAAAGACACGGGAAAGACACGGGCTCGCCGTAGGGAGCCGTACTGTGGAAGAATACACATATGTGACTGCCGTGGGGGTCACAATATATGGAAGCCAGCCTAACACAAGTTCCACCAATGCATACGAGTGTTAGACCTGGCGTTGGACGCTCCGCCACGTCCGACTGCCGTGGTTTGTGGAGGACTCAACAGGGTTCGGCATACTGGGGAACTCGACTGGAGCATATAAGCGCACGTATCTGTTCCATGGGGAAGGGAATGGCGCAGCAAGCTGACACTTAAAACGGGCACTTCGGTGTTACTGACTATAGGAAGTGAGCACACAGGAAGATACCGGCTCTACACGTAGGCTATAAAAATCTAGCGAACATGTTGGGTGTCGCCCAGCCCGCAGCTCTACAAATATCTGTCAGCGAGGCACCACAAGCCAGCGCCCAGCAAGAAGCTACACCCCTAGTGGAGTGGGCTCTCAACCCGAGCGGGCAGGGTACATCTTGGGTTTCATACGCCAAGACGATGGCATCCACTATCCAGCGGGCCATTCTCTGCTTGGAGACAGCCTTTCCCTTCTGCTGGCCTCCGTAACAGACGAAACGCTGCTCTGAGGTCCTGAAGCTTTGCGTTCTGTCCACTTAAGTCCGTAGGGCGCGGACGGGACAGAGAAAAGCTAGGGCTGGGTCTGCCTCCTCCAAAGGCAGCGCTTGCAGGCTCACCACCTGGTCCCGGAAGGGAGTGGTGGGAACCTTGGGCACATATCTGGGCCAGGGTCTCAGGATTACATGAGAGTTACCCGCCCCGAATTCCAGGCACAATTCGTCGACCGAAAATTCCTGCAGGATCCCTACCCTCTTGATGGAGGCCAATGCAGTCAGGAGTACTGTCTTCAGAGACAGAATTTTTAACTCAGCTGACTGCAAAGACTCAAAGGGAGGTCTCTGCAGTGTGGTCAGCACCAGAGACAGGTCCCAAGAGGGTATAGAGGGAGGACGAGGCAGATTTAGTCTCCTCGTGGAGATCGTGCTTCCCTAAGGACTTTCCACCTACCAAATTCATGATTAGCGGCGATAGCAGCAACATAAACTTTGAGGGTGGAGGGAGACAACTACCTCACGACTGGGCAAGGATCAGCCAGTCGTCAAGGTAGTTGAGGATGCGAACACCACGCTCTCTCATGGGAGCAATGGCCTCCTCCGCGACTTTTGTGAAGACACAGGGCGACAGGGCCAGCCCGAAGGGTAGGACTTTGTACTGATATGCTTGTCCGTTGTGGCAAGGGGGGCGTGGTCCAGCGAGGTCGGCAATGGAGAGAAGAGGCAGGTGACGAACGGTGTGTAAGTGGGTCAAGTGCAGAACGACATTCACCTGTGTCTCGTTGCAGTAATTGCTGTGGGGAACCGGATAAAAGCTGGTGGAAAACAGGAAGTGGGGAGAGAGAGCAGCTGGGTGCTCGTGCGGGAACCTGAGCCATACAGCAAGAGTACACTGAAGTCGTTTAAAGAAGAATTTTATGTTTGAGTTGAAAGCGCAGTCAGCGCCTGTTTTGTTTCCTGAACAAAGAGTTTTAATAAAAGCACGAGACCCAGCTCAGCCGACCCGGTCTCCTTCCTTCATTCACAAAGACCAAAGTATCACATCCGTCAAATGCAAAGGGACCGGCTCTATCGCGTCCTTCACCAGTAGGACTGCGATCTCCGTCTGGAGCACGGGGCGTTCTCCTTCGACCTGAATTTGGGGGGACACCGGACGAACTGAATCGCTGACTGAATGAGATGACATGTTGACAGGCGAGATCATATCCTGCCCCAGCAGCCAGCTGCTGCCTCCACCCCACCGCCGGCGACGAGCAGGCGGAGGCCCTGCGGCCGGCGGTGGGGTGGAGGCAGCAGCTGGCTGCCAGGGCAGGATGTGTTTAATGGACTCCATCTGCTTCTGGGCGGCCAAGAACTGCTGGGTAAAGCTCTCAATTACATCGCCGAGCAACCCGGCCCGGCTGATATTTATCGGTCTTCCTCATGTCGGCCAGGTTGAGCCAGAGATGTCGCTGCTGGACCACTAAGTTCTGTCGCCGTCCAGAACTCCCGGAGGAGCTCTGGGTCAGGCCTACCCTCGTGCATGTCCATTAGTGCCTGGGCCTGGTGCACCTGGAGCAACACCATGGCATGCAAGGCGGACGCAGCCTGTCCGCAGGACCTGTAAGCCTATGCAGTTAGACTGAAAGAGAACTTACAGGCCTTGGACGGGAGACGCGGGTCACCATGCAAGTTGCATCTCAACGGCCCACTCCACTGGTGGGATTACCACGTAACCCTTGGCTTGCCTGCCGTCAAGGGTAGTGAGGACGGAGGAGCCACTAGGTCTGTTTCTGGCACTAAAAGGTGTTGTCCACAACCTAGTCAGCTAGTCAGGATGCTGAGAACCAGCAAGACTCACCCCGAGAAACCAATCATCCAACCTAGAAGGTTCAGGAAGTGGTGGAGGGTTCCACTCAAGCCGGCAGCCCGGGAAAGCATAGCTGTCAACTTAGGGGGAGGCAGTACAGCCGGGTCATCATCCTCTGAGGGACTGGAAGTCCGATGCAGCGATCGACATCTGCTCATCTGAGGGTGCCCCGAAGGTCACCGCTGGACGCACATGGGAGGGGCCAGCGGGCTCCTGCGGAAGCACCACCGGCTGCGGAGCTTGTGAGGGAACAGAGGCCTGCGGAGGCTGGCTCGGTGGGTTTGCCTTGAAAGTAATCCTCAGGTCACCCCTGGCATTCGTCAAAGTAGGTCTATCCTGCTGGGCAGAGATAGCTCTAGATCAAGGCATGGAGAGGGAGACTCCACCTCCCGAAGGTAGGCGAGTCTCGACCTAAGCTCCGCGGTAGTCATGTTCCCGCTATGAGAACATGAACTATCCACAAAAGCTGCCTCAGTGTGCTGAACGCCCAGGCACGTGAGACAGCGATTGCGACCGTCTGCAGATGACAGGGAGCCACCGCTTCCAGAAACGCACAGGTTGAATGATATCTTGGAAAAAGACGCAGTGTCACACCCGTGTTGCTCTTTTGTGAGGAAATGCTCTTTCAGAAGTGCTGAAGCACCCAGGGGAAGACCGTGGCAACACACAAGGAGGTAGTGCAACCTGTGTGTGCACTCACTGTAACAACCTCCCTCTCTGCCAACAGTTGCTGTGAGAACAGCAGTTTGTTTATCAATGATGCAGCAGTGAGCACGCGGTCGCGCTGAACGTGCCTTATTGCCAACACGAGCGTCCTCAGGGCTCTCTGGTTCTCTCTCTCTCTCGCTGAATTCCCGATTGAAAATCGGCAGTCTCGCTCTTCATCAACGCCGTTCGGCTCCGAAGTGAATGACAAAGGTGCGCTGTATTTCGCTTCCGCTTTATACCTGCGGGGCGGAGTGTGAGATTCAAATCTTGCACGCCAATAGTCATTGGTCGGTTCTTTGTAGCTGATAGGGGCTCCCTGAAGTGATCCCCAATTCGTCGGTGACGTCTGATGTATGTCGAACCTGACAGACTGAAAGGGAACCCAACATAACAGAAACTCTTCTAAACTAGCATAGCAAAACATTAAACACTGAATATCCCACTTAACATTATCCTTGCACACAAAAAAAACAAACAAACAATAAAAACAAATTTTTACATTTATTTTTTTTATTTTTACAATTCATTTTTACATTTTTTAAGTGTCATGGCAAAGTAAATTAAAAGAAATTGTCTAAATTAAAAGAAGCAAGTTCATAAAACTCAAAACAAAGAAACAATTAAGTTTTGTGAACTCAAAAGAAAAATAAAGTTCTAAATAGTCACAAAAGTTAATTTGATTGAACTAATCTGTTTAATTTGAGGTGGCTCTATTCAAACCAATTAATTATTTTGAGCGTTAGGCTTTACAGTGTATTTTGAACTGATACATGAAACCTTCCTCAAACCCCAAACTTTTGAACTGTATGTATTTCATAATATTTCTGTCAGTATTGCAGATTTTCTACTCATCCAAATGTTTGGAGGAGGCAGCACCGCCTTTGCATCCTCAGAGAAAACAATTTGACCTTATATAAGCTTGTAGGAACAGCACTGCACTGATCATAGTGAACAACATCTTTGGATCACAGGACATCTTGCACTCTCAGAGAAGCTCATTCTGTAACAGAAAGTCCCCCAGTCCTGTATAATTTATCTTAATTGCATAGTCATTTATATATTATTTTAAGAATTACCATTCTGTTCAGAGCCGAGAGCTTTGAAGAAAATAGAAAGGATTGAATGAACACACACAAAGTTAAAGAAACAAGGAGATAAAAGTGCAAAGAGTCATGATAATATAATGCAGCTATAAAGACAGAAATTAGAAGGTTATCTGCTGGGAAATGACTGTGCAAGTGTAAGAAAGAATATGTTAGCAACTGCCACAATTACCAGCTATAATTACTTAATTCAATTTATGCAAGACATATTTAAATATGAGAGCTGGATTCCCCCTCTCCGCTAATCTTAAGCTATTGATATTTGAAATAAGACTATAGAGTAGACCACCTAAACCTTCTTGGCCTGTAGCAGCTGTGTGACTTCTTAATCAAATGATAAATAAGAGTTGCTTCCTTGCAAATAAAATATCGAACTGCTCCAAAAATCTTCCATTTGTCAGACAAACTGAACATAAAATTGAACTGAATCTAATGAAGAAAATGTTTAATTACCTAAAATAATAATAAATAAAGTCAATATTTAGACCATTTGGAATGATTGACTTCAAATATTAAACAGCAAGAACATACAATGTGGTGATGAGGAGGGTCAGTCCTGCATTTTCAGTTATGTAGTATTTTATGTTCTTCCCTGAAATTGCAATACCACAATAAGAAATATAATACTAAAAATGTGACTGGCGTTTAAATCCATTTGCGCAGCCATCATGTTGTAGCTAGAGTGGGAAAATAACCAACCAATGCATTTGTAGAGGAGGATTTTTATGCTGATGGCGACTGCATGGATGAAGCGATGGAACCATGTGGACCTCATCAAAAGTCATATATAGCTACACCAGCCAGGACAACAAAAACATACGTGCAAGATGCACTAAATCTGGCAAAACTGCATTTATTGTTTGCATTGGCTAATAAAGGAAAATAAACAAATCGATACTTAAAGCTGCAGTCCGTAGTTTTTCCTCTTTGTCGCCATCTCTGTTCGAAATCTGCAATTGCAATCTTTGAGGAGAATGTGCAGCTGTCAGTCACTGCGCCGGGGGGGATACTGTCATTCGGAATCACAGATTCTGCTTTTTGAAAGTATGATCAACATAACAATGAACAAGTAACTAACATCCACTTTTGTTCTGACCAACTAAGGGGAAAAAAAGCATTGCAATAAATCGCCATGATTAAATCTAACGATCGCTTAACATATTACATCAAACCATGCAAATTATACTTTGTTTTCAAATTGTTAATGCATCAGCATTGCTTGACTACATTTAATGTGCATTAGGGCTACCTGTAGTTCAGTTTCCATTTCTGTGCAGTCTAATTTCTAATCGTCATATACCAACAAATTTACGTGTAGTAAGTAGAGGTGAATTGCTCCCTCTCACAGCTAGCACAAAATAATTTATATTTAAGTTACCATAATGCACATAGCAAAACGAGAAAGGCACAACAAAGAAAACTCTGTATGAATTAAGCGAACAGTGCTACTGTTATCTAATTTAACCATTGAAATGTCTTACCTGTCCAGCAGAAAAAAAGCTGTCTCTGCGTCCTTTTTGAACCCCTTCAAACCACGGAGTCCACGCCACCTTTCAAAAGCCCTTTTTATCCTTGTTTTCGCATGGGTAAGGTTTCACAGGTTTTTTTTTTTTTTTTTTTTTGGCAGCCACTCTGAAAGTCTGAAGTCTTTTGCATTTTACAACAGGTGAATCTCCAGTTGTCACTGGTGATTCTCGTTTGAACCTTTCTGGATCCACCATCAAATTGATGTTTAATTATATCAAGTGCTGTGAGAAAAGGCCATAAATCCCCACCTCCAACATCATCACACGCAATATAGCCTGCTAGCTGGGACACCTTCTTTATGTGTACAGATGTGACGTAATGACGCAAAGATATGCTTGAATTTCCCACGGAACTCCACCAGTACCACTGGAATTAAAAACATTATTACAAGCTTACTGTTGTAAATTGAGCTAAGGTAAGCAGATAGTTGTGAACACTGGCTGGTTGCGTACTTGCTCAAAAATGTATTTTGGATCATTTTTAACCTAAAAAAGTTATGGGCAGCAGCTTTAAGAAAATCTATTTTAGTAAAAAAAAAATTTTTTACCTATACTAGCCTGTTATTCAGTTAATTATATTTAGTACGCTGAATAGGTCCAGAAGAGTAAATTACATTGTATCAAATGTAAGTGCCAGTCATAGAGCCAGTCACAATTAAAGGCACAATATGTAGTTTCCGCCGCTAGAGGTTGCTTATTCAAAACAAAGGCGTTGCTTGATGACGCCTTGATTTCACAGAATCATGGGAGTTGTTGTCTCCACCTCTACAGCTGGTGGAAAAGGATCCAATGCAGGTGATTCACCTATAAATCATATTAATGGATGAGCTAATGTATTAAAGATTTATTAACATTACTGTAGTATGAAGAGACAAGCGCAACACATGGCTCGAGAGCAGTGGAGCTATTGTTATGCCACAGACGACCTCTTCCGCTTCTTCTGCTCATGCGTATGTGGGGTAACACAACGCTGTTTTATCATATTAGAAACATTAGAGTGTGTTGAAAGTTATGTTATAATGCTGCATTCGCTCAGTGGCTACTATGAGACACTTGATGCACACTGCATTGAGCTAGATTGATATTAGACATGGTAAAACATGGTACTGCATGTAAATTAAGAAAACAAGATTTAAACAATAAGACTAACTGTGTTGAGCTATATAACAATGATTAGTTTTTTGTTGATGAATGTATCTAATCAGTTGCTCACCTGTCTAATAAAATACAAACACATATATTTATATATATATATATATATATATATATATATATATATATATATAAATATATATAAATATATATATATATATATATATATATATATATATATATATATATATATATAGTGACGGGGTGAACAAGCACACGACACGAGGATGCAGGTAAGTTCCCTGAAGGGTGGACTTTTATTAAGGTGTGTTGAGGTAAAACAGGTGAAGGTGAAATGTGGCATGGCAAGGGTGCTCGGTGCTATCTCTTCTTTCCTGGTGCTCTGTGCATGGTGTGGTGTGGGTCCGTGGTCTCGCTTGGTGGCGGGGCTGGCGGTCACACGCTGCTCTCTGCAAATGCAGAACAGAAAGGGGTTAGCCGAGGCTTTTGGAGACATCTCTCACCTTTCCGTCTGTGTGTGCCGCTTATCAAGCCACCGCCGTGATGAGCCGCAGGTGTGGCCGCTCAGCCCGTGACGAGCAGCTGCAGGTGTGGCTGCTCGGTTTCCAGGGCGACGCTGATGAGTGCTCGGGACACGTGTCACACTAGTGCGTCATCCTATTCCTGTGGAGAAGCAGGGAAATTGGGGGAGGGTGGGGAGTGGACCCTGACAGACCTGCGAAAGCTGCCCAGATCCTGGAGAGTCCATCGGCGTTTGCGTTGGCCATCCCCGCTCGATGTTGCACGGTAAAGTTGAAGTCCTGGAGCATGAGGAACCACAGAGTCACCCTGGTGTTGGTATCCTTAGCCCGGGACATCCACTGCAGAGGGGCGTGGTCGTGACCAGGGTGAAGTGGCGGCCGAGGAGGTAATAACGGAGCTCCAGGACTGCCCACTTGATGGCCAACGCCTCCCTCTCGACGGCTGTGTACCGTTGCTCCGCTGGGGTCAGCTTTCGGCTGATATACACCACCGGGTGTTCCTCGCCGTTGTGGACTTGGGACAGGACGGCTCCCAACCCGGTGTCGGATGCATTCATCTGCAGCAGGAAAGGGCAGTTGAAGTCGGGGGCGCTGAGCACTGGCCTCGACGTGAGGGCCGTCTTTATCCGGGTGAAGGCGGCCTCTGCTTCCGGGCTCCACGTGACCTTTTCCGGTTGCCCCTTCCTGGTCAGGTCTGTCAGGGGAGAGGCTAAGGAGGAGAAGTTAGGGATGAAGCAGCGGTAATACCCCGCCAACCCCAAAAAGGCCCGTACCTGCGTCTTGCTGGTAGGTCGCGGCGCGGAGAGGATGGCTGCCACCTTCTTTTCCTGGGGCTTTATCAGGCCGTGTCCCACCTGGTAGCCCAGGTACTTTGCTTCTGCAAGGGCCAGGTGACACTTACGGGGGTTGGCGGTCAGGCCAGCCCGGCGTAGTTCCATCAGCACCTTCCGCAGCCGCTCCAGATGGTCCTCCCAAGTCTCCGAGTGGACGACGACATCGTCCAGGTAGGCGGCCGCGTAGGCTTGGTGGGGCTGCAGGAGGATGTCCATCAGCCGCTGGAAGGTGGCTGGAGCCCCGTGCAGGCCAAAGGGAAGGACCCGGTACTGCTAGTGGCCGCTTGGAGTTGAGAAGGCCGTCTTCGGTTTCGCCTGTTCCGTTAGGGGGACCTGCCAGTAGCCCTTGGTGAGGTCGAGGGTCGAAATAAACCGGGCCCTTCCGAGGCGATCCAGCAGCTTGTCGACCTGGGGCAACGGGTAGCCGCCGAACTTGGAGACTTTGTTTAGGTGGCGGAAGTCGTTACAGAAGCGGAAGGTGCCGTCGGGTTTTGGAACCATAACGATCAGGCTGGACCAGGGGCTGTGTGATGGCTCAATGAGCCCCAACCTCAACATCTCCTGTACCTCCTCCTTGATGGCGTGTCGCCGAGCCTCCGGGACCCGGTAAGGCCGCTGCCGGATGACAACTCCAGGTGGCGTGCGGACATCATGCGCCCAAACGTGGGTCCGCCCAGGCTGGGGGGAGAACACATCAGAGAACTGACTGACCAGGTGCTGAGACTTCTGAGCAGCCGAGAGTTGAGGGTCCATGTCAACAACCACGGGAGATGAGTGGGTGAAGGCGGAGAGCTGGTGCCTGGTCCCCACCCAGCACTTCAGGAGGTTGATGTGATACAGTTGGTCCTCTCTCCTTTTTCCTGGCTGCCGCACACGGTAGGTAACGGGGCCGACCCTCTCGGTGACGGTGTACGGCCCCTGCCAAGTCGCCAGGAACTTACAGGCAGCTGTGGAGACCAGGACCATAACGTGGCCGCCTCGCTGGAACTCCCGTGGTTGGGCCGCCCGGTTGTAATGTCGCTGCTGGGCCTGCTGGGCTTTGGCGAGGTGTTCCCAGACGATGGGCATGACTCGGTCGATCCGCTCCCACATCTCTCACACGTGTTCCACCGTGGTCCAGTGTACCGCCGGTTGTTGCTCCTAGGCCTCCCTAGCGACGTCGAGCAGGCCACGGGGCAGTCGGCCGAAGAGGAGCTTGAAGGGGGTAAAGCCAGTGGACGCTTGAGGAACCTCCCGGATACCGAAGAGCACATAGGGCAGCATCTTGTCCCAGTCCCGTGGGTCTTCGGCAGCCACCCGACGCAGCATCTGTTTGAGGGTCTGGTTGAACCGCTCGACGAGGCCATCGGTCTGGGGGTGGTACACCGAAGTGTGGAGCTGTTGTACCTTCAGCAACCGGCAGAGGTCAGCAATCATCCGGGACATAAACTGGGTGCCCTGGTCAGTCAGTATCTGGGATGGAATGCCGACCCGACTACACAGAAGGAAGAGCTCCTGGACAATAGCTTTTGCGGTGGCTTTATGAAGGGGAACGGCCTCCGGGTAGCGGATGGCGTAATCCACAATGACCAGGATGTGTTTGTATCCCCGGGCGGACTTCAGGAGCGGCCCTACCAGATCCATCCCAATTCGCTCGAAGGGCACCTCAATGATGGGTAGCGGTATCAGCGGGCTGGGGGGAGGGTGGAGGGGGGGAGGGAGACGTCCGTTGGTAGGTGGGGCAGGCCTGACAGAAGCGCTTGACCTCAGCCTCCAGGCCCGGCCAGTGGAAACGGTCACGGATGCACTGGATCGTGTTCTGGGCCCCCAGGTGGCCTGCCATTGGATGTGCATGGGCTATCTCCATCACGGCTTCGGTCTTGGTGCGTGGAACGACTAAGAGAGTTTTTTCTCCCCCCGCCGCTGTTCGACACAGTAAAGCAGGCCATTCTTTAACATAAAGTGAGGAATGGGGTGGGGTGCTGGCTGGAGCTCTTTCCCCTCGGCGACCCGTACCTGGGGCCAACAGTGTTTCAGGCGGTCGTCCTCGTGTTGCTCTCTGGCGAAGGCCCCGGCCCCAGTCACCTGTTGGAAAATATCAAAGAAGAGGTTAGGGTTTTGGGTGGGTGACTCACCACCCCTTGGGCTGTCCGACACTACACGGGACGACGACGGCGCCTCCTCGGGCTCCTCTGTTTCGGGCGGTTCCCGGCAGGGCTGGCGGGCTGGGTGGCGGCGGCGAGCAGACAGTCGAATCCCGGCCAGTCCCTCCCAAGAAGGACTGGGACGGGCAAGTCCCTGACGCCCCCGAGTTGATTGGATGGTTGTGGTTTTCTAATGCTGTGATGTCATGTGAGTGACAGGTTGATCCCGCCCTCACAGCAGTAAACACATCATCAGAGAAGAGAAGAGATTTCCCTGCAAGAGAGAGGGGAAGTTATTTTGATTTAAAGATTACAAGGACACATTTATTCAAAATAATAATAATAATAATAATAATAATAATAATAATAATAATAATAATAATAATGATAAATAGTGACTTTAAGCAAACGTAAATGGTTCAACAGAAAAGGTCTCCCAAAACTAGAAAGTTTTATATCGATAATGTGCAACATTGATAGTCATTTTAACTTGTAAATGATTAAATGTAAATGAGTTTGTCGATCTCGGATCCACATACAGTATGTTGATTACTTTTGAGTTTATGGATCTTATTTTATTATGTTCGCTGAAAGCACAGATCAGCTTTCATTGTTAAGATGATACAACTATTTTTTCCATAAGTTAAGTAAGCACAAGAAAAGTCCTGTTGCCAGTTGCCTTATAGTTTTAAAGGTTTTCTTAACTTCTGATATTTTACAGCCTGACTGAATCAAATCCACACAAAAATAAGTGGCAAAGAAATTTGAGATGCATGAAATGTTTGAAATTAAATGATTTTAAATAAAAATAATAAATTATAAAATACATATATTTTAATGACCCCAGGTATCCACACATACCTGACAATTTTACTTCTATAGCCTATAACTTTTTTTTTTTTTTTTTTTTTTTGTATATTGTACATTACTGTGTTTCTTGTCTTATTCAACCTAGATGTAATCTCTGCACTTTTATTACGTTTATTCTGCTATCACCTCTACTTTCGAAGTCTGGATTATCTATCATTATGAAAACAGAAGGCTAAATGTAAATATATATATACTCAAGGCTATAGCAAGCATAAACGGAATGTCTTAATAGCAATTCCGAGAGACATTCAGAGACATTCATCAGACATTCTCAAGCATCAAGGGGTCCCAGATGGTTAAAAGGTTGAGGAACTGCTTGGCACTGCGTGGTCCTGTGTCATATGGACATATCATAGTGAGAGTGGAGTGGGAGAAGTAATGGAGCTCTAGTGAATCTGACAGTGATCAACTAAGGCAGAAAGAACACCCTGGAAATAAGTTATGGCACAATGATGACCTGGTGCTTTTGATAAAATGTGTGTGCTGCAGCTCAGCCTGCTTCACAGTTTGGGTTTAAGATGCGAGTGACTGCATGATCGATTGGGTATTGTTTTCTGCATCTTTTACACATGTAGTCTATCCACACCCTATACAAGACGTCATCAATCAAATTATGGAATAACACACTCTTCATTCATGCAGTCTGCTGACTCGGTACTGAGTGTATTAGCAGTCTCTCTCTCTCTCTCTGGCACTGTGATGATGGGATGATCCGGGATGATGGTTGAAATCTTATAAAAGGTGGACACTTAAGAAGTGTAAATGCTGTCAGTATACCATTGATCAGATGGGTCGTCATTCGTGAATTGCTCAGTACTGAGATGAGAAACTCAGTGTTAATTATGAAAAATTATAATTATATCTAGTATGCTACATAATAGATTGGTGGATGGGGGTACATTTGGACATATGTGCATAATATCTAATACATTTCTGATATATACAGTGAACAAATTCAATGACTTTCAAGGGGGTCTATTTTTATTAAAGAAATGTATATAGGGCATTTCAAAGGTGCAATCTCATGGTCCATCTCATGCAACTTGACTCAAAATTTTTGTGATATATTTGTAATATGAAAATCTATAATCTATAATAAAGTGATAAAAATGACAGTGTTAATGGTTTGTTAATATTCTGTAAAATGATGATCATAACAAAAGTGCTTTAGAAGACTACTGGTTATGGGAATACAATTTCTATTTGTGAGCTATTATACTTATCAATCAATCAGTCATTTAATAAACAAATTAAATTATACTATGCAAATTACTATCAGAGTCACAGTAAAATACATTTAGAATGAATTTCTAAAAATATTAACCGAAATATTAAGCAGTACAACTGTTTGTAACATTGATAATAATAAGAAATGTTTCTTGAGCATCAATTCAGCATATTAGAATGTTTTCTGAAGGATCATGTGACACTGATACAAAAAAAAAAAATTAATTCAGCTTTGTTATCATATATATATATATATATATATATATATATATATATATATATATATATATATATATATATATATATATATGATGGCAAAGCTGAATTATTATTATTATTATTTTTATATATATATTAAAATAGAAAACAGATTTTTTATTTTTATTGTTTTTATTGTTTAAGCAGCCTCGGTTTGCATTTCAAAAGAGATTTCAAAAGAATCTTACAGACCCTAAACTTTTTAACGGTAGCGTATATTTTAAGACTCCCCATTTTACTTATTTGAGGTTGTTCATGCTTTTAGAAGGAAGTTTAGACCCTCCTGAAATAATAATGTTTATTTTTTCCAGTGTTGGAAGATAAATTGATTACATCACATGTTCCGTGTCTACCACTAGTAATATGAACATAAATTAGAAGTTAAATAAAAGACAAACAGTGTCCTCATACTAGGTCAAAATTGTATCAGACAGAAATAACATGAAACTAACGTGCAAATCACTGCCATCTTGGATAGATTAACTGACATACTCTTATTCCATTACATGCACCATGTTGGTTGATCCTTGTCCAAATTTAGACTTTTTTAATTAATTGTTGGCCTTTTTATTATTTAAAAAGCACACATTGGTCGTCCATCTGTTTTTATTGTTTTATGCTAATCACTTTTTCAGTTGCACACTCACGCACATGCAGTGATTTCACCAAGTGCAGCATGTTCCTGGATCAATATCTTTGCTGATCCTGGAACAGCATTCCAATCAACCAATCAGATTTGAGGGACAAGTTTACAATTTATGTCAAGTTCAGATTTTCAACCAGGGTGCTTATAAATCAGTGTTACTCGCCTATCATTTCCCTCTGATTTTAGGGATAACTTATGGGTATGTATAGGTTTAGGGGTAGTGATAAGGTTAGGACTACATTTTCGGACAGGATTGTTGTTCCAGGATCAACAAAATATGTCTTACTTGGCAAAATCACGGTGACCACATAGAGACATATAGATCGTCTCTCTCAGATAGACACTCTCAATAGAAGGAGAGCAAAAATTAGAAAACAGACACATGACTATTGGTTTGACACAGTTTAAATCTTAAATGCTCTCTCTCTCTCTCTCTCTCTCTCTCTCTCTCTCTCTCTTTCCTCCCTCTCCAGGGAGCAGTAATTACAAAAGAGTCTTGGTGTAGTCTCTCTCTCCTCCTGTGCTCTCTGCAGTGTGAGGGGGAGAAGTTGCTTTACTGAACAGTTGCAGCTGGTTTGTGCAGGAATTAATCATGATGATTAATTGGGCTTCAAGTTAAATATCCACAGAGCGACGTCAAGCTGACAGGCGTCACGCTTAAATTGACACTGTTTTAAAAAGCAGTAGATTGATTTACAGAAAGGACTAATGAATAGCTTTCTGAACCAGGGGAGACATAAACAGGAATGTGTGTTTTCGAATCTGACCTGAACAGTCAGTTTGTTGCTGGCTCGCTTCCTCTCTCTCCTTGTCAATATGCTGCTTTCTCTGTGTGCTTCTCTCACTCTAATTTGCCTGTGTGTGTGTGTATGTGCGTGTCTTTCCTATTGTTCGGGCACATCGGTGTGTAGGGGAGGGGCTCCAGTCCTGGCATTTGTAATCCATCTATTGTGTTGGGCCTCACCAGCTCTGGATCAATGCTCTGCACTCACTCTGGCCCACAGGTCTGTAACCGAGCCTCTATTCAGCCCTCCTCAGTCGTCTCTCTCTCCCACACCAACTTTGGAGGAGGAATAGCGGGGTACGGATACAGCTTCTTCATATGTGTCTTTTGAGTGTGCGTGTGTGATTTCGTAAAACTTTGCAGCAACACTTATGTTTTCTCTCCCATGTCAAAAAAGAAAAGAAAAAAAAAGTTCAGATTCCCCTCTGGAGTGATTCTCGCTTTGAGTTTTTTTCTACATTCAAGCCTTTTTGTTCTCATACAATAATTTTCTGATTAGCAAAAAAATTATGAAATATTTCTAATGGTTATTTTCAGAGGTTATATGATCACTTTCAGGGGTCAAATAGGATTTTGCTGGTGATTCTGGTGCCCTAGGCAAGAGAAAACAGAAAAAGCATAATTACCCATGTTGATACCCTGTTGTGATATTATATTTATAAGGAAACATTTTTATATATATATAAAATAAGTGATTATATATACAAATACTACTGAAACTTTGTTTGAAACTTTGCATGACAGGAGGAATCTCAGGTTCAAAACCCACTCGCATTTGGGTCAATGACATATAGAAGCCTGTCCACAATGTGTTTTTTAAAGGAATGATCCAGTTTGAAAGTTCTCAGCAATTTGTAAAACAATTATAGCATTTTAAGAGAAAAAAAAAAATTAAAAAGTAAGAACATATTTTCCTTACACACAATGAAGATAAGTGTATTATTTTAAGGTAATTTAACAATATATTCTGAATTATTATTAATTATGTAATTATATATATTTATTAGGTTTTTGGGGAGTAACACCATGTGGCATGTATTCAAATCACTGTACTGTATGTATGAATTTTTATTATGCATTTTTTGGCAACACTTTATTTCGATAGTCCACTTTAGACATTCTCCTGATGACAAATAACTTTTCAACAACATGTCAACAACTAGACTGTCTGCTTAATATCTGCTAACACTTTATTTTGATGCTCCCAGCAGACATTCTACTGACTACAAGTAACTTTGCAACTACATTTCAACTTATTCTGCTTGCCTGAACCCTAACACTTAACCCGAACCTAACAGTAGACTACTGTTACTTAGTAGTAGTTACTTAGTAGTAGTTACTCTAGTCTGTTACTAGTCTACTAGTACTCTAATGAAAGTTAGTTGACATGTAGTTGCAAAGATACTTATATTTAGTAGAATGTCTAAAGTGAACCATCAAAATAAAGTTTAACCGCATTTTTAAATAAATTAATAGATATAGGGTCAAAGAAATCAGCCATATCGTTGACCAATACAACAATGCAAAATTGGCTCTGCACATCAGTGGATATATTTCAGAAACATAGAAACAATTAGTTGCATATTATTTTTTTTATTTTTTATTTTAGGTCCAGAGAATGACTTGTCTCCTCTAGGTCAATATGTCACCTCTACCAGGGTCCGCTATGGACTGTTGTGCATAATGCTTAAAACTTTTTTTTGAGATAGAGCACATTGGCTAAATGGAGCCAGAATGTGTGTACTGGATGAAAAAAAATAAATAAATACGTAGTGCATAAAGGGAAATGGAATGGAATATTTAGTTTGTTTATGTATCGAAAGGTGCTGGAGCGCCGTTCCGGATCATCCCAGCCGAGTTTAACCTCTAATTGCTTTCTCAGTGGATTCTATCAGAAAAGCACAATGAATTCATCTAAATACTTTGTTGCAGTCACTTGGATCTGCATGACTCTTGTGATGAGCTCAGATCAGAATTTTTGAGTTTAGCATTTGCCGCTGCACGTCTCTTCTGCTTCAACTTCTGCTGAACCCAAAGACATGTTGTTCCTCCTCGCAAATGCTGTACATTTTGCATTGTGCACCGCTTTTGTGAGAGAGAAGATAGAGAAACGTCTATTCTAAATCAGAGGTGTCTAAAGACTTTGAGAGGGGAAGTACCGCAGCTGCCAGTAGGGGGCGCTGAGACAAAGAAAAATCCTGTAAGGAGAAATGTCTCCCCCAGCACCCTTATCTGCATTCACTTCCTCTGTCTCATGAATACAGAATGTTCTTGCACAACCCAGTAAGCCTCTGAATTCATGAACACGCAGAGCAAGTGTGTATGTTTATGTGTTTAAAAAAATCTTCCTGCTGCACTGGCCTGTCTGTTTGACTTGTGTTTGCATGTTATTGTTGTAGCAGTTTTGCAGTTGTCTGTCACTGTAACCCCTCCCCCTCATGTCTCAAGTCTAGTCGAGACCCTCTTTATACAGACAAGGCTGTTCATGCTCACCAAAGACTCTTGCAAATCATTCTGACTTGCTGTGAGTGTATATTCACAGCATTCTCACGTCGACAGATCTGTCTGATACAAGGTTGGAAGTCATTTAAAGGGGAAGAGAAATCAGAAATTAAACTCAAGACTCATAAAGAATACCCACACCTGCTCCCAGAGAGAAACAGAGACTGGCTAACTAACTGGCTGAAAGTTTTTACTCGCCCTCATGTTTTTTCAAACCTTATGACTTTCTTTCATCCTTGGAATGCAAAATTAGAAATTTAGACAACTGTGCCATTCGCTCTTGTCCATGCAGTAACATTGAATGGGTACTGGAGTTTTCCAGCTTCAAAATGGTTGAAAAAGCACCAAGTATTAGAAACGTGGTCTGTGACTAATTCCAGATCTTTAGTCAAACCACAATTGTGACCCTGGATCACAAAACCAGTCATAAGTCACATGGGTATATTTGTGGCAATAGCCAACAATACATTGTATCAAAATTATTGGGTCAAAATTATCGATTTTTATTTTATGCAAAAATCATTAGGATATTAAGTAAAGATCATGTTCAATGAAGATATTTTGTACATTTTCTACTGTAAATATATCAAAAATGTATTAGTGGTAATATGCATTGCTAAGGACTTCGTTTGGACAACTTCAAAGGTGATTTTCTCAGTATTTAGATTTTTTTGTTGCACCCTCAGATTCCAGATTTTCAAATAGTTGTATCTCGGCCAAATACTGTCCTATCCTAACAAACCGTACATCAATGGAAAGCTTATTTATTCATGATATAAAAATCTCAGTTTTTAAAAAATGGCCCTTATGACTGGTTTTGTGGTCCAGGGTCACAATTTACAACTCAGCCTCATTGAATAAAACATAACTGTGGCAACATTTCTGCAAAATGATATTATGCTGTTTTCTTACACATTTGGCAACACTTTAAATGTGAAATGTTCAGCGAGTGGCATTCTAAGCGCATTTAGTATTCTCTCAAACAAATGAACATGAATGTGGCACATTTTTTTCACATTGGCTGTTATGCTGTACGTATCGTGGCAATTGGGAAATCTCCAGTGACATGGCAATAAAAGGTTATATAAAAGGTTAATATATCCTATTGTGTTTGAAAATAACATACCACCTACATTAAACCTAACTGACAGTGTAACCAAACGTGAGAAAAAAAGGGCATCTACTGAAGCAACTGTGCCATTTTAGCTTCTACAAGTCTTTGAGCTCTAAAAAAAAAAAAAAAAAAAAAAAAAAAAGAAGTCTTTAAGCTCTTTTATTGAATGTCATGAATCGCAAGTGCAACATTGTACTAAGTGGCACGTCCAGAGTTGGATGCGTTCCTGGGTCAACATATTTTGTTGATCCTGGAACAACATTCCTATCTGAAAAATCCTTACCATATCCCTACCCCTAAACTTACACATAACTTGTCCCTAAAATCAGACAGGAAATGATAGGTGAATAACACTGATGAAGAAGCACCTAACCCTTGTTGTAAGCCTAAACTCAAATCTGACTGGTTGATTGGAATTTTGTCCCAGGATCAACAAAGATGTTGATCCAGGAACATGTTGTACTTAGTGAAATCAGGTTTTGCTTACTAGGTGAGCAAAGAGTATGCGTATTTGGCCTGCTGTCTGAAGGGAGGGCTCAGAGCTTGGAATTTGGCCTGAACCCAGAGTTTCCCCCATATCCATATAATAGGAGTCAGGGTGGTGGAGGGACGCAGAAAGCTGTTGAGCAACATAGGTGAGTCGGCTATGCATATACACAACGATCAGGCATAACATTATGACCAATGACAGGTGAAGTGAATAGCACTGATTATCTCTTCATCACGGCACCTGTTAGGGTGGGATATATTAGGCAGCAAGTGAACATTTTGCCCTCAAAGTTGATGTGTTGGAAGCAGGAAAAATGGGCAAGCGTGAGGATTTCAGTGAGTTTGACAAGGGCCAAATTGTGATGGCTAGCCGACTGGGTCAGTGAATCTCCAAAACTGCAGCTCTTGTGGGGTGTTCCCGGTCTGCAGTGGTCAGTATCTATCAAAAGTGCTCCAAGGAAGGAACAGTGGTGAACTGGTGACAGGGTCATGGGTGGCCAAGGCTCATTGATGCATGTGGGGAGCGAAGGCTGGCCTGTGTGGTCCTGTGTGCTCTGTAATATAACGCACAAGCCATGTAGATCACTTTTATTATACTTTTATGGTGCTTTTGCATTCATATGGTACTTCTTACATTTCCATTTGCTGGAAAAGAGCAACCAGGAGTCAATAAATGAAGGCAGAATTTTCAGTTTTGGGGGAACTATCCCTTTAAAGATTACTGATTACTGTTACACAGTAGAATTTGAGAATTCATTGAGTTTCTTATCTAATACATTTGTGTGAGCGTGTGTAGGTCTTGTTTCCTTCAGTATGTAGGCATCGCTGACAGGCAGCGAGCTCCAGTTCCCCACGATCAGTGACTTCAGCCTTTGGTTTTCTCTGTGCAAATTTGCGTTTTTGGCAGATGATGTCATTGGGAAAGTGTTGAAAAAGATTATTTTTGCCACACACTCACTGATCCAATTGATATGTTTGATCATAATTGGAAATTGATCAAAGTTATTTCTAACAATCTACAACTTTGTCTCATCGTCTCATCAGCCAATCAGAGACTCAATGCATAAAATGTAGACATGGGATGCATCTGAAACCTAAACCTACATTGCTGCCAGCGACACAATGACATTATCCTAATGATCTAAAACAATCAATACAAATCAATCGTATACATTTAGATGCATATAATAATGCATGGAGACATGAATTAAAAAGAAACTATGGATGTTGTTTAAAAAAATTCTACCAACCAGCAAACATGTACAAGATTGTGGGATATCAAGGCAGCAAATTATATATTTATGTTACTTTCAAAGATCAACCAGGTATCTTAATAGACAATTGCTTTTGAACGTGCTTTACCTCTGTACACTGCGTGCCAACTTTCGGACATAGAGGTTCAGGTTTTGTTCAAACCAAACATCTAAATGGAGGCCGTGGAATGACTGTACTGTAGGTGCCAGACGGGGAGATTTGAGTATCTGAGAAACTGCTGATCTCCTGGGATTTTCGCACACAACCGTCTCTAGAGTTATGGTGCGAAAAACAAAAAACATGCAATGCTGCAGTTTTGTGGGCGAAAACGGCTTGTTAATGAGAGGGGTCAGAGGAGAATGGGCAGACTGTTTAAGCTGACAGAAACGCTGCGGTTTAATGAAATAATCACACATTTCAACTGTGCCATGCTCATCTCTGAACATGCAAAGCATCAAATCTTGAATTGAATGGGCCACAGCCACAGAAATCTACACCAGGTTCCACTCGGTCAGCTAAGAGCAGGAAATTGAAGATACAGTGGGCTCCAAAACTGGAGAGCGCAAGATTGGGTAAATGTCTGGTCAGGTTAATCTTGATTTGTGCTGTGCAGACGGTATAGGGTCAGAATTTGGGACGCGGATCCATCTTACATTGTGTCAATCGTTCAGGGGCGCGTTTCCCGTATAACAACGTAACTCACTGCTTAACTACCATAGTACGTAGCATCGCTGAAGAAATCAACTAGCTAGTCACGACTGTTTACCAAAACCGTATTGTCACAAATCTGTCGTTCAACCACGTTGGCTAATGATGTCACGCAGGTGGTGGAGTAATAACTGCTTTTAATGAATTATTTTGAGATTGAATTCATGCTAGATGTTTTGCTATAAATTATGGACATATGGACTAATTCTTATTTTTCTCAGTTATTTTGCTTTATTTCCAGATTCAATCATAAGCTCGTTCTTACGTACTAGAGCACGTACGCACACGCACACTCTTAAAAAAAGGTGCTTTAAATCTCTTGACAAACTAAAAGACATAAATGACATTTGTATGTATTTGAAATAAAAGCTATAGATTGTACTAAATGTCTTTTTTTTATTCCAACTAAGAATTGTTTGCATGCCACAGCCTCCCTGAGAATTGTTACTGAACATATGCATCATCTTATCCACCTTATTTTTCACCTAAGAGTGGCTGTGGGTATTTGTAAATCGAATATGTCTGGTTTCCGGTTATTTTCAGCAGTACAAAACAGCTTGTTATGTTGCTAGATATTGCAAATTATTTCTTACCATATTATTTTAATTTATTGTAATTATAAAGACACTGGTTTGTAGCGCAAATAGTTTTACCATTTAATGCACTGTGATATTCTTCTAGTTACTTATAGCGGTCTCGCACATCCACAGAAAATAGCTTACTTCCATATTGCAAAATAAGGTGGATAGCCAGAGAGAGAAAATACAGAGAAAATAGGTTATAGTCTGCAAAAATAAAAAATAAAAAAAAATTAAAAACTTTTGATAAAAACTTTAGTTTATGGTCCAATTCTCACTATTAACTAGTTGCTTATTAGAATGCATATTACTAGATTATTGGCTGTTTATTAGTACTTATAAAGCACATATTAATGCCTTATTCTGAATGACCATATTCTACATCCCTTAAAGGGATAGTTCACTCAAAAATGAAAATTATCCTATGATTTACTCAACCTCAAGCCATCCAGGTGTATATGACATTTTTCTTTTAGACGAATGTGAATCATGGGGTAATTTTCTTTTTTTAGCCGAACTATCCCTTTAATCCCACCCAATACCTAAACTTAACTACCTTAATAACTATTAATAATCAGAAATTAGGAGTTTATTGAGGCAAAAGTCATAGTTAATAATTAGTTAATAGTGAGAATTGGACCCTAATCTAAAGTGTGAACAAACTGTATACAGGCTACTCAAAACTTGAATGTGTGTGCTAAAGATATTAAAATGTAACATCCTTTTTTTACATTTACATTCACCACATTTGATCATATTACTCTTTTTTTCTACTTTCTGAAGGCTGGTCAGAAATAATGAGATTACTTGCAACATTTTATTCTGTTGACATCACTAGTTTTTAATGGAAAGAAGAAAAACAAATATTATATTTGTATTGTATTATAACGTTAAATATATTATTAATACTTTACATTTTCATATTATTATTAATATTTACACTTAGTTACTCATTTAATAATGTGCATTGCTGTTAATGTATTAACAAAAGAAAAGCCAACATTTCTTTATAATATCACACAATTTTTTTCACACACAGTATACAAGGGGGTTTTATACAATATAAAAAATAGCTGTTTTTATATTTTAGATTGGAAGTCCTCACAAGGGGATCATCATGTTTGGTGTACTTTAGCCTCAAAAAGTTTATAAACCTCTTGGAATGTGGGAAAACAGTATAGATTCAGAGTATGATCATGTAGCTTGCAGTTACTGAATGATACTATCATGTAAACATCTGTAGGCCAGAATCTATAAGGAATGTTTCCAGAGCCTTACTAAGAATTCCGGTCGTTCTGGGGGTCAAAGCAGGGGTCATACCTAGTATTAGAAAAAATGCACCTAAAGTGACCACTTAAAATGTTGTTACTGTGAACATGAAAAAAAAAGGTTATTTGAATTTTCACACAAAGGTGGAATGAGCCGTTGTTCATTTACAGACAGTGCGTGCTTTGCGGACAGGTTGCATGTTTGATGTTTTCACCCGTTTCCTCTGAGCGAAACCCCTGTTGAGTTCCGCTTTTCCTTTACCAGGTAATTAAAACCTCCTTGCTGACCTTCACAAACAGAAAGCTGGTATGAAAGTCATGGTCAACTGCCTTTGTACAGAGTATTATAGAAAACAACAACAACTACAAAAGTAACCTTCCTCACAGCAGCGGACGTGGGAGGTCTTTGATTGTGCATATCAAAGAATCGCTCCCCCTGTGTGCTCATAGTAAGCCTCCCAAGGTCGGACTGTCTACCTCCAGTACATCACCACGGACTGGCGAAAACAGTGCAAGGTGTTGGATACAACTTTTTAGCCCAAATAGTCTGTACTAAATAGAAAGTATGGCTATTGTGGCCCTGTTCGCAATATACATAGATTCTGTGTCGGTCATGTGAGAAAATGAATATAAAATCCATGACATATGATGCAATTGTCTGTTGAATCAATATTGAAATTAAAGGGGTCATGAACTGAGAAATCAAATTCCCCTTGAGCTTTTGACATATAAGAGGTCATCATACTATAAGAATATCCTGTAAGTTTCAGAACTGAAAACTTCCTTGTTAGTCCAAAAACATTTTTATTAACTTTTATTAAAAATTAAATTATATTTTAAATTAAATAATTACAATTAAAAAAAAAAAAAAAAACTAAACTTTTTATTGCCCAGCGAATGACTCATTGTGGAATATGCCTATCTATGATGTAATAGTGCAACTAAAGACCACCCGCCCACTGGAGTGTTAGTGAGATGACGAGGAGAGGAGAGTGAAATAGGATCACTGCACTAAAAATAACATTACCTTCCAAAGGATCCTAATGCTAGGAATGTGGTTATTTATTTTCAACAATATGAATGTCTCGGTTGAACATTATTTATTTGTATTCGGTACATTTCACTGTGGATTCTTTAGTAAATCAGTCAGCATTTTTGGTGCAGACTTTGCAAACAGACTTTTATTAAATGGATTTGACAGTATTGCCACAACAACATGTAAGTGACTGTTAATTCTAAAGCCTGATCTGTGACCAGTGAATTCTGATATGTAATGATTCATGTATAGTCAGATATTCTTTGTCTGTGTCAGTAAATCAAACCAGTGACTAAACTGTCAACTTCACATTGTTTCTCTTAGTAGGATGAAAATAATCTGTTATTTAAACGGTGATTAAATTCTACATATAAAGCGATCAAAGAGCGCTCCCTTTACAATCCCTGGAACTGTCAGTCAAACAGCGCAAAGTTCTGGACTCTCATCAAAACTCCTGTTATAATCAACAAATCTCTTATTTACATTGTGTTTGCATTGATGCCTGATGGCCAAAACTGAGAGACTCAGGAGGAGCTTCTTCAGACTCCTGAACTCAGTCACTTAACATCACGTGACCATCGACATACCGACATACTGACATTGCACTGCACTTTCTGCTCTCGTTGTTACTGTGTAACAACCTGTTATAAACCTGTTTGCACATTATACTCTTTGTACATTTGTTAACCACATATTTATTATTAAGTCTACAGTTTACTCACTGCACAGTTTACTCCACTTATTTTATTCCACTTCTTTATTTTTATTTTTTTTACTTTTTTTCTACTTGACTTGATTATTTATAATTCTACAGATATATTCTATTCTATATATTATAAGTACTTTTTTATTCTATTTCTATTATAATTTCCTCCTTGTGTTTTTAACTGTGAATTTGCACTGTCCATGGAGCGGACCTGTTTACATTTCACTGCCGGTTGTATATTCTGTATATAACTGTGTATGTGACAAATAAAACTCTTGAATCTCTTGAATCTTGAATCATTGTTAGTTATGATGAAAACATTTGTTAGAGTGCAGAAATCGAGTTCCAATGGCAAGATCACTGCATTCATGCGCTCAACATGTCTGTGATTACCTGCTCATCTCTGCAAATAAATATAATGCTATAGATCTAAATATAATGCTATAATCAACATGTTTTACAATTAGTTAACCTTGAGAGCTGTAATAGTAAAACAACCCCTTTACAAAAACAAAAACAAATCATTGGAAATATTGATGAATCAATGTTACAATGTGATGTTGATTTTAAATCACTTTTGTTGAAACATTGAAAATACAATTGAAATGTAATGACAACATAAAACAATGTTGCCATCTGATGTACCAAGTTAATGTTTTTTATTTTTCAATGACAGTTTCTTTAAAGTCGCATGTACCTTATTTAGACCTTAATCTCTTTAAATATCACAAAATAACCATGTCAGTCTCGTTTGCATAAACAAACGATGTTGTTTTTGTGAATGTGTTTCGAGAGGGTGCTTCTCGTTCTTTAATGTTTCACTGCTCCGGGTGTGTGTTCATTACTCACTGCTGTGTGTGTGCACTTGGATGGGTGAAATGCAAAGCACAAATTCCGAGTGTGGGACACCTCATCCTAATCTGCCTTCACTAAAGGAAAGAACGAAAGGTGCTATGCAAGATTTGAGTAATGGATGCAAGACATGGGCTAAGTGTGCCATTCTTGCTCATGTTCATGTCTCTTGCACTTCAAGAAATGTTTTTGGAAATTTCTAATGAACATTACTATAGCACTTTGTAAATAAATTTATGGTTTATTCTAGCACTTTAACCTTTTAAATTAATGACATAGCTTGACATTAACTTTTTTGCTCACCAGCCATTGTGGCTAGTGGTTTTCCAAAGTTACTAGCCACTCAACATTTTCACTGGCCACAATTGTGACATTGTTACCACAGGGAAAAACTGCCATATAGATATTTTTAACATTATCTCATAATTTGGCAGCAGGTATATTAGGTTGCTGCCACTTTAAGACCTGACGCACAGATCCATTATACTGTTACACATGCATTTTCTTTCTCAAACTGTTTATGTGAGTACTCACCAAGACTGGCATTTTGACATTATTTTGTGTGTATTTGACTGTTTAAGCACAATAATAGCAGCAATAATAAGCAGAGAAAAATAACTCAATTTAGTACTGAGAGGCAGCTTTATGTGCACTCACTTTGGATGTGAGCACAAAATCTGAGGGAATGAGTAAAATTATGCGCAATACATGCAGTCCCATGCTGAAATTCAAGACCTGTAACACCAACAATATTCATCCGGAGCAAATGAAGTAAGTGAGGGGAGGCGGGTTTGTGAGAAAGTGCAGCTGGTATCGTGTTTCTATTTTGCGGAAAATGAGTATTGGAAGTGTTTCAGATGTATCGAAAAATCTGTTGTTTTTGACAACACTATATTGCACTTAGTTTATTATTTCAGATGCCTTTTTAAAAGACTACAATTGAATGGCAAAAGAAAACATTCTTTGAAATGAATGGCAGCTTTGTTTTTTTTTGTTGGTGGACATTTTGTGGTTGTGAGTTTATCTTAACATTTTTAACTGTGGAAGCAACTTATGAGTTCAAATTAAATTCAGCTTAGCAAGTAGAGACGCAAAAAGCTTGGGAGCAAAAAGAAATACATTATATATAAAATTCAACCCGCCAAAGTGGCTAGTAGGAGTGACTGCTTTACACTTTACATGCTGAAATCCTCCCACATTTGACAGGGTGGCGGGTGTTAATGTCAAGCCCTGCATGTATCTAATTACAGTCAGTCACAACATGGTTCAACAAACAAGACTTCTATATAGGATGCACCTGTGTTATCTTTCTAATAAGGAAGCATCAATTAGACTACTGAGAAGTGCACATGCAGAACCAAAATGGGTGTTTCTTAGGGTACGTTTACACAACATTTTTCGTGTACAGATGGCAGCATTGTCAAAACGATAAAGTGGTTGAAAATACCCATTGTGATTTGAAAATGGATGATGGACACTTTTCTACGATGGACACTTTACTATCCTATGAGACCACTGAAGAGGATTTGTGAATGGAAGTGAAGCAACTGATGCTGGTAGGTCACATGATAAGGGCAACATGTAGTATGTCCAGATTGCATTCATACTACACACACTCATACTAGAACACACTTTTTAGCAGTCACAAAGTAATTACTAAAATAAGTATCTATCAAGAGAGTATCCAATTTCGGACGTAGTCATACTTTCATGATCTTGTGGTCAACAACAACAAATCAATGTCAGTTCAATACCACTGTCTCCGCCAATGTGTGCTGTCGGCTTTCATCAAAATTTCAATGCTGATCAAACATACTTTAAACACTGAAATGCCAATCTCAACTAAAATGATGGTTTGGATCAAAACTCCACATTGTATCAATGTTACCTTGCTACTTGGGTAATCATTTGAGGTTTCTTTCAGAGTTTTGGAAGAAAAACACCACACACAATGTGAATACACAGAGCCATGCACTAGCAGACAGAAGTACATTTCAATAGCGATGGAGCTGAACAAAAAAAGGAAAGGGGGGAAAAATGTGTCACTTGCAGCTGTGGATTCCTAATCCCTCAGAGAAAAAGGAGAGAGAGTGTGAAAAAGAAAGAGAAAAGAGCATTTTGGTAGTGAACCTGTGAGTGAAGCACAAACCCAGAGGGATCCACAACTGCAAATACTGTTTGGAAATGTTCAAGTTTAGCCTTGTGTGTTCTGGTGGTGGTCCGCAGCATCACGGAGACAGGTAGAGAAGGCCACCCTCATTTTAATTGCTTATGTGTTGTTTCTCAGTACAACCGACCTGTAGTGATAAAGCGTGAGCCGTTAAGTACAGAGCTCTTTTTATGAATGAGGCCAACTCCGTGAAGGCATGAGACAGTACTGGGCCATTTTGTCAGCAAGGAAGGTCCGAAGAGAATTTAGCGTCCTCTCTGGGGTGGATGGATTGCCACCTACCCGTGCAATCATGTACCATGTGCCGAGCGAAAGAACACAATGGAGAAATAAAAGATCTTTTGTGAAGGCAGAGAGGATGGAGGGAGAGATAAACGAGAGGCTCCGTAGAGGCTTGCGTCAGAAAGACAGAAAAAAGTCAAGACATTTACAGTGCCAGAGGAATGAATAGAAGAGAAGGACATGGAAGCAGTCCTTAAACTATTTATAATTAAAGATATTGGTCGCAAATTAACTATATTTATTAACATTTCTAAAATAACTCTAGCTAATGATAATTTTGGGCTGCATAAAGGCTCTACACAATAGTATATGTTCTGAGTGTCAAACTCCACCTTGGGTCAGCAATTGGCACCATGAAACGGGACAGTTTGTGGTTTTATTGCACATTGTGTGTGTTTGGGAACAGGTATCGGGACATGTTAGAGGGAGAGACATAGGAGAGGGGAGATTTTATATCCTGAGGGAGTGATGTGGTATGACCAGAGAGTGGAGTAACAAAACGAGAGAGAGAGAGCCTTTTTCCCACAATTCCCCAGAGGTTTTTGTGTAGTTTAGAGCAGTAAGAGAGATGCTGATAGGGAAGAGGTAGAGCTCTCAAGCTGAGCTCAGAGCTCACAAACAGACTTCTTCTGTCTGGTTTTACTGATCAGACACTGTAAACCCAGACAACTTACCTCAGCTCTGTGCTTATCTGCCAACACTGTGCTAACGGCTAAAGCTAACCAGCCAAACCCTAATCCTTAGGATGTTGCTTATTTCACATGCAAAGGGAGGACCTATTATGCCCATTTTTACAAGATGTAATTTAAGTCTCAGCTGTCCCCAGAATGAAAACAGATCATTTATAAACCCATGTTGTATACCTATTTCTGACCACAGTCAAGAACAGGCTGTTTTCAAGCATGTGCCTTTAAATACAAATGAGCTGCTGCCTCCTGCCACACAGTTCCTGCCTCAATCGGATTCTCTCCCAAATACTAACAAGACATCTGCTTGGTTTTGATTATCATCTATATCGCAGTCGCTCTCGAGGATAACATAGGCTAGTTCTTCTTTCATCATTAAAGTTTATTATTTCCACGTGTTTTAAAGCTATATTAGTTTAAACTTCTAATGGATCGTTTTCTGAGCGCACTTATCTGAAGCACACGCACACAGACAACTGGCTATCAGACGTCAAGTCTCCTGAGTAACTTCTTTCACATTTTTTTTTGTGTGTTTAAACTGTCAAATACACAAAAGGGTCTTGTTCACCGTTATCGCTTGAGAAACAAAATAGTGGCGCCGTGGTTGGAAACGTGCAGATTTAGGGGCGGTAATATTATAATAAGATCCCCTTCCTGTGTCAGAAGGGGAGATAAATCTGAGCGGCTCATTTTTTCACATGCTTGCAGAGAAAGGCTTACCAAAACAAAGTTACTGGGTTGTCCTTTTTCATGTGTTCTGGGTTGGTAGATGCACCGGGGACCCGATTATAACATTTAAACATGGAAAAAAATCAGATTTTCATGATATGTCCACTTTAGAGACACAGCAGCAAAATACAACCTGTTTAATTCTGAAGGGCTTTTACACGTACACTAGCCTTTTTCCCATTAGCATAATATGCATATATGCGCATTAAGAACATTTTTATCTGTCAGAACTTCTGGAGAGAAATAGTGCAGACACTATGTCATAATATGAAAAAAAAAAAAAAAAAAAAAAATACTATGGAAGTCAATGGGGTCCATCAACTGTTTGGTTACCCATATTCTTCAAAATACCTTCTCAGCAGAAGAAAGAAATTCATACATGTTTGGAACAACTTGAGGGTGAGTAAATGATGACAGAGTTTACATTTTTGGGTGAACAATTTATTTAAGCTCAAGCCTATTAGAAATCCACATGATGGCCGATATTAGGGATATTTGATAGGACCACCACACTGCTATTGCTTTGAGACCTTATGACCCCTGCTTTAGTTCACATCCAGGAATAAGCTTTGCATTTAAGATGTAACTTTGTTTTTTTTTTTGTTTTTAAATTACGCTATTCTGAAAGAATTAGGACTTTAATACTAAAATTGAACTGTGGCAGTGTAACAGTCACAGTTAATCATAATGAGTGTGCACATTTTTTTTTTTTTTTTTTTGCACATTGACGTAATTAAGATTTATTTTTCTTGTGATATATTGTCCATATGAGTTTGTACAGATTGAGTCATTGAGTTGTTAAATCTGACTTTGAAATGAGTCATTGAGTTGTTAATTGTTTCAACAGAGCTTTTCTGACCTTTTTGCTGTTATTACTTTTCTCTGTGTTTAATTAGGGGTCGAAAAGACCTTGGGACCAATCACTTCACCAGAAACAAAGTCTAATTAGTAGAAAGGAAAAGGCCTTTTAATTGTATGTCAATGTCAAAGGAACATTGTAATTAATTATTATATAGTCAAGGAGTCAGTTATTTCTATTGTATAAAAGGTGTGTGTGAGAAACATGCAAGAACAATGTGTGAATGCATGCCGATGAACACATGTACTAATATGTATAGTTGTTCATATTGTTTATATACACCGATCAGGCATAACATTATGACCACATTCCTCATTTGCTGCCAAAACAGCCCTGACCCGTCAAGGTATAAACTCCACTAGACTCATGAAGGTGTGCTGTGGTATCTGGCACCAATGTTAGCAGCAGATCCTTTAAATCCTGTAAGTTGCGAGGTTGGGCCTCCATGGATCGCACTTGTTTGTTCAGCACATCCCACAGATGCTCGATTGTATTGAGGTCTGGGGAATTTAGAGGCCAAGTCAACACCTCAAACTCGTGCTTCTCAAACCATTCCTGAACCATTTTTGCTTTGTGGCAGGGTGCATTATCCTGCTGAAAGAGGCCACAGCCACCAGGGAATACTGTTACCATGAAAGGATGTATGGTCTGCAACAATGCTTAGGTAGGTGGTACGTGTCCATCCACATGCATGGCAGGACCCAAGGTTTCCCAGCCGGCTTGCCTTTTTTCCATAGTGCATCCTGGTGCCATGTGTTCCCCAGGTAAGCGACGCACACGCACACGCACCCAGCCATCCATGTGATGTAAAAGAAAACGCGATTCATCAGACCAGGCCACCTTCTTCCATTGGTCTGTGGTCCAGTTCTGATGCTCACATGCCCACTGGACAGGGTTCAGCATGGGCACCCTGACTGGTCTGCGGCTATGCAGCCCCATACGCAACAAACTATGATGCACTGTGTATTCTGACACCTTTCTATCAGAACCAGCATTAACTTCTTGAGCAATTTGAGCTACAGTAGCTCGTCTGTTTGAACGGCCCACACGGTCAGCCTTCACTCCCTACGTGCATCAATGAGCCTTGGCCGTCCTTGACCCTGGGCATAATGTTATGCCTGATTGGTGTATGTACTGTACATCTTTCTTATACAGATCAGTGAAAAGAAATATAAAAAGTGTGAATATAGTTCCACATAGCTTCTTTTCTGTACCTATATGATGTCCAACATGTGGCTGTTCCCAGGTCTGCATGTATGTAGTTCCAGTAACCACCTATATAAATTATAAAACACTTGCACATTTCATTTAATTCAGCTGTCAAATGATCTGTGTTTGCATTATACAAAGGACAACCCTTACAGAACTAAACAAATCTCTGACAGCTGTCAGATTGTGAATCATTGTTCTGATGTACGGTATAAGTGTTTCAATGATTTTTTAAATAGTAATTTTGTAAATCATACTTGTGTTCTGACCAGATCAATCACAGCAGGATCAGGCAGTTCTGTCCCGTTCTCAGAATCCTATGTGTGACTTTGCGTTTGCTGTGATTGATTGACCAAGGCTGGATCATGGTGGGCTTTTTTTAATTTTTTTTTTTTTACTTATAATTTAATAATTATATATTATAATAATTATAATATTATTAATAATGGTGTTTATTGTCAGAATATTTTAGTATGGTACTCTATGTGCAATAACTGAAAGACATATGATTTGAAAGAACCAGTTTGCAACAACTTGGCTGTATACAAACGCATGAAGATGAAGAAATCAGGTTCAAAAGTCTTTAATAATCTATACTGAAGATAATCCAAGGCAGGCAGGCAAACTAAACACAATCGTCACATAGACAAGAACGGACAGCTGTACAGCTGTAACACTGTGAATGTTTCCCTCATGCAATAAGAACTGTCATCATTCATGTACACATTCACGTTAACATCCTCTCTAAATTTTAAAAGCACAGTGCACATTTCTGCAAAAATATTTGAGGGTGGTGAGATTTAAATTTTCTTACTTGTTTTCATTTTCCTCTTTTATTGTGAATAGTCCTGTCTGCTCATAAAGACAAACTGTGCCTGTTGTCGGCATTGATTTGTCTTTCTTCAAATAAACGTTTTTTTTTTTTTTTTTTTTTTTTTTAGAGACATGGTAGCTGTTAGCATTCTAGGTCGCTAAGAAAATCATCAAAATGTTGCTAAGAAAATCTTAAAACAAGGGTAGACTGCACTGATGGTGAATATAGGCTGTAAGATACGCTATATTGCCAAAAGTTTTGGGACGCCTGCCTTAACATGCACATGAACTTCAATGACATCCCATTCTTAATCTGTAGGTTTAATATGGAGTTGGCCCACCCTTTGCAGCTATAACAGCTTCAACTCTTCAGGGAAGGCTTTCCACAAGGTTTAGGAGTGTTTATGGGAATGTTTGACCATTCTTCTTGAAGCACATTTGTGAGGTCAGGCACTGATGTTGGACGAGAAGGCCTGGCTCTTCTAGAAGCACATTTGTGAGATCAGGCACTGATGTTGGACGAGAAGGCCTGGCTCTTCTAGAAGCGCATTTGTGAGGTCAGGCACTGATGTTGGACGAGAAGGCCTGGCTCGCAGTCTCTGCTCTAATTCATCCCAAATGTGTTCTATCGGGTTGAGGTCAGGAATCTGTGCAGGCCAGTCAAGTTCCTCCACACCAAACTCGCTCATCCATGTCTTTATGGACCTTGCTTTGTTTGACTCTGCAGAAAGTTGGTGACTTCTGCGCACTGTGCGCCTCAGCATGCGCTGACCCCTCTCTGTGATTTTACGTGGCCTACCACTTCGTGGCTGAGTTGCTGTTGTTCCCAATTGCTTCCACTTTGTTATAACACCACTAACAGTTGACCGTGGAGTATTTAGTAGAGAGGAAATTTCACAAATATAGACTTATTGCACAGGTGGCAACCTATCACGGTACCCCGCTTGAATTCACTGAACTCCTCAGAGCGACCCATTCTTTCACAAATGTTTGTAGAAGCATCTGTATGCCTAGGTGCTTGATTTTATACACCTGTGGCCATGGAAGTGATTGGAACACCTGAATTCAATGATTTGGAGGGGTGTCCCAATACTTTTGGCAATATAGTGTGTGTATGTGCTATAGGTATCTTCCATGCATCAGTATATTTCACTTAAATAAATGTAGGCTTGATGTCTATTAAAATTTAGTTTCCATGAAGAACATTTAACATCCATGGAACCTTTCCATTGCACATACAGTTCTTTATAATGGGAAAAGGTTCTTTGGATTATTAAAATGGGAAAAGATTCTTTGGATGATTAAAATGGTTCTTCATAATTTTTCACTGTGAAAAAGCAAAAATGGTTCTTCTATGGCAATACTGTGAAAACCTTTGCTTGGGAGCCTGTTTGTATGAATTAAATTTTGCGACACTGATTTTGGGTTACCGTCATGGACTCTTATTTTGATATTCTGTTCAGTTTCCTTTAGTTCCTGTTTCTCTGCTCTGTTTAGTTTCTGTTTCCTTGGTTTCTGATTATGTCCCTATTTCTGATTATCATCAACTGTATATTATTTAGTTTCTGATTATCCCTGCATATATACTCTCTGTTCAGTTTAGTTTTTTGCCAGTTGTCATTTATGTTTGTGATTTTTCTAGTATTTCTCTATCATCGTGCACAGTAGACAGATAAAAGCATCTATTATCGTCAGTATTTTGTGCTGTGGCCTACAGGAAAATGTAAAAAAAATTTTTTACAACTGTTCTCAATGTAATTTAACGGAGTAAACTGTAGACTTTTAAAGAGAGCAGGAATGTAACATTAAATGGACTCCGACTGTGTGTAATACTGAAAAGCATAATTCAGAAATAAGATTCTGACATCTTTAGTGAATAATTTAGTAATTTTCTTATGCTTTCATATAATAGCAGCAGTTTTACTGGCAAAACTCAGACCTTTTCATTGGAAGGCTGATAATAGTTTAACAGCCTAGATTTGTATAAATATTATTAACACCATAAATCTTTGTTGTCATTATTTGAGATGAAATTCTGTGATGTAACAGAAAAAAAACATAGTATGTCTGAGAGAATGAGAAAGAGAGAAACAGGCAGTATTTGAACACCTCAGTAGGCTTTGAAGTGTTGGACTTCTCAACTGGGTTGTGTGTGGAGCGCTGAATTTCTCCTCTGACAGCTGATGAGGAGATGACTGCTAATTGTCACGTCCTTCTTGTTCTTTGAAGTGTTAAAAGAGAAAATTTCCTATGATATGTTTGCTTTATTGAACTGCATGAATGATTTTAACTCCCTGTGGTTTTTTCTTGCATCTTTAAAATGGTTGTAAAAATGCTGACAACATTTTGGCTACATTTTTAATTTTAAAAAATTCAAACATAGCATACAAAGACCTGACAATGAGATATTGAGGTATTAATGGGAGGTGTTTTAGTAAACAATTTCAGTGATGTGGCATCAGACAAGGCTTTGTTTTTTTCAGTTATTTTCAGCATGCAATAGACAAAAATACTCAATGGTAAAATAATATTTTATTTATTTATAGCTATGCACCTCCCCACACAATTAATATGTTCACCATGAACAACATATGCACATGCGTAGGATGTTAATCAAGCAGTCGACAAAAGGTCAGTCAATTCATTCCCATAAATAACAATATTTTCCTTCTGTTATGATACAAAATGATTGGCAGATTTTTAGCAGGAACAACAACATCAAAAAATCAAATACACACCGAAACCAGCCATATGCTGCTCTTGCACTATTGCTGGGGTAGATTTTGATTGCTCTGACATACTGCCAATCCAACATCATTAAACAGAGCAATTAACATCATTAATTTTTCAGATTATTTGGATACCATGGCAGAATGTCCAGGGGAGGTTTAAAACCACCCATGGCGACAAAATAAATCGCGGACTTTGGCGCATGAATAGGTGATGGATTGCAGTGTGGGATCCCCTGCTCTGCTCTGATTGACAGGCCTGACATATGGAATAGTTCTGGTACTCTCTAGAGACTCGGAAAGAGTGAGAAAGGGTGGGAAAGAAAGAGAGAGAGTGTGTGAGAGGGGCTGGTGAGTGAGCCGTACTGCCTGCCAGCTCGAGAGGAGGAGGAGAGGGTGCTTTCTTACTACAATCTGTATTTCTGATCAAAGGAGCTCCAGATCTCACTCTATCTATCTCTAGCCTTCTCTCTGCCTGTCTCGAGCTTCCTTCCTTTCCATCTTACTGCATATTCCCTCTCTCTCTTGCTCGCTCGCTCACTCACTCACTCACTCGCTCTCTAAATTTAGCACCAGAGGCAATTAGTGGTGAAGTGCTCAGAGCAAGATCTGTAACTGCTGACAGGTTCCACAAGTACAACAAACTACAGTGTGTGTGTGTGTGTGTGTGTGTTCTGTTTGGGTGTTTAAATATGCACCTCTTTGCCCATTTAAGCCTCTGAAGAAGAGGTCGTATTCTTTGCTATTTAGACAAGTATAAATTTGAGAACAGGACACTGTTATATATATATATTTTGTTTTTAAATTTTTTGTTAATAGTATTAATATTAGTCTGGCACAATAAAGGCCCCCTGAGGTTAAAGTATACATATTACTACTTTAAAGTGCCCCTATTATGCTTTTTCGAATATTACCTTTCATACAGTGTGTTATTACGGTTTGTGAATGTAAAAGGTTTTAAAGATCAAAGTGCATGATGAACTGAGTTATTGTCTCTCAGAAGGAATAACCAATTCTGAACTGCCTGAAACGAGTTGTCAGCAATTAGTCTCACTTCCTGTTACGTAACAATGTAACACATTTGCATAATGTCAGCCTATGGTTTTCATTGGCTGCGAACAACGTCTACTTTGACCCGCCCTCAAACACTGTAGTTGTAGCTGAGGCCTGGAAGAGTTTGTTTTTTTGTTGTTGATATGTCGAAAAGACGCTGTTTTCAGCGCTGCAAATCCACATTGCATGCACTTCCAAAGGATGAGGACTCGCACTGGAATTGATATGGAAATACTGACAGCATTGTTAGGCTACTGTTCATATCACTGTGTATCAAGCGCTGAGGAATTTGAAATTCAGTTATGTTAATAAGCTAATTGTTTGGAGACCAATCACAGCAGACTGGGCCATCTGACCAATCAGAGCAGAGTAGGCTCACAGAAAGGAGGGATTTAGAGAGACTGAATCTTCAGACAAACCGTTTTTAGACTGTGTGCAATGTATATTATGAGAAAATTAAAGTGTTTTTGACCTTGGATGCGTGTAAACCTATTGCAGGAGACAACCAAAACAAAATTAGGAACCATTAAAATAGAACAATAGGGGCACTTTAAGGTATCAAAATGCACCTTTTAGGGGCAAATAAGGTACAAAGTTGTCCTTTTAACTCTTTTCTCACCAGTGTTTAAAAAAAAAGTTGCCAGCCACCACCAGTGTTTTTGATGGTCAAATGTCACGCATATGTCATGGCCCCCAGAATATTTTGTTGTATGAATATCTTAATACTCATGCTTTTTTTTAAATCAACACTTGGATACGTGTACATTCAGAATGATGATCAAAACACAGATGCAGTAGATTGAGTCCATCAACACCCTCAAAGCTTCACAGTCCTATAGCTCATCCTGGGTCAACATTTCATATAGTAACATTAGGCAGTTTTGATTTATATACTGTTTAATGCTGATGATCATGTTATTTTACATATGCATATGATTACATATGATATTGCGTGTTTCTGTGTCTTCTTCGCCTGTGTTTTGATCAGAAGATCCAGTATTCTTTCAGAAGATGTGCCATAGCACCCCCCACCGTATACAGTGAAAAGGCGGAAACCCGGGAAAATTCTATGTTTGGCAGGGAAGCGTTTTCTCACAAATAATGGAAATATACATGTTTAGTGGGGTAAGAAGTAAAGATCCTACCCCTGTAACATACTGTTGTATCATTATACAATTTTTGTAAAAAAGAAATACGTTTCTGTACGTTTTTTTTTCTTGAAGCTGTATCATAAGTATCACCGTGCTTTGATTTCTGTGAACATAATTAATGTTGGCATGATAATGCAAACAAATCAGTTTTTAAATGGTAATATCCACTAAAAGACTGCACGTGCGGCGCTTCCTGCATATTTGCATTACTACAGAATCTGCCACACTCTAGCTGAGAACTGTGATCAGTAATAGTTTGATGGGAGGCTGATTGAACCCTTCCCTGACAGTGAGCTGGAAAGACGTTTTCGCTGAAAACGTTTATTCAGGTGGGAGGATAATGTAGAATGATTCGAGAGAGCCCAATAGCAGCAGAGAAACTCAACTCTCCTGAGAGTTACCGGCCTGTCCGGACTCATTAGTCGCCAGCTTACTCTCTTCTCCCCTGTTTTCTACCCGTGAAGAGGGTGCACATCTCCACCTCCGACGGCTTGATTCAAGGAGACTATTTAAGGACGCAATTCAGTTTCTCACTAGTCTGTATTAGTTATTATTCCTCTGTATAATCCCTGTGGACTCGAGATATTATTCCTATCATGAGCATTTGACTGAATTAGTTTTTTAATTTTTTATTTGTACCATTAAATGCCAAATGAAACACAGCAGATATAGATGAGTGACTGATTGTAAAACCAACTGAACCAATATTTGGATGTTCAGGTCAAGTATTTGCTGAGTGCCGGTGATAAAAATTTATTACTTCTCATCCTCGGATATTTCCGACACGAGAGAGACAGTCTATGCCGATGCACAGCGCAACATTTCCACACACTTCAGCATTGTTTCGTGCAGCCTACACAGTTTATATCCAAACCATACTAAAATATGGCTTTTATCCATATATCATTTTCATTAGCGAGGACTCATAAGTGAATGCTAAAATGTTTTGAAATAACTAGGCTATATGCTATTTTAGTGGTAACAAATTGCACTCAAGAAGCTGAATTCAGTTCATAACTTCTATTTCTTGAATTCGATTGAATTGACCTAAAGTGACCCCAGTCTATTTAGTCCTTCCTGTTATCCTTCTTGGAAAGCACATGTGTTACTGGTAAAATGTGAGATATTTTCCAGTATTGCTTGGTTACCTGAGGTATTGCCAGAACCCTATTGTCTCAGGTGGTTTTACAGAGGACTTGTATCATCCCCATGGGGAATATCACATTTGCATAGCGTGATTATCTTCAATTGTTTATATACGCATCATAATGCTGCAGTGTTCATGGGCATGTGGGTTTATGGATGTTTAAAGCTCATTTTTGTGTTGAGATTTGAGCTGTGAATCAGGCTCTGGTGAGTCAGGGAGAGAGACGCTCTAATGAGGGACTAGCTTCTGCCAACTGGTATTATGTTACCTTTTGTTGTCATGTAAATCTCAACACTCAATAGAGAATAATAGCCATGACTGACATTTTCAAGAGCTATGCGGTTTTCTTCTCTGTCCCTGCATAGTTCAACCCCATGTGATAATGTTGTTGTAATGTGTAAAGAATAGCAGCTTTCGAGAAAATCCTCATTCGCAATACAGTATGTGATAGCATTAAAAAAAATGCAGGTCTTAATATACACTAGGACCCTAAGTAGTCAAATGATGTATCTTTTACAATAGATCCTGTGTCTGTTTGGTTTTGTTTTGTGGCAAAACAGTTTGATCTGTATTTCCTCTGAAAATTACAAGTTTTGTATTGCCATTAAATGTAATGTTGGTCTAAAGAGATTTTCTTATCCTTGTGTCATTCCTAACCTGCATGACTTTTTTTTTCCTTTTTCTATTAAACTCAAAAGGAGATATTCTGAAGAATGTGCTAATTGCTCTTTTCCATCAAATTACAATCAATGGAGACTGAAGCTTTCAAGCTTGAAAAGAGTGAATAAAAAAAAAAAAAAAAACACTATGGAAATATCATAAAGGTAGTTCATATGATTTGTGCACTATTTCCCAAGTGTTCTAAAGTATTACGATAGCTTTGACTGAGGAAAAAAATATAAATAAATAAATAAAATAGTATTTTATTACTAATATCCCTCCAGTGGCTTGTAAACTGCTGCGGATCATTAAACTTGAGAACCAGATTGGGTTGTTTCATAAACTAATAATTTAAACCAGTTTTGTGAAATGAATCAACTTTTTAAAAGATCTGCCTCAAAAGTGATTTGTTCACAAATCAGATACCACATACCATTACTTATGAAAGGGCAAAGGTGAATGTAATGATTTTCAGTAAATAGCTATTTAATCTGTGAAATTTATGAACCTGTTTATGGCCCACTTTAATTATACTTTTATGGTGTATGCAAAATCCACAACCAAAAGAGCAACCAGCACAGTCTTCAAAATGTCTCCTTTTGTGATTTTTCATCAAGTTTAGTCAAAATAATGACTGAACTTTAACAATTGGATGAAACTATCAGTTTTGTCTGATAGTTAATGTAGTTGAGTGATTCGCCTGAAAAACAAACAAACAATTGTTTTCAGACTATAATCTATTATTCTGTTCTGTCATTATTATTATTATTATTATTATTATTAGGAAGTGAACTATTGCTTTCTGTGGCAAAGTCAAAGTCAGTCCTGTGAAACTAAATGTATTCTTTTAACCAATGATAAAAGTAATTAGAAACATTTGTTTAATATTCAACAATAATTTATATTGTTGAAAGATATCAGATAAAAGCTAATTGGCATTTATTAATTATAATAATAATTAATATTTAGGATACAGGTATGGGCTTCACATTGGTTCCAAGTATCCATGACATGTGGTTAGAATAATTCACCAGATGCTCAACAGAAAACAAGTAAATACACTCAAACAAACCCCAACAAGAGGAGAGCCCGCATTGATTTTAGGATCATTTCCTTTGCCCCCATCTGGAAAGGGAGTTTTTTGTTTTCACAGTTGTGTGATCTTATCAGATCGTTTGGAAGTCAGCACCATTATCAAGAGCACACTATGAGCTTTTTGGACACAGATTAAGTCTGATGCTCTCAAAGTAGAATCACTGTTAACAAAAGAATTTAATCAAGGTCTATAGGCCTGATGTGCGTCTCAGAAAATTGCTTTAGACTTACAGATGGAAGAAACCAGAGCCGAGACACAGATGGACTAAAACCTACTTATACGTGACCACATCGAGGTGTTATATCATGCAATAAATTACTGGATCAGCTGCATTTTAATTGCTGTACACAGATGTGAAAATACGGCTGATGCCAGTGCATACCTCTTCATTAGTCCACCCCTATTGGAGTGAGGTGGTAAAGCCACACAAGATTGCAGGTCTTGAAAACAGCATGGATAAATCCTGACATACATGCCACGCAGATTCATTGCTGTTTTCTGTTTGGCCAGTCATTTCCTCATGGGGAGCTGCTGTTTGAGTTGGCCGCTGGTGGGTTTTGGGGTACAGGGCCACAGTTGTGTTCCCCACTCTGTGTGCTGCTGTGGAATTTCCTGCCCACGTTTTCCCTCTGCGTCTCTCTGATCTGACTGACCGAGTCCTGATGCAGCACATATTATATATTAGGAAGAGATACAGTGCATGGGGGGCAAAAAAATGAATTTTTCTGTCATTTTTAATACACAATGCATTCTCGCTTGTGGTGTTGCGTTACAAATGGTTGGTCAAATATTTTTGTAGCTGACTATTTGCTTGCTTTTCCTGCAGAATCTACCAAAGAAGACATTTAAACTTGAGTTCTTGCCCGCCAGCAATTTGTCTGCGAGGTTTTTGTGGCCTTGTAAATACTAGCAGTGGTTGCTCATTTAATTACTACTCCATATATTTATGTACTCTAAATATAACCTGTCATGACAAGCTGCAAGAATCATTTTCTCCGAGCTGGAAGGAGTAAACTGTATCACCGAGTAATAAAATCATGGTGAAAATTGAGCCTTTCATATTAAAAAGTCCATCTAAATAAAATGAGCCATATTTCCACTGCCCAAATTTCTGTTTCTTGTGTAAGCATTTTAATCATTTTAAATGTCATTAAACATAGGTAAGGAATAACTGACGACGGGCTGTTGAATTATTCTAAATATAATGCACACCTGAGGTGGTAATGCGGTCACGACACGAAGCGGAGTCAGTTATTCCACTTATACTACGGTCAGTTGCCAAACCTCAAAACATTGTTCAGATGATTTATCTCAAGACATTTGTCAGGTTTTGTCCTTAAAACGCTCTTGTATGCAGGACTAATTTCTGACGCATCTAAACCCAAGCCCCCGTTGCTAATTCCAACACGTCATTTTAGAACTAGCAACGGAGGCTTAAGCCACTGATAGCAGACTAATGCAGTTATTAATGCAGTAAGAGAGAGAGAGAGAGAGAGAGAGAGAGAGACTGTTACCTCAGTCTGAATCTCTTTCAAAAGTGTTCGGCAGCAGTGTCTACTAATACAAAACTGTAAGAACAGTGCTGTTATTACCTCGCTAGTGAAAAATGTCATGTAGATTTTAATGTAGATCATGTAGGCCATGTAGATCGTCAGAGCCATGCTGACAACACGTTTCTGCGCGAGTGTGTGTCCGCACTGTATGTGTGTACGTTTGAGTGGGAGAGCAGAGAGAGCGCATGTGCTTTCCGTACATAATAAGATGTAAAACATGGAAATAATTTGTTGTTTTGATCCTATTGTTTACTATATTTATTTGCTTAGTATCGTTGTGGGTTTTGGTTATTTTGCTGTTGTAGGCTGTAGGAACCTTTGAATTAACTGAAATAAATTGGCGAAGTGATATGGAACTGTAATGCGGTCAAGACCTGCCAGGAACTACTTTAACCGTGCGTTTCCCTGAAAATAATTGCACACCTTAGAACGTTCAACAGCCCTGTAGTATACATTTAAATAATGGTTGTTATCACAGAATAAACCAAGACAGGGTGATCAGGACCCTGACGCGACTCACATGTTACATGGCTACTTGCCGCATAAGTAGGCTAAATAATTAGACATGAAATATGAATATGACTGATTCTAAATATTTTATTAGCTCTAAACGCAAAGCCTCTGCGAAGAAAGCAGTTTCAAGAGTGGCAAGTTCAAACTAGACAGACATTTATGGGATACGGTACAGTCACTTATTACACGATATGTCATCACATAAATGATTATGGGGATAAGATATATTGATTTGAGATTAAACTGTTTTAAAATCGTATCTATTTGTTATCTTATAATCCATTACAGTGTACAAAACAATCGTTGCGAAATGGCAGCAGCTGCGTTTGAATGAAATGAGAGAGCAAGTCCGCGATACCAGATGACATAATGAAATAACTGTACACAAAATATTGATTTGAGTTTTAATATTAGCTCACCAAACAAAACAAAAAAATCCTAGCCAGCGTATAGCGCTGATTTCAGTTACCTGGATGAGCCTGTGTTATCAATTTTTACCATAGACCGTATCAGGTGATAACATACCACTGGCATGGCACAATTGACCAATCGGAATCAAATATTCCACAGCGCTGTGTAATAATGAAATACATTTTTTAATAATTGACATTTACTCTTCCATTCCAGTCCCGTTGTAATGAGGACTCTGCCAGGTTGGGATCCATATGTAGTTTATTTGAATAAAACAATCTCGAAGTATAAACAGGCTTAAGTCGAATCACCAGGGGTCCATTCTTCGTATGTCACTAACTCAGTTAGCTGGATTTGATTGTTGATGATTTTGCATGATATCTGATTGTTTGGTTCTTCTACGCTCATCCTGGACTTGCTGTCATAGCAACAGGTTCGCCAGCTTTCATGTATACAGGATTAGATTGCATCTTGAGGTGATACTTAAATTCTGTCCCAGGCTCCAGCCACTGCTACTTTATTACAAGTGTTCATTACTGAACCAGGGGCAATAATAATTTAAAACAACAATAAAAATAATATAAAAATGTATTTGAAAATAATATTATAATGTTGTGTAAAAGGTGTATAATACTATAGACACAGGAGATGCAGATAACTTGATCTTGAAGCAACTCTGGTTCAAATTGACTTAAATAAATTGCTAATTACAAAATTTAAATAAAAATGTAAAGGGTGTACAAATACTATAAAATTGTGAATATAAATAATTGGGAATCTTTTTTAAAAAACAAAACATTTATCATTTATCTATTATAACTTTTATGTTGGTTTGGTAGTTTGGCTGTCCAAAAAATCTTTTATTAATTTGTCAAGTTTTTTGCCAGGTGGCTTTTTTTTTATTATATGATGTCATTACGTTGTCTTTTTACGCCAGCCAATCGCTGCATTGCTGATCGTGGTTTCGCGTATCAATGCATCTGCCCTCTTCAGGGAACACAAGAACAGTAATCTTAGATAACTTAATCCAGATATTTTAATCCAATCCGCAAATTCGTTTGAAGAACCAAATTAGCTAGAGATCAGTTATCACGATTATAAAATCTGGGATCTGTCAAATTATCTCCGATGTATTAAGCAAGGTATAAAGAACGGACCCCAGGGGGAACAGCAGTATCAGAGACAAGGCAGAGAGCGTGGTCATAACAGGCAATGGGTCAGGGTAGGCGGAGTCCAGAGTCCAGGCAAACAAGAGGCAGGCAACACAGGGTCGTAAACGAGAGTCAAGGCAGAGTCAGAATACAAACCCGATTCCAAAAAAGTTGGGACAGGTAGCAATAAGAGGCCGGAAAAGTTAAATGTACATATAAGGAACAGCTGGAGGACCAATTTGCAACTTATTAGGTCAATTGGCAACATGATTGGGTATAAAAAGAGCCTCTCAGAGTGGCAGTGTCTCTCAGAAGTCAAGATGGGCAGAGGATCACCAATTCCCCCAATGCTGCGGCCAAAAATAATGGAGCAATATCAGAAAGGAGTTTCTCCGAGAAAAATTGCAAAGAGTTTGAAGTTATCATCATCTACAGTGCATAATATCATCCAAAGATTCAGAGAATCTGGAACAATCTCTGTGGTAAACATGGCCTTGTCCCAACTTTGAGATGTGTTGATGCCATGAAATTTATTTTTCCCTTAAAATGATACATTTTCTCAGTTTAAACATTTGATATGTCATCCATGTTGTATTCTGAATAAAATATTGAAATTTGAAACTTCCACATCATTGCATTCTGTTTTTTATTCACAGTTTGTACAGTGTTCCAACTTTTTTGGAATCGGGTTTGTACAGGTAAGGATAACACAGGGGAAAAATAACGCTCAGATGCAGCCGGGGCAAACAAGACTTTGCAATGAGTGACTGAGAAATCAGGGTTTAAATAGTCTGTGTGATGAGGAACAGGTGTTTTGTAGTCAGTCCCGGAAAGTGGGTGCATGGGTAATGAAGTCCGAATGAGCTTAGTACTCCGGAGAGTGAGACCTCCGGTGGCCGCTGGTGGAAATTTCACCAACATTTGTGACACATCTGACATCGGGGTCTTCCTCAGGGTCATGGGGCCAGTCTTCCCAGGTGAGTCCTATGGAAGTCGTTGATTAGATTGGGGTCAAGGATATCATCCGCATTGACCCAGGACCTCTCCTCCGGACCATACCCCTCCTAGTCTACCAGATATTGGAACTGGCGCCCCTGACGTGTGGAATCTAGCAAATCTCACACTTGAAACGCCTCCTTACCATCCAATGATCCAATGGGGATGGGTTGGATCACTGCCTTCCTGTTCCACCCTCAGACCACCGTCCTGTTTCAGCAGGGAGACATGAAAAGCATTACATTACATTAACGCATTTGGCAGACGCTTTTATCCACAGCGACTTACATTGCATTCAATGTACACATTTTTACATTTTGTCAGTTCTTGCTTTCCCTGGGAATCAAACCCATGACCTTGGCATTTCTAGCACCATGCTCTTATTGTTTGAGCTACAGAAAAGCAGGAGAGATATGATAAGTGGCAGGTAGTTCAAGACGGTAAGACACCACATGAATGTGTTTGGAAATTTTTAATGGACCCACATACCTGGGAGTTTCTTGCACAGTAGACGGAGATCCCTGGTTGACAGCCACACCCACTGTCCTGGTGTGTAGTTTGGATGGGGATGTCGGTGACGGTCAGCTTGTTCCTTGACTCGGTTGATGTCCTGTTGCAGGTGAACATGTGTATGATTCCACACAGCTTCAGCCCAGAGTCCAGGCAAACAGAGAACAAGAGGCAGGCAGCACAGGGTCATAAATGAGAGTCAAGGCAGAGTCAGAACACAGGCAATGATAACACAGGGGAAAATAACGCTCAGAGATGTAGCTAGGCAAACAAGACTTCACAATGAGTGACTGTGATATTTGTGACAACCGTACAAAGTGTGCTGGAAACTAGAAATTAACTGGCCTAGTTGTCAATAAAAATTTGAATATTGTGAAAAGGTTGAATATTAAAGACACCTGGCGCCACACTCTAATCAGCTGATGAACTCAAAACACCTGCAAAGGCCTTTAAATTGTCTCTCAGTCTAGTTCTGTAGGCTACACAATCATGGGGAAGACTGCTGACTTGACAGTTGTCCAAAAGACGACCATTGACACCTTGCACAAGGAGGGCAAGACACAAAAGGTCATTGTAAAAGAGGCTGGCTGTTCACAGAGCTCTGTGTCCAAGCACATTAATAGAGAGGCGAAGGGAAGGAAAAGATGTGGTAGAAAAAAGTGTACAAGCAATAGGGATAACCACACACTGGAGAGGATTGTGAAACAAAACCCATTCAAAAATGTGGGGGAGATTAACAATGAGTGGACTGCAGCTGGAGTCAGTGCTTCAAGATACGCACAGAATACACACAGACGTCGAGCCACTCTTGAACAACAGACAGCGTCAGAAGCATCTCTCCTGGCCTAAAGACAAAAAGGACTGCTGTGTGGTCCAAAGTTATGTTCTCTGATGAAAGTAAATCAGGGTCCCGGAGTCTGGAGGAAGAGAGGAGAGGCACACAATGCATGTTGCTTGAGGTCCAGTGTAAAGTTTCCACAGTCAGTGATGGTTTGGGGTGCCATGTCATCTGCTGGTGTTGGTCCACTGTGTTTCCTGAGGTCCAAGGTCAACGCAGCCGTATACCAGAAAGTTTTAGAGCACTTCATGCTTCCTGCTGCTGACCAACTTTATGGAGATGCAGATTTCATTTTCCAACAGGACTTGGCACCTGCACACAGTGCCAAAGCAACCAGTACCTGGTTTAAGGACCATGGTATCCCTGTTCTTAATTGGCCAGCAAACTCGGCTGACCTTAACCCCATAGAAAATCTATGGGCTATTGTGAAGAGGAAGATGCGATATGCCAGACCCAGCAATGCAGAAGAGCTGAAGGCCACTATCAGAGCAACCTGGGCTCTCAATCGACTCCATGATCGACTCCATGCCACGCCGCATTGCTGCAGTAATTCAGGCAAAAGGAGCCCCAACTAAGTATTGAGTGCTGTACATGCTCATACTTTTCATGTTCATACTTTTCAGTTGGCCAAGATTTCTAAAAATCCTTTCTTTGTATTGGTCTTAAGTAATATTCTAATTTTCTGAGATACTGAATTTGGGATTTTCCTTAGTTGTCAGTTATAATCATCAAAATTAAAAGAAATAAACATTTGAAATCTATCAGTCTGTGTGTAATGAATGAATAAAATATACAAGTTTCACTTTTTGAATGGAATTAGTGAAATAAATCAACTTTTGATGATATTCTAATTATATGACCAGCACCTGTGTGTGTATATACATATATATATATATATATATATATATATATATATATATATATATATATATATATATATATATATATATATATATATATAAATATTTTTCTTTTTGTAACTGATAACCAACTTTTTCTGGTGTCAGCTGCTTCCTGCTATTTTAGCATGCCTGATATTGCAAACTGATATTTCTTACATATTATTTTAATTTACAAAATCATAGACGCACTGGTTTGTTGCACAAACTGTTAACTGCACTTTGTTATTCGTGTCACTTACATATAGCAACTAATGAATCATAAGTCTCGCACATTCACAGCAAATAGCTTATTTGAAAAATAATGTGGATATGAGCGATAGTAGCTACAAAGGTGAGTAGCCTTGATATTTTAAATAAAATTAGGCCTTGGATTAGTTACAGTCACAAGCCAGTGTGATTTTTGGCAAACTTTTGTTTAGCAATGGTAGGATCATTTAGCAGATGTTAATAACAGCATGGTTCAGAGAGATAAAAAGACAAGGCTGGCAAAAATAGAATATCAGTGATGTTGTTCTGTTTGTCTCCTTTCTTTGTGTCTTCTTTACGATACATACCCCAACATCAATCATCTGAGACAAGCCTGATTCTGTCTCTGTGACGAGGTTTGTTCTCATATTTGTGACAATGTGAATGTGGACAGGATGAGTGGTAGGAAGAGAGAGAGAGAGCTCTCAAATAATTCCATAAATCAAAACAGAAGTCCCACCATTTCCTTTACAGCCTTTGAATATGAAACCAGATGTTGCCTTTGTACACTTCTTCGTTGTTGTTTTTTTCTTCTTTCCTTTTTTTTAGCCTGCAATGAAGCAAAATGTCCTGTCTGCCTGGGGTGCTGGTCTGTTTTGAGTTGATATGAGGAACTAGTGAACCTTTGACCAATCCATGTCAGTTTTCTCAACATCCTTTACCAATCTCACTAGCCTTAAGCTAATGTCTACGATTTGACAAACAATAGCACAATGTCCTCATTGGAAATGTTTATTCAAAGAGCGCTCCTCATATCACCCCTGTGTGTGTGTGTATCAGACATGCACGTCAGACATTATTCATTTTCGGCATCATCCTATTTGCTTGTATCTGTATTGTATAACTGGTGTAATTCCCCCTAGGATTTCTCTGTGAATATCACTCAAACCCTGAGGCTATGAGAGTAGGTGACCGTCAGGTATACGGAAACCACGGTATCAAAATCCATTGATCCAAACTGTGCTTGTAAGTGGAGCTAACGGTTGCCATTCTCAGTGTTTCCTGTGTTGCATCTGCTGACATGTTGGCGCTTTCCCTTGTTTGATCAGAGAGATTTTGCACCAGTCTGTTCAAAGGGCTTAGACGTTTCTTTTTGTGGGTAATTCTAAAGCAAATATTTCTCTGAGGTAGTCTATGGCTGCTTAGAGAGCACATGCTAGTGCTGAAATGAAAGGAAATACAGTATTTCCCCTCTTTATTTCCTCTCTCTGTCTTTCATATGAACCTAAAGCAAATGTTGACGTTGAATTCAGATAGCGCTGATCCAGGGATCCTGCAGAGACGGCGGATCCAATATATTTGTGTCTTTATTTGAGTTCAGAACATTGAGGCTTTGAAAAAGAAGGCGAAAAAAAGAAAGAGAGACGGTCAAACGATTAAGGCCACCTCTGCTTTAACATACCTTATAATTCTTGAAGGCGAAACACAGGTCAATTCAGAAATGTTATCGTCTTTATAGTGCAGTACGTTTAGTTATGCCAAAGTCAAGTCAAGTCACCTTTATTTATATAGCGCTTTATACAATACAGAATGTTTCAGAAAAAAGATTTATCAGGATAAACAGGAAAATAATGATTCAATGATGCAAACAGAGTTCAATTCTGCTGTAAAGCAGCTCAGTGTTGATTCAGTTCTATTTGATCATCAAATATGAAAATGAGTTCAATTCAACTATAAAGCAGTTCTGAAAACCATGATGTCATCGTCCAGCTCAGTTCAGTTCTCATCCAATAGTGTCAGTACAGCTAAATCAATATAATATTACTGAATATTATGTGTCCCCAACTAAGCAACACAGAAGTGACAGCCAGGATTTCAATATTAGGGTCCAATGAGGGTATGATTTAAAAAAAAATATATATATATATATATATATATATAAAGTAATATTTATATGTATTATTTGTATACTAGGGTAGGCATGAACAATACAGTAGGTTCTACACTACCTATGAAATCAATCCCTGAATATTGAATTAATTTCTAACAATTTAAAATAACCAGCTAATATTCATTAATATTCATTATGAATATAGAAAAAACTTTATATTACTGTAATTGTCTAAATTATCTAGATTGGCAATATGTAGGTATAATTTTTTATATATATTTTTTCATCATACTTATTTCGATACTTATTTATGTGCAGTAAAATTGTTAACAGTAAACTTATTAAAATTAAATATCTACATTTATCATTTTCATTCATTCATTGAAATAACAGAAAATGTGCCATGGTTTATTGGAGGATTTCTGTCACCTGGTGGAAAACAAACACATTTTCAACATGAAAATTACATGAAATTACCACTATAACCAGTAGATAGCAGCAGAGGACCGCTCATTAGCTCATTTGCCATTTTCACTCCCTTTTATAGTTCTTTTCGCATGTTTTGCTTTTGGGTTTATTATAAAATGAATATTATAACAAATTTTAGAAATATTATTGCATTGTATTAAGTATGAAGTATAGCAAGAGTAGGAAAGATCACAAAGTCATCATAAATAAATGAGCCCAGATTTTAAAGTGGATGGGAAATCGTCTTGAATTTCTCCCACATTATGTTAACTGCATTTATGACAATGAACTACACAGATGCCATAAGAATCTATCAATAAATGCACACATGTTGTCTTCTACTTTTGATGGTGTTACGGACTGAATACGAGGATGAGCCGTAGCCTGCCGTCAGTTCAATATTTTTAAAGGGGAATGATTCGATCACAAATTAGTGTACATATTACGGGGCTAATCGCACATTTTTAGATGGGCTGGGTGGACATTTAGAGGGGGCTAAAGCCAACCTAAAATTGGCCTAGTGATGCCCCTGGTGACAGCGGCAAGGAACACAAACTTCATCAGTGACAGAATGAAGGGAAAAAAAAAAAAACATTGGGAGAAACCAGGCTCAATCGGGGGGCCAGTTCTGGCCAAAAGAAGCAACTTGGTGTGGTTATGATTCCAGGCTGCATCACTGGTCGGATTGTGGATTGATATCATTCAGAATATTTCATCCAGTTCCTTCTGCTTAAAGATTAGGATACACCATGCAAGTGTATGGTGGTGGGGAGTTGAAGCTGGCCATAGGGGTTTGTGTCTGGGTCTTGTGGCCTTTGCTGAGAATCTGTGCCAATGCCAAAGCATCAACCCTCATCTGTCATTGGTCCATAAGACAACATCCCATTGTGCTCATCTCTTAAGAGTCTCGAATTGGCTCAAAACGATATGAGGAACCCGTGTTGGTATGTCAGAGTCATGGAAGAGTTGACATAGTTCTCAAGTCTCGGCTGCAACTGAGTATTTGGGGAGGCATTTGCATAAAGAGCAAATCCCAGCAGTCCTAACCTTAAGAAAGCCGAGCAGACAGGACTCCCAAACAAACGCTCTGCCAATTAAAGCCACTATCCTCACTGTCTGTAGCCAGGAACACCGTCTCTCCGTAATGACTCAGTCTCTCCATCTACATGACAGCATGTCAGGAGACCTCTCCCCTGCTCAGGGAGCTATCTTAATTGGTGAAACCTCATGGGAGTCTGTGTTGAGATGTGGTCGAAAGGGTTGGTGCTTTTCTTCATCTTGGTCGCCGATTTATTTTGTGCCCTAGTTTTCGTTCAGTTAGAGGGCATATTAAGGGTTTCAGGTATCACAACGGTAATCAGGTGAGATCACCAAACTTAAAATAGGGGAAGGTGGACTGTATAACGGTAGTTTTGTTTGAGGTAAATAGTAATCTTGACCTTTTACCAGGCATCAAACAACAAAGCAAAATACCTGAAATATTACATGAACAGTTCACTCCCACAGAAAAATGATCATCATTAATTACTTATCACCCTGACGTTCCAAATCCTTTTTCTGTGGGATACAAAAGTAGAGGGTTTCAAAGACATGTTATGCAGGGGTTGTCAAGCTCCTAAATGGACAAAAAAAATGATGAGCACATTTGTGTTGTTTCGCATAATTATTTTAGTGAATCAGCCCCTAAAACATGCAGACAGTATATGTGCAAATAAACAGTAGTCACTGTGTGAAATTTGTGGTTAATTTTGTTTTTTTGAGCGATCTCTTCCTTTAAGTAAATTCTGTGTGAAAGCATAACTAATTACACATATTCTAGTTGTATATTGTACAGAGATTATGTTCATAATCAACTTTTGGTTGAGGCCTTTTTCTTTCAGGTACATTGGGCATATCAGGTATATCTTTCAGGTAAAACCCTGATGATTTCTGGTTTTGGATGACACATTTCCACAGTTATTAACATAACCTATTAACAAACATTCTGACCAATGTAATGTTTCGATATTTTTTTAATTTTTGTAAAGTCATAGAAATGTTTTGTTATTTTGCATTTGCAACAAATGGGTACGCAAAAATTATATTTCCATTTAGCACTAGAAGTTTACCCAGGTCCATTTTAGTTACAAGTTTCTAAAAACAGCCACAGAGAAGGCAAATCAGCATGAAAGGATTTAAATGTTCAGATATTTTTCTTGTAGAGGTTCGCACACAAGGGAGTTGATCAGCCACTCGAAACTGATCTGCCTCCAATTAGACTCAAATTAGAAGAGTAATGAACTTCTGAAACTTAAAATAAAATGTATGTTTTTATGTAAACCCTCCCCTCATTTAAACTGATGCATTCAAAGAGACCAGTGCATAGATTTCATGACTATGGAAGTCTGTTTTTGCTTGAGTCATGAAATCAAAATTGAATTTTTTTGTTATGGAATATTGCAGTATTTATTATAAATGATTTATTCATGCACAGCATTCATCTTGTAATCTTTAATCAAAATATCTTCCCCTCCCTCTTGCAGCAATATCACTTCTCTTCTCTGATGACGTGTTTACTGGCATGAGGGCGGGATCAACCTGTCACTCGCATGACATCACAGCAATAGGAAAACACAACCATTCAATTAATTCCTGATTGACAAAATAAAGTCCCACATTTTTGTTTTGTTCAAGAAGCAGTTTCACTCAGATATACTTTGCAATAGGGAAGAAAAAAACTGCGATTGTGAAAAAAGGAGGCCGATTCTGGTAGGTGGACGTAAAATCTCATTTTCGGTGCATGTTTTTAGATTTTTAGCTTGATAATTAGCACTTCAGGAGTAAAAGCAACCTGATCAACACCTCAGAAATCTCTCATGTGACATTTATCAGTGCTATTTCTTGCCACAGTCTTTTGTCACATTCTGACAGAAATGCTCTCCTTGACTCTAAACTAAACGGAACATCCACATGCTTAATGAGTTTTTAAATATCGGAGCAACAGTACGCTGTCGCTATGGTGAGCTTTTAATTTACCCAGCAATTAAGCACAGACTCTCATTCATCAGCGCCGGTTTGTCTGGTGGGACTCACCACTGTTTATTGATGGCTACCACGGAAACACCGTGGCTAAACGAGCTCTCCCACTGCGGAGGTCATTTCTGCCAGTTTCTGGAAGTTACCGCTAAACTGACGTTGGTGATTAATGGGACTGCGGTCGGCCAAGCCAGTTACACCTCAAGATACCTGCGGATATCAGCAGACGCGACAGGGAAGGTCTTTAAGAGACGTGATGGATATTTTTGAGCTTGTAGACGGCATCCACCATCTGGATCTAAAACAGAGGCATTTTTCATGGACGTAATAAGAAATCTGTCACTGTAGGTAGTGAAAGTGTTTGTTCTTGTTTTCAAAAGGAAATCACCTCAAACTTGCTGTAAATGTTACATTTCAAACAACTAAAGTGTGGTTTCAAACAGGAATAGTATGTCAGGGTTTAAGACTAAGTTTAGACTGCATGAATCGGATGAAACATCCTCCATCTACAGCAGTTTTTTGATAGATGCATGCATTCTTAGATGCTTAAGCAGCTCTCACGGGGGCCACCGTGATCTTTGACCTCCATGTGAATTTGTGATGCTTTCACATAGCAGAGCTCATCAGACTTTCAGAAAACCCCAGAAACTGCTTCTTTCTCACATATTCCCATCCCTCACTCCAACAGACACGAGATGACGGGAAAAGTGCAGGAGAAGGATATTCTGTCTCCCTTGAGTAGCCGGTAATAAATTACACTTTCATCTACTGAGCGAATCGTTTGAGGTTCTATCCATCTCTCTGTTTTATCTCTTTGCACCCCTCGCTCTTCATCCTGGCTTAGCTGTCAGGAACCACCTGGCCATGGATTCTCGTGTACTATATGTGGCTGCGGTCCGCGCAGACTCTGTAACGTTTGTCCAGTGTCACACTTGATAATTCAGTGACCTCCCTACCTACATCACTGTTTGTTTCTTCAACTACAGGCACTTATATGTCCTAGGGTTTGATTTAAAAAAAATAATTAATAATGTTTTTGTTAAAGGTCAGACGCAGATAGACCCCAAGTGGTGCTCAAGCACCTTCCCTTTTGGCCTCTGACTAGATAAATACCCTTTTTTGCAAGACATTTTTTATTTTATATTTTAGTTTTCATTTCAATTTGGCCCGTGGTATCAATTTTCAATTCTCAATCTATTCTCAGCGTATGCCCAGCACGTACTCTTACTAATTCTGCGAGCCCACACAAGCTTCTCCCACTCTTTGACATTCCTTGTCACAACCACCACAGCACTCTACAGAGCAGGCGAGCAGCATCTACGTCTCCCGGACCTGCCTGACATAACCATCCCGGACCAACCGTAACCATCGTGTTTGTCCTAAACTTCAATACATCTAGCCTGGCTGAGGGGGCATGTATTTGACACAGTTTTCAACTAAAAACAGAAAACTTTTTATGCGTTTCGGCCATTTCATAGTCCCAATGTCATAAGCACAGCTGTCAATCATGACGTTACACCCTGTTTTTATAGCATCAATTAACTAAAATCAAACTTATTGGGAAAATGTCTGCGTGATGAGAACTATGTAAAAAAAAAAAAATCTTTGGGAAAAAAAAAAATATATATATTTGAAGTGTAATTGGATTTTTTTGTTTGGCTCGCGTCCCATTCAATTACATGGAGAGGGTGGGGTTTAAGACCTATACTGCAGCCACCCAACAGGGGGCGATCGAAATGCTTTTGCGAATTTGTGAAAACAGTGATGTAATGTGCATACATATTATGTATTCAGTCTATAGGCGTGTAGTGTCATTGCCAACTACTGGCCTGGCATTCACAACACAGCATTTTAGATGTTTTTGCAGATCCGTGTGAATGGGGATCATTTTGACAATGTTGTCTTCTGTACACGAAAAAAGCAATGGAAAAGCGTTTCCGTTTTTACTGCATCATTGTCATGTAAACGTATCCTTGCTGAATAGCCTTCTATTAGGCTTAACAACAAGCAAGCTGGTCTGGTGTTAAATAGCATCGTGCAAATGGCACCAAAATTTATAAAAATGCATCCAAAATTCTAAATATGAATGGCCCTTTCTATGAATTCTTCTATTTTGTGCTTATAACACAATATATTTAAGCAATATCACACAAGCAAGAGTACTATTTTCTCGAATATCAGCACGATTGCAAAATACAACACTTCAGTTAACAATAAATTGATTATATGAAGTAAACATTTATAAACACAACACAACAAGAACAAATATGATTTGTTCTTGAATGATTCACCATTTTTAGTCAATGATTCAATTACCCATTCATAAAGTCCCTGCATCCCAATGTGCTTACTATCCACCTAAATAATATTGAATATTACTAATGTTACATACTGTTACATACTTTAAAATAGTGAGTATGTACATTGAGATGCAGGCTCAGTGGACACTTGCTTCTTTCATGAATGAATCAGTTGAATGAATGATTCAGTGATTCACTTACCATGACTTGCCGCCACATCCTGTTGGTTTTAGTTTCATATATAATAGTATACTTTCATTTTCCCCAATATTTTACATTTCTACTTTCAAAATGTTATATTTAGAATATTAATCTCATAACATTACTCAAACAATTGTAATTGCTGTGTAAATGGATTTTGATAAATGATACGATTTAATTTGGTAACACTTTAGTTTAGCTTCAATTCTCACTATTATCTAGTTTCTTATTAGCATGCATATTACTAGGATATTGGCTGTTTATTAGTACTTATAAAGCACATATTAATGCTTTATTCTCCATCACCATATTCTACATCCCACCCAATTCCTACCCAATACCTAAACATAATAACTACCTTACTAACTATTAATAAGCAGTAAGCAGTAGGAGTTTATTGAGGCAAAATTCTTAGTTAGTTAGTTAGTTAATAGTAAGAATTGGACCCTAATCTAAAATGTGACCTTTCATTTCATTGGTATAACAGCCTTATAGTGTTATTAGTGTAATTTATAGTTGTCACGATTACGTTTTGTCTTGTCTGCACCTGTTCTCGTTAGTCCCTGATTAGTTAACCTTTCTCCACCTGTGCCTGTTTAGTTCCCTCATTCACCCTGTTCTGTTCATTCCTTTTTCAGTTATTGTTTGATGTCATGCTGTTCATGTGAGTCTTCAGCAGAGGTGGGTAGTAACAAAATCTACTTCGTTACATTTACTTGAGTAATTTTTTTGGGTAACTTGTACTTTTAGAGTATATTTAAAGATGGGTATTTTTACTCTTACTCAAGTACATTTCTTGTGAAAAAAATGTACTTCTACTTCATTACATTCGGTGGCGTTCCTCCACTACTGTCAAATGGTAATAATTAATTTTTAAAAAATTATATATTTTTTAAATAAGTTAATATGACTTGTTAGCAAGTCTCACGAAAAGTTTGAGAGGCTGCCTCGCGAGAGGTGGCTACGCATCACCCACTTATAGTTAGCGCGCGTTTAGTCGGAAGATGATGGACGAAGCAGAGGAAGATGTGTGTGAGCTACGGGAGGCAGATCACCCTTGGCCTCAAGTTCAGTCTATGTTTTCACTCCAAGATGCATGCTGTGTGCACCAAAACGAACTGACATCTCAGCATACAAGAATTCCAGCTCCAACCTGAAAAAAAAACATGTAACGGTAAGTGTCACAATGATGCCTATATTTGAACACTATTAATGGTAATTTGGTAACTATGGGCACTTTTCCCTTATTGTAATACTATTTCACACACTGTCTGAGTGTTTTCCTCATATGCGCTCTTGTGCAAGCAATGACAAATCGTTTGAATCCTCCAAACAACACACGTACACGAACAAATGTTCACATCTGCACATTTACATATCCCTTTTTTCACAAAACGACACAAATTGAATAGCCTAATGTGACGTCTTGCATTTATACACAAATCCGGACAGACACCTGAAGTGTAGAAAATACATACAAATAAAAACGAGATTGTATTTTATTCCTACCTATAGAATGCATATACAAAAAAAAAACATAAGAACAAAGTATGTTTTAAAAAGAGCTCTGGTTAGCCCAGCACACCATTCATTTACACTGTTTAACCATTAACACACACACACACACACACACACACACACACACACATGCTCACACACTCACGTAACTACATTATGAGGACTCTCCATAGGCATAATGGTTTTAACTTTTAACTTACAGCAAAACTGTATATTCTATCTCCCTACACTGCCCCTACTCCTAAACCCCTTTACATTTTTAATAAAACATTGTTTACTATGTTTTTAAAGCTATTTGAAATATTAGGACATATGAAATGTCCTCATAAACCACGTTTATGTTGTAATACCAGTGTAATACCCATGTCATTATACAAATTTATGTCCTCATAAATCACATAAACAAGCACACGCACGCACGCACACACACACACACACACACACACACACACACACACACACACACACACACACACACACATATTTGGAGAAGTCAACCTTTCAAGGAGAGGTGTGTGGAAGCTCTCCAAGTAGTCTGAAATGCAGGGTTTTTGCTTCTTATCAATCAGATCGAAAGTAACTAGTAACTAACTACTTGAGTTGTTTTTTCATCGAATACTTTCTTACTCTTACTCAAGTAACTATTACGATTGTTACTTTTACTTGAGTACAGATTTTGGCTACTCTACCCACCTCTGGCATTCAGTAACGTTATGTTGACCGTATCCTGTTTCCTCGTCTTTCTTCATTGGCTAACCGTGAAAATAGTGTAATTAATTAAAAGATTATCAACAATATGCAACTTTACTTTTATGACTTACAAATGAGGAAACACAATAAGCAATTTGTTATAAGTGAAAATCCATCATAAAAATATGGACTGTTACATGTTTAATACTATGATGATCCAAATAATAAAAGGTCTTTTCCAGCAAAACAAATTTAGTCAAATTACAATATACAAAGTGTGAAAATATGTTTTTTTCTTCTTTTTTTCTGTGAAATAAATGAGCCTAAACAAGACTAAGGAGTCAAGCATTTTATTCACACACAAGAAAATGCAAATGTCATTTCCATTAGCGTGGTGGACTGAGTGGTCATATGAGAAGTGATTGAATTACATACTGTATATTGGTTGTGACAAAAAATGACAAAATTCCCCTGCAATGTATGTCCAATTGTACATTCATTATTAGACATTGTTAACAAATTAAATAAACTAGTGAGAGTCTGAAAAGTGTTTTATGAGAGTTTATTTTCAGTTCACATGTCCAAAAGTGGCTCCAGTTTAAGAAACACCCAACAAATGTATAATATCACTGGGTCTCGTTTATTCCAGCAACTTCTTTTGTGATCATCACACTATTATAGATTGCTTTTTTCCTTGTGATTCCTTCTATATTCAGTCGGTTTTATGCAAACACACACTTGGAACACAGACAAAAGATTATGTGACTAATAGGTGGAAATTTGATGTGGCTAAGAAAGACGGACTGAAAATCCAAACAAAAGCCTCTTCATCCTTCACTGCACGTTTTTCCTCTGTTGCTCATTCAGATTTTTTTTTTTTCTAATGCCCTCAATTAACATGAGCCATACACATATTTAGTTGCCAGCAGTGAATCCTCACGTATTTGATTCAGTTCATCTGTGATGTCCTTTTGCATAGCTTCACTTTGTCGCGGTTTACAATAGATGGCCATTCATCTGCATCCTATCTTTCACCCCCCCTTCTATTTTCCTTCTTAACCTTCCTCTGATTCATACAGACTTATCGCCCTTGGGCAAAGCCAGTGGCATTTCCATAGCAACCGCCTGCCCCCTCAAGCTCCGTGGCTGCAGTGGATCAGCAGAGTTATCTCTCCTCCCTTTTGTAAAACTCTCTTGCTGTCTGTCACTCTCAGTCTTCCTCTTTAACTTCCTATTATAAGCGCACATAAAACGTGCATAATGCTCTTCTGTCCTCTCTTTCTCTGTGTCCCACTCTTCTCAGATGCCATTTTTCGGCAGGCAACCCTGAGGGCAGCCTAGGATGTGAAGCTTGAATGGAGTCGGTGCTGACATTTAACGAATGTCACCTCAAAATGCTGATCACAGAACAGTGCCCCCCTTCAGATTTACAAACTATTATTGCGAAAGAAACAGCATCCTGTTGGAATAGCCATTATTTACACCATAATACCTTATCTATCAGTTTATTACTCTAATCATTTCACGATTTCAGTTCATAAGCTTGCGGTTTGATTCCGATCTTGATTCAATATCGATTCATTTGGATACATGTTATACTATTTTAACAATAAAAGTAAAAAAATAATAATATAAGTAATATAGTGCACATTTAGCAAAATACTCCTCTCTATAGCTATTTTTTCTAGCCAACTAACATGCTATTGTCTTTAAATGGCTTTCCTGTGGTAAATGTGATGTTATTTGACATATTGTTCTGTTTTATTGACCTCTTTCCACTATTCAAACGCTGATTGATCCATTTACGTATGACATATACAGTTTGATAAGTTGTACTGTTTTTCGACATACTTAATAATTGTAATGTTCATTCTAAGGACCTATCATACACCCGCAATGTTTTGTTTTTTGCTAGTTTTAGCTCGACGCAGTTATCATTTTCATGTCCAGCGCCACGTTGTTTAAATAGCAAATGCATTCGCGCCCATCTGTTCGCCCATGAGCGTGCTGGTCCGAAAACGAGGTGTGTTCAAACGCATTTTGAGGCAACTGAAAACGACTGCGCCATTGACCAACAAAAACCTGGTCTAAAGCCAATAGCGTAGTATTTTTGTGTAATTTAAAGAGCACGTTAGTAATATGTGCCTATAGGCGAGTGCACAACGTGCGTACACTCTTCTCATTACACACACATGGACGTGCAGAAGCACACAAACATTTTTAAATATTAAAAATAAAAGGATTCCTCTCCGGAAAAGCACTCAGTCTTTCCCCTTGCAAATTCTACAATATAAATAGCGAATTTGCCATGGTGCAAGTGCAACCGGCTTTTAAAGGGAATGGGAGATGAGACTCTGATTGGTTGTTTGCACGTCATGCCCAAAACACACCCATGACTCATTAAGAGACTAGGTACAACCCTTTTGGACCATGCGCTGGGCATGCAGATAATTTTTTCCGTCGTTAAACTAGCAAAAGTGGATTCAGGATTTTAACTTCATATAAACACACTCAGTATCTGTCAACTTGGTTTCTGCAATCAGCATATCCTTCTGGATCGCTCCTCAGTCCGTGTCTCTCTCACAGATGACTGTTTAGGTGTGGCTTTTATCCGGTCTCTCCGCGCCAATCACTGCAATTAGACACAGGTGTTTATCATCATGCACTTGACCTACTTTCTTACCGCTTGTCTCCGCACTCTCTCCGTCTGTGAAGACCAAGCGAAACCACGCCCCCCTCGCCACAAGGGCCCTAAGAGATGATCAGTTCACGTGTTGAACTGAGGCACTACAGCGATCTGTCACGTCACATTTAAGAGTACCAAAATGGGGCCGACTTTTCTGACATAGTAAACATGCTCAGTACCTCACCTGGTACAGTGTTGCACTTGTGACGCATAACTTGGGTATGGGTCTCGTGAATCATGAGTCACGACACTCTGCAAAAGAGCTCAAAGTCTTGTAGAAGCAAGCTAAAGCCGCATGGTTCGTTCCACAAATGCATTTTTATCTCACGTTTGCTTTCGTTAGGTTTGTTATAGGTTAGGTTTAGGGCAGAGTTTACACTAATTTCAAACATGATAGAGCCTCAACCTTTTAGCACCACTCACCAGATATTTCATTTCTGAACTCTTGTGATACGTGCAATAACCAATGTAAAATACATTGCCACAGTCACATTTAACTGTTTCAGAGAAAATGTAACGCTCATTTCAAAAGTGCCATGAAACACGCTATAAGCAATTGAAATCCTTTTTGCAAAAATGTACCCACAGGCATGTTTTTTTTCTTGACACTGTACTGTAAAAAAATTTATAAATTATATCACATTTACTGCTTCATGGCAGTGGGTAGGCACTAAATTTTAAAGTTGTATTAACTAAAGTTTGGGAGGAGCACATTCAGGTTACCCAATCAGCGTGAGAGGACGCTCATATATAGAGCCAACTTACCTCTATTACACAACATGCGCTTCAGACCATGCGCTCAGATCGTTAAAATAGGGCCCTAAGAGATGATCAGTTCACGTGTTGAACTGAAGCGCTACAGCAATCTGTCACATCACATTTAAGAGTACCAAAACATTTATGGCATTTATGGTTTGAATTTCTTAATAAAACTGACAGAATTTGTAAAGCTGCAACTTTGTTTCATATCAAAAGTAACCTGCTCTGTCTTGTCTGTTGGTGTAAGTGTCCTTTTTGCTTCGTGATTTTTCTCTGTGTGAGAAAATGGATGTGTGGTGTGAGAGCGTGTGAAAAGTGTCAATCGCGTGAGTCTCAAGCTGAATGCGTGAGAGTTGGCAGCCCTGTACACTCCTAAACCTAAGCATCATTTGGGCGTAATTACGAAAATGTACAAATGAGATTATACAATTTGCCAAAATAGTTTAGAATGGCCAAGACAGTTGGATTTCCCACAGTTTAGTTATATAATACCTGATAAAATGTTATTCGAATTTAGTATTATCGAAATCCTGTTTCCTCATACCTTTATTAAAGGTATTTTGATGTGCAGAATCACTTAACATTTGTCTTATCAATAGAAACTTCCCTCAATCGGTCCTACTCTTATAGTTAAAACTAATGGGTTATTTGGCGAGCATTTGTTGGTTTCCATTAACAGCCCACTTAAAGCGGAGGTATTAGTGATGCATTCTGAGATTGTCAAGAGTTGTTGTGTGAAACAATTTTGACACCCTGTTGTGTCTACCAGCACTCACTCTCTCTCACACACACACACACACACACACACACACACACACACACACACACACACACACACACACACACACACACACACACACACACACACACACACAAACAAATGTTGTTATTTTGCCCTCCACAAAAGTCTTGACCCTGACAGAGCATCATGCCCAGTATGAGAGCAGTCATTGTCTAGCTGTCTCCCACCCAGAGTGCTTCACCAACTTTCAAGGACTTTCAAGAGTTGCTGACACTCTGTTTTACTTTCCCCTCTATCCTTGTGCAATAAGTGGGCAGTTACCTGTTAAACACTCTTGGACTGATCATATGAGTGTATTCCAATTCCACTCTAGTGGGGTGTCGTCCTCTGATCTTTGAGAGCGATTTGATGGTTGCCCAAAGATGGACAGTCGAGAGTCCTATCCACCCTCTCTGGTCTCCTAAATGGCTATACACCACCGACACCTCTAGAACAAGCAGAAAGCCAAATGCTCTGTTTTCAGATATTACCTTTGATACACATAAGACACCTTACCTGCACCTACACATTGGTACAACATGCAGTTCTCGGCAGGTCTTCTCTGTAACACCAAGATTACAGCAATTGTACCATGTCATTATTAAAGTAATAGAGCTGTAAGAAGCCTCACAATTTCTCTCTGATTTGAGATGTAAGTATAACGGTGGAGAATGACCCGATGGTGTCTCTCCAGTAAAACATAATGAGCAGCCAGTTAAGGCTGCGGCTCCAGATAAAGTTAATGGAGCTTGAATTGAGCTCCTAATTGCCCTGTCTCTGTTACATTTATTTAGCTTCACCACGCTAAGCAACTGTGAATGGCTATCCAGGAGAAGATACCACAGGATATGGAGGAGGTGAGGAACCAGAGACAACGAGAGGGGCTGCATCATTTTTACAGACGAAACACTTGACGTTCAGAACACACTCTCCAGTCTTAGCTATTATTCTCCAGGAAAAATTATATGAGATGTGACAATTGAGAAGATCCGAGATTTTTTTTTTTTTTTTTTTTTTTAAACAGCCACGGTCTTCTGTGTGGAAAAGTGCCAGTGGCTGCATGGGAAAAGCACAGGTGCATCATTTATACTTACACACACACACACGCACGTTGCACTTTCACATACACAAAAACACAAAGCACACACTTTAAAGCGTTTTTAGCAGACGAGGCACTTAGCTGTCTCTTAAAACGGAGTGTCACTCTCTCTGTGTCCCTGTGATGGGTTTGTGCACTGCAATTACACACACAATTAGAGCCACACACACTACCACATCTTTGCTATGGACTCTTTGTTGAGTGTGTTTTTCCTTCTGTGTGTGTAATGACAGGGAGAAATGTTTTTATTTGTGCTGATGTGTTTTTTTATTTTTTTATTATTCATTTAAAACTGTTATACATATTAGCTCAAATTCTACCAATGTCCCCTAATAAAAGGAACATGTTAATTTTTCAGCCCATGCTTATTGGAAACATTTGACTCTGTCTACACTTCTTCAAAACTGCAAAACAACTTTTATATCGTGATTACAGGGGCAAATTTTCAGGGGCAAAAAATGCTTATTTTTGCATGGTTCCTTGGACAACACCATAGTGCATGATTTCTAAATGAATACATTTGGACGTGTGTGTTGTGTTTTTGTCTGTGTAATTACACTGTTGACCCTTCCCTTAGACCTTAACCCACCCTTAATCCTTACCCATACCACCAAACCTGTCCCTAACCTTCCCTGTATCCCACCTCAATAACAGCAAAAGTGTTTTGCAATACAACATGAACACAAGTACATTGTAGATATTTTTTGATGTAAGTGCATAGTAGTTGAAGCCATTTAATATAAAGTGGGGCCGACTTTTCTGATATAGTAAACATGCTCAGTACCTCACCTGGTACAGTGTTGCACTTGTGACGCATAACTTGGGTATGGGTCTCGTGAATCATGAGTCACGACACTCTGCAAAAGAGCTCAAAGTCTTGTAGAAGCAAGCTAAAGCCGCATGGTTCGTTCCACAAATGCATTTTTATCTCACGTTTGCTTTCGTTAGGTTTGTTATAGGTTAGGTTTAGGGCAGAGTTTACACTAATTTCAAACATGATAGAGCCTCAACCTTTTAGCACCACTCACCAGATATTTCATTTCTGAACTCTTGTGATACGTGCAATAACCAATGTAAAATACATTGCCACAGTCACATTTAACTGTTTCAGAGAAAATGTAACGCTCATTTCAAAAGTGCCATGAAACACGCTATAAGCAATTGAAATCCTTTTTGCAAAAATGTACCCACAGTTTTTTTTTCTTGACACTGTACTGTAAAAAAATTAATAAATTATATCACATTTAGTGCTTCATGGCAGTGGGCAGGCACTAAATGATGTTTTATTAACAAAGTTTGGGAGGAGCACATTCAGGTTACCCAATCAGCGTGAGAGGACGCTCGTATATAGAGCCAACTTACCAGTTTTTCCAGCATCCCTCCTCCATCCTAACTCCTCACTCTCGATTATTCCTTTCCCAGCCAGGGGATTTCTTTTTTAAATATTCATTTTTAACAGTTGAATTCCTGGTGAAAACTGTGGTTCTCTGATTGGTGGATATTTCTTTTCAGAATCATGGGAAGTTTTCACCAGGAATTCAACTGTTAAAAACTATATGTTTATATATGAAATAATGTCACAGTCTTTAAGATTTATAAGTTATCATTTGAAAATCAATTCCTATGGAGAATTTTTTATTTATTTTTTTACTTCCAGGACTGTAGCCACACCCACCAATACATCTCATTGGTTGCAAAATCCCACTCCTTGGAGCATCAATATTAAATCATTAAAATTCATTCTTAACTACTAAAGAATATGCTTATATGAAAGAGATTGTTCTTTTTCCGTGTTCTTTTCCGTAGGCCTGTATAAATGTTCTAGCAATATAAATAGTATACTGCAACTAAATTAAATCAGCTCTGTTTCTGAGAGTTTTTATATGCCCTTTTAATTACTGCTAAGTATCCTCCCGTTAACATTTCCCAATATCCATTTACTACATTGCTTCCTAATTCCTTGTAAGCGGTCATTATTTCTCTTTCTGTCTCTAGCTGTGTGTGCTGTGCGTGCGCATTGTGCCACAGTGTCATGTGGCTCCATGTTCGGTCCCTCGTCCCTGGCATGGGGTCCCTTATTTAGCGGATTAGCTTGCACAGACGTGGGCTTGAGTCCAAAGACTCATGGTTTTGCTGTTTCAAAGCCCTCTGGATATGGGGGAAATGGCCCTTTGGAAGCAGTGCCAAGAACTCCAGCTAGCCTGTTGTGTCTGACATGTTGCCACAGACTCAGTAGGAAACCAATCTGACAACGCTGTTGATTATTTAGCGATTAGTCAGTCATCTCTCCAGAGTCAACAATCAGAGGTCACGTTGAGAGTGGGAGAACTTTGCTGCACTGTAACTTTTACTCGTTTAAAGACCAAACTCACTTCTTAAGCCATGCTAAACGTAGGCCGAAAGTAGCATGTAGCTTAGAGGCGTAAGCACGTTCAATTCTCGGCGAAACTATTAACTAAATAATTACTTTGGACCAGAACACTGTGTTTTTCTGCATGTCAAACAATGTCCATATGTGGTCAAAACCAACAGGACTTAAGGGTCGGTATAGCTGCTCCTGTGTGATCATTTGCACATAGCTCGAAGGAGGTTGATGCTGAGTATGTCAAGGGCTTCCTCCTCCACACTTGCTCCTCTTTCAGACTCCCTGTCAATCAATATTCAGTTACCGCAGAAACCAAGGGCTCATGAACCTGCTATTATGCAAATGCATGCACACTGATACTGTTTTCATAACAGCTCTTGGTCAGCCCACATCCGAAAACAATTGGTCATCGCTTCATAACTCAAGAAAGAAGAAGACGCGCATCCTTGCGTGCATGTTTGTGTACGTTCATGTCAGTGACTCACTCTCTCTATGTGTGTTTGACCCTGGCACTGCCTACACAAACAGCGCCCAGCTGAGTGCCGTCTTTGTAATGGCTTTGTGTTGGCTCATCATTTGACCTTTGACCTAGCGAGTGCTTCCTCCTGCTCCTCTCTGCCACCGATTAACCTCTTCTTCGCTATTTATACAGCCAGTTACTGAGCAGCCCGCCACTGCCCTTAACCTACACGTACTGAAAGTACCACAAACGCTATGCCATACAGTTCACATTAGCATGCTAACTAATGTATGGGTAACAGCTCGCAGCTAAGAGGAACAGCTTTAAGGCTAAATGTTGTTATTTCATTTTTTAAGATGGGCAGCTGTTCACCAAGCAGGTGTTTTTTTTTTTTTATTTGGACATAGCATATCCCTCTGGGATTGGTTGCTTGAATAGACCAGCCAATAGGTGGCATTGTGCTATTTTTTTGTGTGTTGGAGCAGAGCTAGTTAGTGAAGCACACTGTTAAACAGACCTTCCATCTTCTCTTCTCTTCTCTTTCTCTCTTCTCTTCTCTTCTCTTCTCTTCTCTTCTCTTCTCTTCTCTTCTCTTCTCTTCTCTTCTCTTCTCTTCTCTTCTCACAACCAAAGATCTCCTCTATAACTCACTTTCACAACAATGAAATGGAGAGCAGATGGAGGCATTTTCCGTTACACTTTATTTTAAGGTAATGTTATTACAGTGTAATTACACATATTAGTACTGAATAATATTAATTAACTATGTGCACTTACCATATAATTAGTGTTTAGTTTGGGTTAGTTACTGTTATTACTATACTATTACTATATACATGTAATTTATAACGTCTTAAAATACAGACTTTTCCTGTCCTTTCCTGCTTCTCAGATGTTTCTTCTAACAGGTTTCCAGTTTCAGAAAAGATCTCAACAATGTTTCAAAAGTTCTCCTACAGAATTTTAGGAGACAATGTTATTTGAATTCCACTATCTCAGTTTTTGCCTAGGCAGAAAATAAAAAGACAGCAAATGGAGTTTTTAGACATATTCCTGCTTGTCAAATCAAAGTATCAAAAGTCTGAGATCTAAATATGAAGTCAAACATTACTCATGAAGTTCTTTAAATAACAAATGGTCTGAACTTTGTCATTAATTTGATAGTTTGTATATACTGCATATTTTACTGCATGATAAGCAATTGTCTTATTTGTGTCTGTTTTGATTTCTTTTACAGAATTTTAAGAGAAACGTGAGACAAATTTGATATTTGAATGAAACAAGGTAACACTTTAATTTAGGGTTCAGTTATCGCTATAGTTGCTTATTAGCATGCATATTAGCTATTGGCTGTTTATTAGTATTTATAAAGCACATATTAATTGCCTTAAGGCCTGTTCACACCGGGATGATTTTCGCGCGTGTTTATCGCCGACGTTTAACGTCTCGTGACTAAACAAAGGGCGCTAATGTGAGTGTGCACACCGACGCGTAAAACGGCAGATGTAAAAGCGTCATTTAAAAAAAAAAAAACGCCTTGGGTTTGTTTTTTTGTTTTAACACGGCACGTTAAAAACTGTCCGACCAATGAGATCGGCGCTTTTGTTCACGTGCCTGGAGCTGCTGAAGTTACAGTAAAACACGACTTGGTGGTGCTCAAGCACAAAACGATCTTGCCGAGCACACATTGATACGACGAAGAAGTAGTAAGTAGACAAAGAAGATGAGCTGCTAATGCTGCTTACCAGTTAGCAAAAAGTGTGTGAATGGTTTTGGCAAGCACATAAATACTGTCTCTCTTCTTCTTCTTCTGTGTGACAAGCGAGTTTTGGAAGCGTAAAAAGTGGCGCAGCACCACCTTGTGTGCCGCGAGCGGCATCTACTGTTTTGCACATTCACTCAGTGCATCGCCAGTGAAAATTGCTTGGGTGTGAACACTCAAGACACGCTGAAAAACGTCTCGAAAAACGCTGGTGATAAGTGCGTGTGTACAGGCCTTTATTCTGCATCACCTTATACTACATCCCTTAATCCCACCCAATACCTAAACTTAACAACTACCTTACTAACTATTAATAAGCAGTAAATAAGAGTTTATTGAGGCAAAAATCTTAGTTAACAGTGAATATTACTAAATTGTTACTAAACATAATCTTCTCTTCTCTTCTCTTCTCTTCTCTTCTCTTCTCTTCTCTTCTCTTCTCTTCTCTTCTCTTCTCTTCTCTTCTCTTCTCTTCTCTTCTCTTCTCTTCTCTTCTCTTCAAATTCGAATTCGAATCCAATGATGTAACCCCCTTAACTAGGACAATAAACACAACCACACAAACTATACACACATACACTCAGAACACACACACACAGGACTGAAATCAGATGTAGAAAAGACACCATTGTGCGTGCGTGTGTTTGTTGCAATCCTCCTCTCCTGCGGAGCACTTGGGTGAATGCCTGGGTGTGAATGAGGGTCAGAGGCAGCCCTGGCCTCTCGTTGCATCCCGCCAAGTCTCATTTTCGCACATTAATCACCCCCATTCACAGATAATGGGCTCCCCCTCAGTACCGTTTAACCGCTCTCCCTGTCCTTTAGACCTGTTCATTTAGGGCTCAGTAGGGGGGATGGTGTCTGCTTGTGTAATTTCAATCAGAGCGATAAACAGGTTAGTCATCTTATCTGGTTTCTGGACACATCAGGACAAAGACGGGCTACATCAATGAACCCCACCCCCCTACGCACACCCCACTGCCCCTTTTTTGGTTATGCCCATCCATTCAGTCCTTAATTCTCTACTTTGTTTGCTTTGTTTGAACCATGAAATGAAAGATTTAGGACAATTTTCACATGAATCTGGGCATACAGACTTGACAGGAGCGGTCAGCTGCCCCGGATATGCTAGTTTTGTGGACAAACATGAAACTGGAATAATGGTGCAATTTGGGTGGTTTGTGTTCTGAGCTTATTTGATATTGATTCTGAATATTTGAAACGGTTTCAATGCTCATTTTCCAAAGTATTGATATACAGGTTCGAAATCAAACTGACACGCAATGCAATGTGTTTTTTAATTAATTATTAAATAGTGCGTTGCACTGCATCTTTCAGAGTGAAATAAAGTTTCAGAGTAAAATTAAGTGAGTGGCACTAAAAGAAGGTGGCATTGAACAGGTGCTAATAATAGTTTGCGTTTGAAAATAACATACCACCTACACTAAACCCTGCCCTAAACTTAACCAATAGTGTTAAAACAGCAAACGTGAGAAAAAACGCTGAACCAACTGTGCCATTTTATCTCACATCTAGTCTTTCATCACAACTCGTGTTTCACAGGACTCATAAAATAAACTAAAATAAATAAATAAAATAAGTCTCAAAATAAAAGCTTGAGGTTTTAAATCTTGCAGGTGAATAAAATAAGTCATAAGCATTAAAGGATTTAAATTTTTCTAAAATGTAAAATGACTGATTATTATGAATTACAATAGTATTACAATAGTAATGCATGTGTAATAATGCAGTGTTGTGGAAAGTTACGTTGGAATGTAATGGATTACAATATTATGCGTTATTTCCTTAAAAAGTAACTAATTGCATTACTTAGATACTTTTTAAGAAAAGTAATTAGTTACGTTACATTTGCGTTACTTTTTCTCAGGCTTGGCTTGTTTAGTTTTTAGTTTTTTTATAACAGAAAGTTGGATTTTTGGTTAAATGTAAATACCCTTTCACATCAATATTGAAATAATAAGTCTGAAGGAAATGCAAACAGTACAGTAGAGGGCGCCGCTCAAACAAACCTTTCAGCTTTGCTGCCATTCTGGATTGCAGAAAAATAGGATGCAGGAGAAGAAAGTTTAACACTTCACCAATAAAAATTATTATAATAATTATTGATGGTTTAACTGAATCATCGAAGGTCAGCAGCAAGTACATTGGTCAATAAAGTTAGATTAAATGCGTAAAATATTTGTTTATTTTAATTATTGGAGGTTTAAATAAATTAAAGTCCCCATGAAATCAAAATTGAAGTTTTGATGATTTTTTTGGCTTTAATATGTCTTACTGTTATCTATAAGCTAGTGTGCTCCAAAACAATGACAAAAATCACATTTAGAAGATATAAGCATTCAAAACATACAGTCTCACACTTCTGCCAATATGGATCAATGATTTGGATGACATCACTCTGCACTTCAGCTTCATCAGAAGTTCTGTCCAAACAAATGCTCTCTACAATCTGAAGCGTCCCGGCCCCTACACATAAATAGAGACTGAATGAAGCTGAGACTGAATTTGGTCACTTGGTCACTTGTTCACACTTTTACTATTTTCTACATGGTGAATGGCACATAGTGCACTATATAGGGGATAGGGAACGATTCAGACAGTGTAAGCTTTCCATTGGGGCGAATGAAGTCTGATTTCACATTAGTGTCACGTGAACCGCTGCTGTGCGGGGTCCAGAGACACGATAGCACAGAGAGGATCATATGTGTGAGTCGGTGCAGACCACAAAACGTATCGGACCCATTTGAATTCTGCACAGAATGTTTTATTTTAGAGCGATATGGATGAGATTGTAGGAGGAAACTGCGGCTTTACGGAGCTCAATGGCTCTGGCCAAGCTGTGACATAAACTAAACGCTATTGGCTATTTTTAAAAAGGGGAGGAGCTGCTCGATATGTCCTGCCCTATCTTCCTGTTTTAGTGGAAATTACATCAACACATCGAATAATTGATAAACACATCATGTTTCAAGGCACTTCACTGTGCCTTTAAATACTGTTCAAATTATATACCTTAATATGTATCAAAAATGGTATTGAATATTGCTATTTTTCAAGGTATTGTATCCAGTACTGTGACAACACTAGAGGTGTGGGCTAAAAATGTTATTTAGCTGTTGCACAGCAAGTCTTATACAACAGCTTACTCTCTCTTCATGAATGGACAGATTTCCAACCTTGTTTCCAACCTGAAATAGGGAGAATAAGAAAGGTATGTTTTCTTACATGAGAGTGTGTGTGGCGGTGCTGTAATATGAGTAATGTCCACAGGGATTGCCTCCTCATATCTCTGACAGTGGAAGCATGGTGACTAAGGGCTAATTAAAACATGCTATTAGCTGAGAGGCCACACTGACATGATAAGAAAGAACGAGGCTGAGGGAAATTAGCCAGCGCAGCTGCTCTATCAAACACCTTTTCTACTGTGTCAGCAGACAGTGGGAGACAATTTTTCTCCCCAATTGTTTACTGCCTGTTGAAATTTCTGACATTTTTATGGGGCTGCTACCTACAGCAAAGTGAGCGGTCGCTGTCATGCTAATCCACAATAACATTTTTTCTTTTGCCCTTTACGGCTTGCCTGAAATACAATGTGTTAAATAATTTTCTATCAGAGCTGTTTGACAAATACATTTATATTTTTCCCCTCAGCTGTGAGACTGTTAAAAAAATGAAAAACATGCTCGACAGTTGTACAATGAGTTTTGTGTTTATGCATTTTCTGTTTTATGGGTTTTCCCGCCGCTCTACTGACTGAACACCAGCGCAGAGGATTCCCTTTCAGTGAAATTTGTGGTTTTCAAAGTGAAGCACACATCAGGGTCTGTGTGCATTATGACCACGCTCGCTTTCAACCGTTCGTTTCTGAATTTATAGAAAGCCCTATAGAGCGAGATCAAAACGGAGTGCTGTGATTGTTCTCTCAATAATTACACAAGCTCTGCTAACAGGAAGAGTTAGCTGTTTGAAGAGTGAGATGGGTAAATCTCCTGGTGAAGTAAACAACCATGTGCCCCCGGAGGCAGCGCCGCCACCCCCTCTATACGCCCACCATGCGCTCGCACACGCACACACACCCGTACACAGAGGACGAGGGAGACGGCATCCTTCCCGTTTCTCATCTGCTAATTTCCCCCTCAACCTCTTGTTCCAGAGATTCCAAGTTGTTTTGGATCAGTCTTTGGTGATTCCTCATTTTTTTACTACTCGCTCTCTTTGCACCCCATCTTTGTCTGCTTCTCTGATGCTCTGGTGCTGTTGTTTCCCTCTATCGTGGTGGTTATAAACAGTCTACGGGGGGTTATGGAGAGGAGCAGGCTCATGCTGCGAAAGACCTTCTCTTTTGTTTCTCTCTCACTAACTCTATTGTGACAGGAAGGGGAGCGAGGATCCCTTCTAAGATCAGCAATTTTTGTATTACTGTGCATGACATGGCCAAATGTGGACACCCCTGATTAACAAGTTATTTCAGATAGCCCATTGCTAGCATGCATAAAATATGATTGATGGTTATATGCTGCTATGCAATCTCTAATCTCTAATCTAAATGCAATCTCAGTTAGTTCTTTTGGGTCCCAGTGATTTGGAGTTTAAGGTCCGTTCTCACCGAAGATGAAAACTGTAACAATAACTATAATATTTCAATAATCATTCTAATGCTATACGAATAGGGACTGATACTGTGTATTAGTGCGCATTCTAATATAGTTAACATTTTACTTAATAGTTATAGCTCTTGGTGTGAATGGGCCTTTATACTGACACTTACTGGTGTGGATGGATGCTTATTAACTGCTGTTGTGTCACACCACTCTTTTTTGTCTTATTCTGTTTTATTATACTGAAAATATATTAACAGACAACTTTAGCGTGAAGCAGCAGCAGTTAATAAGCTATATTCATTCATCCACACCAGTAGGTGTCACTAAAATATAACAAATGTTCTCTATATTATACTATACTCTTCAATAAAATATATATTTTTTGGGATTCAGTTCCAAATTTTCTTGTTTTTTTAATGGTTTTAGGTCTCATTTTAGTGGTTAATGTTTTGAGATGCACCGGTCAACTGGCTATATAACCGGTCAGTTTTTGCTACTCAATCGGTTTTATTTTGGACGACCTTTATTCCGAACATGCACACAAACTGCATTGCAATCATTTCCCAAAACGTTATTTGTGTGAAAATATTACGAAGTCTGTAAACAGGATGCAAAGAAGAGAACACAGACGCGCCAGCAGAGCAAATACTGTACCAGGCACAGCAAGCTCACTGTTTGCGATGCTCGGAATATAGGAAGAAAAATATAAATAATGAATTGAGGGTGGAGAAGGGAACTGACCGTCTTCAGAAAAGTTTTGATGGCATTTTCTTTTCCTCTTACCTCCATATGTTTACAGCGGTACCCAAAGAAACCGCTGCTGTTGCTTAAGCGCCACCTACTGTCAGAGAGTGAATTTGCATTTTCATTCAATCTTTTGTTTTGTGCAGGTGTCTTATAAAGCATCATTTCAGACCAAAAACAACTGCTCATGCAACGTGTGTAGCATATTTGTTTGGATCGTAATTAACATGCAATGGTTGCCTCTAATTTCAAATGGCTACAGATATTTTTTTAAGGCCAGTTTGCCATAGAGCCAATAAACAAATAAATTTGACTAAACAAAGAAAAAAATTGGCAACCATTATCAAAATCAGCCAATTTGTGTGTGCAAGAATCAGAATAGGCAATGAAAAATATAGATCAGTGCATCACTATTCATGTTGATATGTGAGTGACTGCTGTCTGTAGCATGTATATTATGTTTGTTATTATGTTGTTTGGTTTGCTTGCTTTTAGACCTTTTTTTTTTTTTTTTTTTTTTTTTGGTTTATAATGTGATATAACACTTAAAAGCTATTTCAAAAACCAGTAGTAATTTCTCAAAAATGGTGTTCATTTCATTTGTGTGTAAAACCTTTTAATTAGCACGAAATACTGAGTGCAACTTTAAAGTAGAATGGGGTGTACCAAATCTCATTTGTGGATAATGCACCAGTGCTCAAAGCAACGTCAGCAAGCAAAGCAAAGAGTCTTTTAGTTTAGAAGAACTTGACCGGCCTGCACAAAGCCCAGACCTGAATGCTTTTCAAACACCTTTTGGGATGACTGGGAACAATGTCTGAAAGTCAGAGCATTTTCGCAGTAGTGTGAAGCCTGTTATACCAACAAAAAAACAAACAGCTCACTACTACAGGGATAGTCTGCATTCAAATGATATTTATTTCATTATTAACTCACCCAAACAACATTGGAACATGCTGACTTTCACTGTATTGCCAAAAAAAAAAAAAAAAAAAACCTTTCTTAAAATATTTATGGTCCACAAAAGAAAGAAAGCCATACAGGTTTGGAGCAACATGAGGATAAGAAAATGATGACAGAATGTGAACTATCCTTTTGAGGCCCATGGTTTTTGGCCATATAGTCTATATCTTGCATGAAAGACACTGTGATGCTCAATAAATGCGAGCAAGATGGCAATATTACTACATGATACTTAACAACTGCTCTAATTGGTCTGTAATGAATGAGATAATGAGTTTCCTGCACTAATAAGGCTGCTATTAATTAGTCTGTTCCATGTTCACAATGTCTTACTGTCATAATCCATTATCTCCTACCATTCCATGTCTAACCATTTTTTAACAAAGTTTTTTTTTTTTTTTTTTTTTGCCTCTAGTTCATACTCTCTTCACAGGAATTACAAGGGAAAATAAAGCATGAGAAAAAGAGAATTAAAACCAAACAAAGGAATAGTTTACCCCAATATACAGTTTATGTAAAGGAGAACCATCAACATGATCTCATGAGTATTTTTTACATAATGTGCGGTTCTGCTTTCATAGACACTGAAACATACATTATTGACGTGCGCGTGAACAACTTTAAAGTGCCCCTATTATGGTCTTTCGAATGTTTCCTTTCATGCAGTGTATAATATAGCTGTTTGTGAACGTAATCATTCTGCAAAGTTGTAAAGTCGAAAGTGCACGATAGATAAAGTAATTCAATTCAATTCACATTTATTTGTATAGCGCTTTTCACAATATAGTTACGAAGCAGCTTCACAGAAAATGCACGGGTCTACATTACAATTTAAAGTATTAAAGTTGTCCACGTTATGCATTTCAGAAATGTACATATACAAAGCACACAGATTAGCTAACAATGTATTATTACATTTACATTCAGTCATTTAGCACACGCTTTTATCCAAAGCGACTTACAAATGAGAGCAATAGAAGCAACTAAAAACAGTCAAGGGCAACAATATGCAAGTGCTGTATTTAAAAAAAAATTATAAATAGACAAACAGAAAACGAATAGATTGATAAGTGCTATTCTTTATTGGTCAGGTGCTGCTGGAAAAGATGCGTCTTAAGATATTTTTTGAAAATGGCTACCGACTCGGCTGCTCGAATTGAGACAGGCAGGTCATTCCACCAGGTGGGAACGGTCCAGGAAAAGGTCCTTGTGAGGGATTTCATGCCTCTTTGGGATGGCGCCTTAATTTAATATAATAATTAAATTAAGGCACAGAAATAAGTGAAATAAGAATACTGAAATGTTGTTAATGATTAGAGTATATAGAAATGAGCATGGGTGCATGTTGATGCAGAGCTGCGTCATCTGAAGTCCTCACAGGAGTTGAGTCGTCTCTTCACAGGTGTTGGTCATCCACGGTCTTTATGAGAGGCTGGATCCAGATTGGAGCTAGTTACCTCGGGATGGGCGTCCCGAGATAAAACAGAACAGGAAACTAATTAGCGTAGCTTCTGTTCAAAGCATTAAGCAAAGACAATCATGTGCACTGGTATAACTGGAGTACAAGGTTATGAGATGCATAATACGAATGCTTGGCTAAAGAGATGCGTCTTTAATCTGGATTTAAACTGGGGGAGTGAATCTGATCCCCGAACATTATCAGGAAGGCTGTTCCAGAGTTTAGGTGCCAAATATGAAAATGTTCTTCCTCCTTTAGAGGACTTAGATATCCTAGGTACTACCAGAAGCCCAGAGATTAGTGATCTTAAAGATCGTGATGGGTTATAAGGCGATAGGAGATCAGTTAATTACACAGGAGCTAAACTGTTTAGGGCCTTATAGGTCAGTAGCAATACTTTATAATTGATACGGAACTTAATAGGTAACCAGTGTAGAGATGATGAAATTGGTGTTATGTGATCATATTTTCTTGATGTAGTAAGATCTCTAGCAGCTGCATTTTGGACTTATTGTAGCTTGAGGATGCAGGACAGCCAGCTAGTAATGCATTACAGTAATTTATAGAGGTCATGAATGCATGAACTAACTTTTCTGCATCAGAAATAGATAGCATGTTGCATAGCGTAGCAATGTTTCTGAGGTGGAAGAAGGCTGTTTTTGTAACATTTGAAATATGATTTTCAAAAGACAAGTTGCTATCTAATATATTGTCTCTCAAAAGAAAGAATCGACTCTGAACCGCCTGTAAGAGTCGTTTGAGTTTCAAATCCCACTGCGTGACGGTTCTATGTAACAGGAAAAGACATCTGCATAATGCCCGTCTATGTTGTACGTTGACCACCCGTGAACAACTCGACCCGCCCATCAACACATCATTGTACTGACGACTGCTTCTCAAATCTCGTAGTTTAATGCGGGATTCGCAAAACGCTTGCTCTTGAAAGATGGGTCAGAACCTTCAGACTCCTCACAATCACAACCTGTAAGTATGAATATTTATTGATGTACATATTTTCTACCGGTTGTTCAAAATACGTAGTTTTCTGTTTTGTATTGTGTAGGTCTCCGGCTAACTCACGCTACTGAAATATTTCTGCTAAGCAGCTGTGGGCCACTATTACCTAAAACTGTGTCTATTAATGCAGATTGTCTGTCGTTCTTACAACTTTGAGTAAATATAAAGGATGGAGCAAGATTTGTTTTTACATCAGTTATTCATGCTGAGCACTGTTATACTGTTATTGATACAGTTCCTGCATGTGCACCACAATAAATTAGAAATATAGGCTGTTAGGTTTGTTGATGGCCATGCACTTGTTAATGCTGATGGCGAGGAATTACAGTTCAAAATGAGTAGTGTATCACTGAGAAACGTCCTGCTTAAATCGTCCTTGCGATGGAGGTTTGGGTTGTACAACTAGTTCTTCCAATGTTTCATCATCGGACTCGCACTGATATGCTAAAATCGACCCACTGGTATGGTAAAATCGACATCATTGTTACTGTCTTTACAGTGTGTACAATCGCTGAGCTTTAGGAAGCTGAAGTTCAGTTATGGTAATGGGCGTTAGCTTCCAAAACATCCGGTGTATGCGGCAGACCAATCACAACAGACTGGGCCATCTGGCCAATCAGAGCAGAGTAGGCTCGCAGAAAGAAGGGATTTAGAGAGTCGTTTGAGAATCACTGAAAAATGTGGTGATGTGCAACGTATATTATGAGAAAATGAAACTGTTTTTTTGATGCATGTAAACCTGTTGTAAGAGTCTTTAAAATAGCATAACAGGGGCACTTTGAAAATGTGTACAAATCCTTTTTCATGAATATTAAAATTGTGGCATTATTGTATTCAGTTTTCTTATCAATGACATTGTTTTCAATCACAATTATTAAACGCAGTTTACTCATCTACCTAATACAAAAACAAATACTTAATACTTAAAACAAAAATGTACATTTTGTACCTGTAAATAATACATATTAATACCTATGCATTAACAGTGAGACCAGGCTGGAGCCTTTAGTTTCTTATTTTGTGGTCAGTGGAAGAATGAAAGTCATACAGGTTCTGAACAACATGATGGTCAATAACTGATGACAGAATATTTCTTAACCAGTTTGATTTACTTAGTCAACCAGCCATACCAAAAAGATCAGCACCAAAACCACTAACCACCAGAAGGATCTGAGATTCCTATTTCTCTTTTTCCCTATTCTTCAAAGAGACAGTGATAGAAGAGACAGAGATGGATATGTGTGTGCCATACAAGTTTAGTGTAGCAATAGACTGTGTTTGTTTTGGAGCATCTCAGTATTCTCTCAGTTGTCAGTTAAGCTGCTTCAGACTCCGAAGTGTTTTCCTACTGAAACTCCAGATGAACTGCACAGAGTGTGTCTGAGCTCCAGGCATCAACATTTTAAAAATAGGCCTGGCAGGCCTTGACGGGAAGAGCGGTGTCAGTCGCTCCACTCGTTTTTCTGTCTTGCAGCCTCACTGCTTCTCTTTACTCTCACTGCATCTTCCTCACAGTCACCCTTAGGGAGCAGGGTGTGTGTGTGTGCATGTGTTTTTGTGTGTGGACAGTGGATAGGATAAATGCCACACCACTATGATTGCTGTTTGTGGAGTTGTAACTTTCATTTAATGTCACAATAAACCAACATGGAAGTGTACATGTTGAGCTGAAGCAAATAGCCGTGTTGCTCATGTAGGGATCTGACTTGTGACATTTCCTGGTCCAGCTGGGTTTCTTTTCCCATGTTTCCTTCTCTATTGTATCAATAAGAGAGGCAAAAAAGTGCTTTTGTCAAATATATATAATTTGATGGGTCTTAAAATTGAAAATTCGTCTTACCAAAAAGCATTTCAGCACACACACACACACAAAAAAACATATTTATGAAAATTAGATGTGATTTAGGACCATAAACCATATACAAGCCACAGAGAAGACTGTTCTAATCTGAACCCATCCATTTGTCAAATATTGTAAACTGTCTGTGTTTTTTAAAAGACGACATGAAATCCAAATATGAATTGTAGGCTTTTAGTCTGTTTGCTTTGAGGTCAGTTTTGCTCTCAAATATGATGATCCCTTTACGAGGCACCCCTTCCTAAAATGTAATGACAGCTATGCATTTTTATGTATAAAGACACATTTATGCTATGTGAGAAAAATATAAATGTGATATTATAAAGATGACATGTTTGCATAAATATGTAATTGGCTTTTATGCAGTCATTGCACTAAAGCAAATTATTATAATATTATTTTGATAATATTACTTTGCATGTTGACATAATAACTTGTTTTTTTTTCAGGGTAATGTTAGATGAATTATAAAGGAAATGTTTTTAAATAAATTCAAATGTACATATTTCAGTATATAAGTATATGTAGATTTGTTTTTGACAGTGTTCTGTAACTCATGATTTTAGACAGTAGAATTAAACAGTAATATTATACAATTGTGTTAAACATTATTATCATGTGTACACGTTCATTTCGACATAATTCAAACAAAATTCACATTGAGCATTTATAATTTACAGTCTTTCTATTCTGGGAAACTGAACTAAAAATATTGGTGACTCATGCTGCACTGCTCTGATTTTTGTCCAGTCAAATGATCTCTAATACCACCTGTAACCTACTAGTTTACGTCTGTGATGTAACAAACAAGTACTGACTGTAAAAGTATTGTGACTTATGCTGCGTTCCATGCAGGTTTTGTCGTAAGTCACGACTTTAAACCATGACTAACGACTTTGTAGCGTTCCAGGCAAAGTCACGCCAAACTGCCTGAGCGCAAGGAATTGCGGTAGCTAGATGTAAACAAAGCATGGCGGACCGTACGGGGCTTATGCTCATTCACAATCATTTCCATCGCCAAAGGTCCTTACTCCTTGCTTATTTGAGGGAAACAGAGGAGAAAAAACAGCGCATACGGCAAGAGAAGCTGTTGTCCCTTTTATTTTACGTTATTTGTAAAATACCGTCTACGACTTCCATAAACACATCATCCGTAGGGGCTGCCATTGTTGTTTCACGGGCTATGTGACGTCAGAGCTCGTAACTGGGAGTACATCGATCTAGTGCGAGTTCACAGGTGGTAAGTCACAGGTTTGACTGCCAGTCCACAGTTCCAGTGCACTTTCACGGGTAGAAGGTTGGAAAAACTTGGGTTACGGGTTGCCTGGAACATGGCATTATATCCAGGTAAAACAGCTTCTTGAACAAGACAAAATGTAGGGTGGGACTTGGTTTTGTCCATTGAGAATTGATTGGATGCGGTTTGCTATTGCTGTGATGTCATGTGAGTGACGGGTTGATCCCGCCCTCACGCCAGTAAACACGTCATCAGTGAAGAAAATTCACTGCAAGAGAGAGGGAAAGGGAGTTTTAATTAAAGATTATGAGGGCACATGAATTTAAATTAATAATAATAATATGTACAGATAAATCGTGTATAATAAACAGTGCAATATTCGTCGAATTGTCATTTTGATTTTTCATCTAACAAAATGCAGGAGCCATTCCATATTCCCCGCCCACACTTCCAGTTTCAGTAGGAAGTATGTGGACACAGGACAGAAAACTACACTTGTCAAGTGATTTCACTGGGTCTTTCACTCTTGTCTCCTCACTAATAAAACTCCAAACATGTCAGAGGTTTTTTCTTTCATCTCTCTCCTTCTTACAATATTCCCCCTCTCTCACGTAACTCTTCCTCTCTATCTCTTAATCCCTCAGCCTTGCCTGTTTCTACTGTATTTTTCCCTCTTTTTCTTTGAACATCAGACAGGCTTAGTGTGTCACTCCAGCTGGCAGCTAGTAGAGGATCTTTTAATTAGTGAGTGAGGAAGGTCTGTCAGAAGCATCATAGTTTGCTCTGTAAACATTACCTCATACTTCCTTCTCACCATGGTGCAGGGGTAGGGTGGATGGGTTGCCGTGGGAACGCAGGAGCGCAGTGCCCCTGCTTTAAGAGGGGCTCACTATAACAAGCAGACAAAGAGGAGAATGCCCTAGCTCAGCTACTGGGTCAAAGGCACAGCCCCCAAACAATAGGTCACTCTGTCTGAAGTCTTCACGAATTGTGAAAAACCCGTTGAGAGAGGTGGGAATGGTTGGGAAGAGAGGGGTGAAATGGGACGGACAGAAAACATATACCAGAAGTTTATACTAGTTTCAGTGAATCCGTGTACATTGATGCCGGAATATCCTCTGCACCTGCATACAACGGCGCTAAACAAATGACCGAGCTGGAGTTTTTGCGAGTGTGGGACGGAGAGGTGGCGCAGAGCTCAGGAGAAACATCATTGTTTAGAGGAAGGGGGTGTGAGAAGGGGCACAGGGTCACACACGCATGAAAAGAAGGGGACACTTGTTCGGAGGAGAAAGCTCCACAAGTTAAAAGATCAGGGAGTGCAGGGACGAAAACAATGCTAAGCCATTAGAAAGAGCCTTGGAAAGCACAATGCAATTACTTCCATTGCTCCTAGTAACCGTGTCTGGGTGGGAAGACACTATTTCACACTTGTAATGCGTTCTGTTGAGATTCACTGCGCCCGCACATTACACTTAGCACGCTCATTTGAAGCAGAAATTTACAATAAACAAATGAGAGGACACACGCGCTTTTGCTCGAAGTGAAATTCGCCGAAAGTGTCTTGAAGTCTCTGTGGAGTTGAAATGGAGTAGAAATAATCTAAAAGCACTTGATTTGAACTGAGAGAGTGCTCTCATGCGCTCTGTGTCATGCTGAGTTGTTAAGCTGTACTTTAAAAAGCTCTCTCTCTTTTTCCCTTCTTAGGATTGGGCAAACAGTTTCTTGATTTTCATACTGAGGAGTTTTGATGGGAAATAGAGAGGAAATGACAGTCTCTCTCTCTCTGTGTGTGTGTGTGTGTGTGTGTGTGAGAGCTGGGGGGATGGGGTAGGCAATCTCTTCAATGCCACGATGAAAGCCCAAAAGAGGTGGCAAAGAAAAACCTCGGGAATGTTCTGGGGTTGCCACGGTGATAGAGAAGGCCCACTCACAGCGTGGCTTTCAGAAGTTTGGAGGCTTTATCAGTGAGACACAGCATTTGGCCTCAGGCCAGCACTCCAGGAGTACACAGGCAAACACACACAAACACACGGTCTCTTGCATACTCAAACCCAAATGCTATGAACGCTGAAATTCGCATCCGCCGTTTTCCATCAAGGCGATTCCCAGTAACCCCACCAAGAATATGCACTCGTGCACCCTGAGTTACTTAACTGTTACCTGAATCAGAATCAGCTTCTTTAATGCCAAGAGGGGCTTAAGGTCAGCTGTCATTAACAAAAATGATGGTATTAAAAGACCATGATACTACGAAGTAAAACAAAAACTACCAGGGTTTTACAATGGTCTAAATAAGCAAGTAGTGTCATGGTGCTTTTAGTTTCCTCTGGTACTTGCACTCTTTGTTGCATTTTTGTTGTAGTTCTTTCATAATATTTTTTTTAAATATACTTGTGGTCTGTTTCAAAGTGAGCTGCCTACATAGGCAGCATTTTAAGGCATCATAGGCATGATAACAACAGGAAAACTGTTCCAAAGATACAGCATTTTGGTCAAATTCTAATTGGGGCTCTCATAAAATAAGATTTTCTCTAAACAATTAAACAAATTCAACTTTAACTTAGTTTATTTTGTGTTTTCTCTATTTAATCAAACTCAGATTATGAGTGTAGAGTAGTGGAGAGAGCGTTTGTAACAATAACTGTAGAAAAGCCTACTAGCAGATCCTACTTCCTGCAGACTGGGGTGTTCAACACCCTATCGTTTTTATGCAATCCAAAAAACTCCCACACTGGCAGGGTAACTTTTCAGTGGGCATGATTTTGTGTGGCAGTAGTAGCTACACACTGCGTCATTCTCTTTTTTTCCTTTCATTTTATAATAGGTGAAAACCAGTGTTAAGGTGCAATATCACCACTTACTATGTTGGAGTATTAACCAGGTAGCTGCTGATGTGGATTATTATATTATCATATTAACAGTAGTAATACTACATAATTATTTTATTTTGTAAGTATCATGGTTAACGTCAGTACCAACAATATATTACAACATCCCTAATTCTAATATAGCATCTTATATATTCTTTGCGATGAAAGCAATACCAGAATGCATTACATTCTGCTCAGTGGAAATAAATCAGAGAGAATGTGAAAACATGAATTATTAATATATTGTTGAGAATATAGAAAAGTGTCAATAAAATCTAACCAGCGGTTGCAGAAAGGAATGAGATGAGCAGGATCTATTCGAAGCAGTTATGATTTTAAAAACTCGAAACACTCTTGACTAGAAAATATGAACAGAACAACCGTGTAAAAATGTGACGAGAACAGACAATTAACTGAAAGAAACCCACAGCTTACTGTAAATACACTCAGTCAGTCGTCCTCCTGGTTCTGTCTTTGAAGCCTCCATCATGGCTCCTAGCTTCCTCCAGGTCTGTCTCCTGCCTTGAGGGCGCTTCCAGGAGTCCAAAAACATTAGATCCATTTTGTTTGGTCTGTTATTCTGTCAAGTGGTTGCTGCAAGGAATGGGGCAAGCAAGTCCTACTTGCAGCAGATATGATTTTATTTAACAAAAACTCAAAGCACTCTCGACTAGAAAACATGATCAGAACAACTGTGTAAAACTGTGACGAGAACAGACAATGAACTGAAAGAAACACAGAGCTTAAATGCACAAACAAATGAATGACAGGTGTGCATGATAATCAAATCAACAAGAAATCATAGAAAAAAAATGAAAACAAGGAAACTAAAACACATGAAAAACCCACCCAAAGCAGAAACAAACACAGATTACCCGTAACATATCCTCCCATCATGAAGGCACGCCATCATGCCTTATAAACAACAATAATAATAAACAAAGAGTTCAACAGAGAGGGGCAGGAGGTGGCTTAGGTGGGAGACACAGAGCAAGCACAATTCCCAGCTGGAATCCCAGGATGTAAGCCCAAAGTGGAGTCGAGGGAGCAAGGAGCCATGGTGGAGGCTACTCAGACAGAACCAGGAGGACGACCGTTTGAGGCAGAGCTGAGAAACCAATGTGACTGGGTAACACAGAATTTCCTGGAGTCAAGGAGGAACCATGGGGATGAGTGGCGAGGGGAACCCAGGGGAACAGAGGACTGAGACAGAGCCAGTGCACCTGAGGACTGAGGTGGAGCCGCAGGAAAGGCGGAGCCTGACGGAGCCAAAGGGGTGGAGGAGCGAGTCACAAACAAAGTCCCATAAGTCCATAGCGAAGGCAGAGCAGCGACGAACAGTCATCCTGAGGTGGATACACAATGCTCCAAGCAGACAGCGCAGGAGGTGACGAAGGGCTGATGAGAGGCAGAGAGGACAGGGCTGAAGGACTGGGCAGTGCAGGCAGGGGTTTAATAAACAGCCTTCTTGGGCAATACTGGACACACAGAAGGTCTAAAAGCAGCCTCCTTGGCTGATAGGACAGGTATATTTCTCAGGAACAGCTCTCTTAGCGGACTCGGAACAGGTAGAGAAGGTGGGAGTGGGTGGCAGGCAGGGTGGGGACATCAATGACATCAATAACTCGGTGTAGTGGGATGAAACAGGCGTATTCACATCCACCTTATCTGATGGGACATTCCATTCCATCCCCTCGTATTCCACCAATAATCCCTCTTGGACAGACGATGTTGCCAGTTCACGCACCTGGTCAGACTTGTACGTCTCAGGGTCCAGAATGATAAATGGCTCTGGCATCACCTCTGGCTCTGGCATCATGACAGGCTCGGGATCTGCATCTGTGGTGGGATCAGGCTTCACATCCTTTGGGACGGTGGTGGCAGGTGGCACAAAGTGCACGGCGTGGATGGCTGCATTGTGATCCTCCTCCATCTCACTGATGGTAAATAGGGACCTACAGTGGAACAGGACCCAATCCACAAACTCCTGGAAGCTCCCTCGAGGTCCATCTCCTGCCTTGAAGGCGCTTCCAGAGGTCCAAAAACATTATATCAATTTTGTTTGCTCTGTTCTTCTGTCAAAGCGGTTGCAGCAAGGAATGGGGTGAGCAAGTCCTATTTGCAGCAGGTATGATATTATTTAACAAAAACTCAAAACACTCTTGACTAGAAAACATGATCAGAACAACTGTGTAAAACTGTGACGAGAACAGACAATGAACTGAAAGAAACACAGAGCTTAAATACACAAACAAATGAATGACAGGTGTGCATAATAATCAAATCAGATAGAAACCATAGAAACTAACTGAAAACAAGGAAACAGAACTAAAACATGGTACAAACCCACTCAAAACAGAAAAAAACATAGATTATCCATAACACTAATCTAACAAAAATATTCCATTTCGATTTTGAATATACTAATATACAATACAATACTAATGTTAAACTTACATTAAAGTCACTATTAATTATTTTATGGATTATTGCAGTATTAATTAGAACTGATTTATCCGTGCACATCATGTTTTTTTTTTTTCATGTGCCCTCGTAATCTTTAATCAAACTTCCTTTTGCATCCATCTCTTCTTTTCTCTAATGACATGTTTTTTTGTTTCAAGGGTGGGACAACCTTAGCCTGGATGTCAGCTGAATTTAGCTCCGCCCACAACATTTGAGCTCGAATGTTGAGCAGGAGCTGTTCGGACCAAACAAATTGTCAGGGCGGGCTTTATACGATGATGGACAGATGATAAACAGTAACATAAGCATTCACATCACCAAAGAGTGTTTGGGTTGAATTCATTCTAATCCTAAACGGAGAACTTGTTCGTATATGCATTCACCTTTACTATTTCTCTCAAAAATGATGATCGTGTTGGTAAGTACTCTGTGTATCCTTAATTCTTTTATTAATTCTTTATTCTTTTATCTCTTCTACTTCTTCCAGCATGCTGCAGTTGAGTTCTGTTGACAACTATGCATCACTCCTGATTGGTTGTAAGTCTATCCAATTGAGGTCTTTCCTGGTTCGGTTGAAACATGCCCCATAATCACAGCCCAATGGAGCAGTATCAGACTCATATTCTGACTAGAATTGAGTATGACATCAGGCTAGGACAACCTATCACATGCGGGACAACTGTGATCACAGCAATAGAAAGCCACAGTCACCCAATCAATTCACGATGGACAAAATCAAGTCAAAGCCTATATTTATTTTTGTTTGAGAAGCCATTTCACTCGGATATACATCACAAAAGGAAAGAAAAGACTATCGCAACTTTTGATCAACTATTAGCTTAGCAATACGCTAATGTTGAGTCTCTTCTGTGCTGAGCACTATTCGTATGTTGTGCAGAGTTGCTACCAGTGTTACAAATCAGTCACTTATGAGATTAATCTCATTTGGGATGCCTTAAAAGTCAGCTCTCTACATAGGTCTACATACATGGAGTTTAATCTTGGTGTTTTTGTTGATGTGAGTTTCTCAGTGCCTGTCCCTGAACATCATGGAAGACGGAGATGAGAAGTGTGGTGTTGGGTGGAGACATATTGGATCATGAAGACATACACCTTTCTCAGGTGGAGAGACAGTTCTGATCATTCATCTTCATGGACACGGATGGTGCTTGAATCTCACATTTTTTGAGGGTGTGATGGTATGCATACGTGTTCAGACCTACTCACCCATGAACCCCTAAAACTGCTGAACATAGTGATATGCACTGACAATCATGAAGATACACACATTCGGTTTCAATGGATTAGAGGAATAAGACTCAAACAGCTTAAAAATACACACACACACACATAGCTGATTTATATTCATTGCCAGTCACAAACTCACAGCAGGACATTGGCAGAGTGCCTTTGTGCAGCCTGCCATTACGGCTTGGCAAAGTGCCAGTATCTATGGGGAGTCAGTGGGTCAAGACGACAGCGATGGGGCAAGAGCAGCGAAGTCCCCGTAGAGCCAGGCTGCCCGGCCGAGTCCTCCTCCTCCTCCAGCACAGGGTGACTGCTCTCTGGACTCTGAGCATCTCTGTACCCCCTGGAGGCCTGGATCTGCCAGTCCTCTCTACCCTAGAGCTGCCCTCCCTCTGCCAGCCCGGTTTTCCACAGTCCCTGGGCAACACAGGCTACTAGGGCCAGCTGGCTGCTGAGTGCCATGGCAAGGGGTTTTTACTGGTAATTTCTGCGAAACACACACACAGAGTGAGCTGTGCCCTCTAAATGCATGCTGTAAATATGCAATGAAAACACAGACGCACAAAGATGCGCTTTGTGTACTTAAGCTTGCTTGGACATCTTCTGTTGCTTTTACTTATTTTCAGTTACTTTAGATAATTTTGCTTGTGCAAATATTTTAATGTTTGCTTGCGAAGATGTTCGTGTTGTGCATCTACTAGAAAAGATTAACATTCCTACGTAGGATTTCTCGCAGGCGTCATGATGCCAGATATTCGGTGAGGTTGGCACTTCTTTTTTCTGCAGCATCCAGTGGAACACAGCAGGGATTACTGGAAAACACTTGGCAAGCCATAAATCTGTTTCAGCAGCAACGCTGTGCCATTGCAGCGTGTGAAGACGAGGCAGTGGTGATGTTTAGCACACCAGATGTCCTGCTTTCAAGAACTTTTAAAAACTGTACATCATTTCTGACCAAATGGTAAGTGGTGTGTGCCAAATATCAGCGAATCGGCAAAATTCATTCAGTGAAAACTGGTGTAGGCCTACTGAAAAGTCCCAGTGTCTTAAACTGTGTTGATTGCGTTTGCTGCTGCCTATTTGGGTAGTTTGCAAGTGAAATGCTACTTAAGGATAAACATTTTAATGCAGTGACTGCAGGTAAGATTGCTAGTCAGACAGTCTGAACTACAGGAAGAAAGGGAGAGAGATGAAAGAAGATCCTGTGTCCACAGGTTATCAAACTTTAATACACACTGGGAGCAAAGAAGAGAGAGCAGCAGGAGTGTGAGCACAAATGCACACATACACACTAATGAGCATCTATCTATCTATCTATCTATCTATCTATCTATCTATCTATCTATCTATCTATCTATCTATCTATCTATCTATCTATCTATCTATCTATCTATCTATCTATCTATCTATCTATCTATCTATCTATCTATCTATCTATCTATCTATCTATCTATCTATCATCTCCATATCATGAACATACAGTCATGCTCAAAAGTTTACATAACCCTTGCAGAATCTGCAAAATGTTAGTTATTTTAACAAAATAAGAGGGATCATACAAAATGCATGTTAATTTTTATTTAGTACTGTCCTGAATAAGATATTTTACATAAAAGATGTTCTGAATAATCCACAAGACAAAACATGACCCTGTTCAAAAGTTTACATACCCTTGATTCTTAATGCTGTGTGTCGTTTCCTGGATGAGTCACGTCAGTTTTATTTTTTATTATTATTATTTGTGATGGTTGTTCATGAGTCCCTTGTTTGTCCTGAACAGTTAAACTGCCCAACGTCCTTCAGAAAAAATCCTCCAGGTCCCACAAATTCTTCAGTTTTCCAGCAACCCTTTTCGGCAATGACTGTATGATTTTGAGATCCATCTTTTTACACTGAGGACAATTGAGGGAGGACAATTGAGGACACTGAGGACAACAACTGAGGACAATTGACAAAAATTTACATTTGGCTATATGGCTCTGTTCTAAATTCCCCATCCTTTTCATGAGCTCCATGAAAAGCCAAGACAGGGAACAGCAGCAGATTTTGGGGACAACCTCCCATTTTTTTTTAACTGGGAGGGCAGCGAAATCCCCCATTTAGAGCAGAGTATGCATCAATGACAACAGAATGACACTGATTAAGTTAAACACCCTTTAAGGAGGAGCTGGGGGTGGAGGTGGCTTGCAAAGCAGCGTGCAGCAGAAGCAGCCAAGCAGGGAGTTTGAACTGAAGCTACGCTTAAGGCGCCCTGTTTGAGAGTAGCCAATTGAGTGCATAGGAATCAGATCAGCTGATATGGGCAGGGTTGGAATTTTTCCAATCAGCTGATAGCGGAGCTTGACTACGTGGCCTGCCTGAACTAACGCAGAATGCATGATTCTAATCCTATTTTCCCAGTTTGTCTCCGTGAAGGCACGTATGCATTTGGGTTTTGTTGTTGTTGTCCAGAGTGGCCATTCCACTAAACGCCATCAGTTGTGAATCTGCATTACTCCAGCGAAATTAATCATCGGGAAACTTTAGCATTAGGATGTCGGGAACATTTGAGGACAATCAGTGTTAGAACAACAAGAATCAGCAGCCACTACTAGGTCCATCTGTTGACATTTCAAGAACCACACTCTCATTGTCAGGAAACCTTCAACTTTATAATCTTACTCATTTTTAACTTGTTCTGTTTTATGGAAATCATGTTTAACTGAGTATCTTGACACTATTACATTGACACATGCCTCCTAAGGCATTTTATATATCTAGGAAACACTAATATTTATAGCATAACACTTCTTTTTACAAGGAACAAACAACTGTACCTTGTAATGTTGTTAATGAATACATAACATAGCAATGTGAAAGCAATGAAATATTTTCTTTTTCTTTTTGTTATAATTTCTATACAGTAAATTGAAATCCTACAGACTTGTGAAGTTCTTCTGTGTGAAATATAACATGTATTAATCACGTTCGAATAGGGTGACAGTATATATGCACTGATAAATCCACATAACTTACAGTATTTGTAATACATTTGTCTAGTATGGCTACTAAATTAATGTGAAATGATAGTGTGCATCAGAAGCATCAAGCATCAGACTATCATTTCACATTAATTTAGTAGACATTCTAGACATGTATGTGTGACTATAGTATACATAAGCAAAGCTATTTTTGTTAGTTTACATGACTTTAGTGTCTGTGGGTAGATGTGTACATGTTCCCCTGCTGTGGTCCACAGTGTGCACGTGTGTGTGTATGCGTGTATTTGTTTCTGTGTGATGTTGGTGCTTTTATGAAAGCAGTGTTTGAGCAGTGACAGCCTGTTGAGCACCACAAACTGTGGAAGCTCTTGTGAGAAAGAGATAAGGGATGTGAAGAAAGACCAGAAAAGTGAGGGGAGGGGAATAAACCACAGAACAGAAGGAGTTTGCAAGGGAAAGAGAAGGAAAGCTTTATTTCAACAACTTTTCGTTCAGCTTTACAACTGCAGTTGCTCTTCAGAGAAGTTTTGTGGCTCTGTCTGAGAAGGGTTGATTGGGAATCTGCCTCCACATATCCGCAGAACTGACAATCTCAGGAATTATGGGTGGAAGTTTCAAGCATATTTACAGAGAAATGCTTGGGTTTGCGATGAAACATTGTCACTGTAAACTATTTTTTACATTCATGCATTTGGCAGATCCTTTTATCCAAAGCAAATTACTCAAGTATACATTTGTGACCCTGGACCACAAAACCAGCCATAAGTCTCCTACTGTAAATATATCAAACATTTATTATTAGTAGTAATATGCATTGCTAAGGACTTGATTTGGACAACTTTAAATGCGATTTTCTCAATATTTAGATTTTTTTTTCCAGACTTTCCAGATTCCAGACTTTCAAACAGTTGTATCTCGGCCACATATTGTCCTAAAACAGACCATACATCAATGTAAAATGTATTTAAATAAATAAATAAGCTTAATGTTCACATTTTCTTAATTCACACATTACCTGAGAATCAATGTCAACAGTGGAGATATCTTCTAAAAACATTCATCATTATATGTCATTGTGCTTTTTATTTATGACAACATAAATTTAACATGGCTGACAAAAGTGGTGAAGTAAAGGACCTCTGGAATATTTATCTTCTATCATTGGAGAACTTATGAAGTGTCATTGAAGCATTAATTCCGTGCAGCATTTCAGCATGCAAAGATAAAATACCAGTCAAACAGGGTTTTTAAAAAAACTAACAAAAAAAAAAATTATACAAAATAAGAAATAACATAATACAAATAATAGTATGTCATGACCAACCAATCAAATAAATCAATCAATCAATCAATCAATTGTATATTTTATATTCTTCAAAGTGCACAATTTTGACATTCTCTAGACCAACTTCTTGAGATGCTTTTCCATCTTCATACTTATCACTTTTGCCATACTTTTGGCAGCTTTTTCTTTATTTTAGTCTCCATTTATTACCTATATGTGACCATGGACCACAAAACCAGTCATAAGTCTCACAGGTATATTTGTGGCAATAGCCAGCAATACATTGTATGGGTCAAAATTATAGATTTTTCTTTTATGCCAAAAATCAATAGAATATTAAGTAAATATCATGTTCCATGAAGATATTTTGTAAATTTCCTACTGTAAATATATATACAGTACTGTGCAAAAGTCTTAGTATAGTATTTTTATACACAAAAAGTGGGTTTAAGCCAGTTATTTCTATCTTTTGCTGTAGTGTGTCAGTAGAAAATATCAGTTTGCATTTATAAATTAATTGCCATTAATTTTAATAATCCAGTGAGACTTTTGTATGCATAAAGAGTCTGACAATATGCGCCACATGGAGATCTGATCTCATCTTCATTGAGTCTGTCTGTGATTACATGAAGAAACATAAAAAACTGACATGGACTAAATCCAGAAGAACTGTGGCAACGTCTCCAAGACACTTGAAGAAACCTTCCTGCAAAACTACATGAACAGGTGTAGGAACAGATGCCAAAAGGTGACAAAAGCCGTTTCAAACGCAAAGGGTGCTCACCCCAAATATCGACTTGATTTAGTTGATAGAAGTTAATTCATAAATAAAAGCTATTTATGTTATTATTTTTGACAGCATTCTCACTTTAAAGCATTCTGACAAGTGCTAAACTTTTCACAGTACTGTAGTTTTGCAGGAAGTTTTCCTCAAGCGTCTGGGAGACGATGCCTCAGTTCTTCTGGATTTAGTCTGTCTCAGTTTTTTCTGTTTCTTCATTTAATCACAGACAGACTCGATGATGGTGAGTTCATACCGGCTGCTGTCAGACTGCTTGTGCATAAAAAAATAAATTAAAAATCTCACTGGATTATCACAATTAACTGCAAAATGAATATTTGGAAATGTAAACTGATATTTCCTACTGACGCACTACAGTAAAAGATATAAATAACTGGCTTAAAAACATTTTTAGTGTGAAAATACCAACGTGCCTAAGACTTTTGCACGGTACTGTATGTAAAAAAATATTATTATTAGTAATATGCTTTGCTAAGGACTTCATTTGGACAACTTTAAAAGCGATTTTCTTAATATTTACATTTTTTGCACCCTCAGATTCCAGATTTGCAAAAAGTTGTATCTCTGCCAAATATTGTCCTGTCCTAGCAATGTCCTAACAAACCATTCATCAGTGGAAAGCTTATTTATTCAGCTCTCAGATGGTATAAATCACTATTTCAAAAAGATTACCCTTATTTTGTGGTCCAGGGTCACAAATATTAATTCTGTAAAACAGATGAATTTATACAAAGGCAAAATTTATATTTGTTTAGAATTTGTAAGCATTTAAGCCTAGTAACTTTTAACTCAAACTGTATACATGGCTGAAAAGACGTGAGTATTTTTTGATAATAGGTATAGATAATAGTTATAGATAATAGATAAAAGTCAAGATTTTTTACAAAACATTTTACAGGTAACATAAAAAAATGTGCTTCTTGTGGTTGAATCTAAATTAACTTCATTCTGACTAAATCAACCTGACATATTAGGTTACACCAACCATAGTAAATTTCATCCACTTTAAGAAGAAAAGGTTCTATATATGCCAAAAAGTTTCTATATAAGGAGAAATGTCTTAAATGATTGCACAATACTTCCATGTTTAATGGGTTGTTTACAATTTTTTTACATTTTTACATTAAAGTATGTTTACAAGCTTTTTAATGCATAAAATGTAATCAAAATAAAAATGAATTCATTAAAACTAATTCCAAGCTATATGAAGCACCTGACAGAACCCTTAAAGATTCTATAAAGAGCCTTTTCTTCTAAGAGTATAGGCTAGATCAAGTAGAAAGAGTAACATTTGCAACATTTGTCAGTATTAATGTGCTTTTATAATCTATGTTAAGCTTACAAACTGTACATTTCTGATTTTGTCTCTTTTCCCAGTGTTCCCCCGCCATCCTTCTCCTCTCAAGTCTGCTGAGGTAAACCGATTTACAGATCTTGACACAGGATACATTACATGCCTCGCTCTTATCGATGAATGAAGAACAGAATTCTGTCCTCTTCTTAAGTCTCTCAGGCATTTGTTCCAAGTGTCCTAATGTTGTGATCACAAAGCATCGTATCCCTTCCCAGGCTATAAAAGGTCACAGTTGAGGCTCATGAACTCACATACACGACACCCAGCAGTAACAGTAGGAGATCAGGAGTGTATCAGGAGTTAATGGACTGTGCGTTAGTCAAACAGCACCTTACTATTCTGAGAATGCTACATTGTCAAAACAGTCAATGTGTTTGAAGGGATAAACTCCTTTATGCACATTAATCATGCAGGCATGGCAAAGCTCAGAATTTGGCACAAATTACCCACAGGATATAGTCACTTGAATTAAGTTAAATCGTATTGCATTGTTGAAGGTTTTACAGGTTCTGCTTTTATCCCACACAAATAAACATCTGATAGGGTTTGAGTCATCCACCCAGCATGAAATAAATAAATAAAATAACGCAGTTGGTTTTGAAAGTATTGCTTTATTCTTAAACAATAAGTATTCTTGATTGTTATGGATATGAATTTATATCATACTGCCTCTGGCTATTTATATTAGACAGATGTAGAGACTCATTATGAAGTCAGACAATTCTGTAGGAGTGAAATCTTGGTGTCTCTCAATACTGTGAAGACGTACAAAGGTGTGTCAGCCGATATGTGTGCGTAATATCTATATTTTAGAACAAAAGAAGACGTATTCCTCTCCTCTTTTTCGTTTGTGTGCGCACGCGTGTGTGTGTGTTAGAGAGAGTGAAGATGAGAATCATCATCTGGCTTTGACTGGCATAATTGGCTCTTTTCTTCCCCGCCGCTACTTAGCGCTGATAGCCCAATTTAGCCGCCACATGCTAAAGACACTTTCAGAGTGTAATCAGAATTAAAGAGAATGGGTTTTACTCACTTTAAAGGCCCTCTGTGGGCTGAAACATTGATGGGTCCCTTTAGTTGTCAGAAGAGATGGGGACACATGGGTCTGAGGATGATAACACGCCTGTGGTGTCCTCAGGTAACATGCGAAGATACTTCCCTGAGAATGACCCCGTTCCAAAAGACAGGCCTACATAATGCGTCTGCTCTACTGTAATAATGCCGAAGATCTGTAAATTGGTCTCAAGATACCATCAAAAGACTATTTAAGACTATTTTAGAGTGAAGATATCCATGGTTAGGTGACAAAAGAACGCGTGGATTGCACTTCGTCTAGCGGCGCATGCTGATGCATTTTTCCCATTACAGATGATGGCTTGTGACTATATTGGAAATGGACAGTAGCTTTGAGATTATCTCTCATTTCCTTTCAGTCAGCCTGTCTGTGTTCTTTTTCACGTCTTTTATTCTCTCGTTCTTCCTCTCTTTCTTTCTTGTATGCATAGTGGATAGAGTTTTTTCGCTGCAGGCTATTTCTTTTGCTAAGCTGAGTAAAATGCAAATGCCGCTCACGAGAAATAAAGGAGGAGAGGACAATTCTGTGATTTTTGCTCCAGCTGCTTTGAGCTTTACCAACAGAAAAGCTTGCTCAATAGCACCTTTGCTAGAGAGGTGTTATAGTGCTCTTTAGATGGAGATTATTAAAATCTCTCAATGAGCAAACCTTTTGTCAAACGATATGTGGTGGTCAAATCCTGAATATAATGTAAACATCTGTCCAAAACTACTTTTCTATATATTGCTAGGATACCTAGCCAGCTGAGATGTCACGCTCGCAAGAGAGAAGAGGACAGAAGGAAAGATAATCCTAGCCATCCCGCCCCTATAAAGGAGCTTTCACTGAAAGAAGGCCTTGTGTGTCTTGTGTTTATCAGAGGGACTTGCTCTTACCTGCAGGGGGAAAAGAGATTTGAATTGCAGTCACTTGCAGAAGAAAGCACAGCACATTTGAAACTTTCCTCAGACTGAACAGTGTCAGCTCTGTAGAGCTGGGAATGTTCATGACATCGCCGTGATGTCATTTAAATAAGGCAGTGAGCCATCTGAAATGGTTTAGCATTCCTAATCACGCAACTCAACACAATTTAAGCGCCACATTCACTTATAGAGCACAACGTAAGAAAGAAATGTAGTTGCTGCATTTTGTTGCTGTTTTCAAGGCATGAGACATGAGGCTGGTTACAGGAAGCCCATTTATAGCAGCTTACTCAGTAGTGAATGTCAATAGGTGTAAATATTTCCATGTTTTCTCTTACAAGAAATCACTCAAAAATATGTATGGAAAATAATGGCCGGGCTGCTGAGTTAGGACTCTGTGTGATTCAATTTCACTAGGATTTACTGTGATCCATGTGTGGATTCCCTTGGGAAATATATGCTTTGATTAATGTAATACAGGGACTGGGGGAAATAGTTGTAATGTGTGTGTGTGTGTGTGTGTGTGTGTGTGTGTGTGTGTGTGTGTGTGTGTGTGTGTGTGTGTGTGTGTGTGTGTGTGTGTGTGTGCACGTGTGTAGTTCAGGTATACTCTATGTTATGGGGACAAAACTTATGAACAGCTTATAAATCATATATGTGATGTTTTTTTTGAAAATGTCAAAATGCAGAGAGTTGTCTGTGATTGTATAGGTTTAGGGGTAGGCAGGACCAGATTTATGCATAGCATTCTTGTTATTTCACTCTAATGGTAAAACAATATAAGACAATTACTAAATTAACAAATAAATCATTACTATTGGTCACCCTTCATGTCTGTCTGTGGGTTTGCAGATATTTATCTAATGAAAGCGCATGCGACTAAATCTCGTATCTCCACTGGATCCTCAAACTGTCTGTAAAAACTCCATAACCCCGCCTCTATCGTGAAGTGCCAGGTGCAGTTTGGACCATCTCTTCTTGTTTGCAATGCAAGAGTAAATAAAGACCTGGTTGTTTGAATAAGTACAGTGTTTTCTTTACTCAAGAATCTCTATAAATAAAGGCTAATGTTCTATGTATTTGAGGAGTTATGTATTTTAGTCTAGCATTTGTTTTTGAGTCATAGCCAATAGGCTACTGTCCTAAATAGCCTCTGCATAGCTTTATCTTTTATAACAATTACAGATTTGGAAACAATTATAAGAATTACAGATTACAGATTTTGGACAATTACAAAAAAGTGCCCACATAGCAAACGTTACGCCATGCACTTACTGTAGACACGTAAACACGTAAGCTATAAAATCATTATGGAAACCCAATGTGTGTGTGTACATGTATATGTGGTTTATGAGGACACAAATGTGTATAATGACATGGGCATTACAACTTAAACATGGTTCATGAGGACACTTTCCTGTGTCCCAGTAAACCAAATGGCTTAAAAAACAGGCTAAATTGTGTGGGGGTTTTGTTGTTGTTGTTTTTTTTTATTATTAAAAAAATACCAAAAGTTTTGCATGTTGGGTTATGGGTAGAGTAAGTGTAGGGGGATAGAATATATATGGTTTGTACAGTATAAAAACCAGCACATCTGTATTCAAGAATAGTTTAGGGTTGTGTGTGTGTGTGTGTGTGTGTCAGAATATGGTTGATGTAATTATTAATCGAATAGTCAGGCCTATATTATTTCATTATTCATATATTTCTTTAAACAATAACATTTACATTACATTTATGCATTTGGCAGACGCTTTTATCCAAAGCGACTTACATTGCATTCAAGCTACACATTTTTACAACACTGCATTGACTTTCAGAAACTATGGGAATGTAGTCTACAAAGTTACCTTATAATTTTAGATATCCCGTCAGGTGTCAGGTACATTTAGCTTTTTCATTTCTTAAGAGTATTTCCATTAGGTCCTTACACTTTTCTAACTTGGTGATGGCAGTCACTATATTATATATTAACAATTAGTTATGATGTTGAATGTTTTGTATGCTAAAAGAGCTAACAGCAGGCATAGTGTACTAGCTATAATTCTGCTTATCATCATACCAAATTACACATATCACATTTGTGTGGGAGAAAATATGTTTGCATTGTCAATGACAAATAAAGTCAGAGAGGATAAAAAGGACACAGGCAAGTGCAAAGTTCTTTAACTTCTTTGAAATGTACAATTTGTGTTATGTTCTACAACAACAGGGTTTCTAAAAATGTCAAATGGTATAAGCATCAAGTGAACGTATTTAATAAATATTTTTTTAAAAATTACTTAAGGCGACTTTCTACAGATATCAAGAGGTTTTCTTGTTGCTCCATTTGACCTAAACAAAATGCGCATTTTTATAAAAACATATATTTCTTTTAAATGGTAAATAGTCTACCTTGAAACAGTCATGGCGGTGTAAAGGTGTCCTCTATTTCACGGCTACTTTCATGCAAAACACGACTTTAACCCCAAGTAAAACAACCTTTCTATAACAGGCGTCAATTAGTGCGCAGAATGAAGGCGTAACAAGCAATAAAGTCTATACATTTACAAATGGCACACTGGGCCATTGTTGAGCATGACTTTGTAGGACAGTGATTGATGGATCGTCTATGTACCCATGCCAGCTGATAGACTACATATTTCCCGTTATAAACTTATTGCACGACCTGTTACAGGGAGGGTCATGTTAGTCTTTGCAAATTCATTCTGTTACGGCAAATATCTCTGACACTTCACATGGCTTTTTGATTGATCAACCTTATTTTACATTTTAGGAAACTGATTTCAGACAAGCAATAGAAATTACACTCAGCAAGTGAGTCAACTCACCAACTAGTCGAAATGATCTCTTAACACGCAATGCCATTGTTCAAAGACTTTTAAACAGATTTGACTGTGCTGCTCGTGAGAGACTCGTAAAACACGAACTTATTTGTTTTCAAATTGCAAAAAAAAAAAGTGTATTTGTTTAAATATTAAAAAGAAAAAGAAAAAAACTCGATTAACTACGTTTTAATAACTAATTCGTCATTTCTTTGGAACCTAAAAATATATAAGTAGCCTACCTTATAAGTCCATGATATAAAGTCTTAGAAGTCTTTGCTTAAGAAGCTAAGAAGCTTAATGAAATTGTCAAGGAGTTGATGTCATTAAACTTCCTGCATCCTTGTGCCATGATGCATTTTGGCGCCTTTGTTGGCCCTCGCAAGTGCGCGTTTATTTTTCACATAAATAATGTGATTGCTTTTAGATTCTTTAGGCTATCAAAGCCAGCGCAAGGCCCTTACTGACGAGCAAGATCTACACAGATGTTTACAAACGTACAATGCAGCACGGCTCTTAAATTCAATATAGGCTACAAATTAAAACAAAACATTCAGGCAGAGAGAGGGAGAAAGAGAGGGAGAGGTAGATTTCTTACCGCAGGAATGAATCCAGCGCAGCTCCCTCTCTCTCTTCCTCCGTCTCGAGTGAATCCCGCTCTCCTCCGCTCCTCTATTATTTTCACTTAAACATATGAAAATTTATGCAAATGAAAATCAGCACTAACTGTTCGTCGCTCGCAGTGCACGAGTGTCCCTGTCCTCGACACTTTTCAATAGGTTATATGCAGGCTATACCAGGGGTGGATCAATCCACAAATAAACAAACAACAATAAATCAACACCCAGGGATTAATATGACATGTTTTTTTGTTTTTTTTTTTGCATCTGAAAGGACTATACATTTCTTCAAGTTAGGAGTGCACTAGAGTTAAATCAAATCAAACAATATGAGGTATTTGGCGTTTATTAGTGCGTTGTTTTTGTGTTTTAAGTATTATGTTTATTTATTTATTTGACCTCATTAGGCCATTAGAGGTTCATAAATTGAATAAATACACCATTTTAAAAGTTTACGCGGCTGGTGCTTGAAACGGCTCTTCTTTATTCTTAGAATAAATCTGAATAATCATGCTGGCTTTCCGTGAAGGTGTCGGTCCTTACATGGTAACAGCTATTACAGACATTTTCTGGATACAAATCTAATCTTCATTTGTACCCCTAAGCCAATGCTGAAATGCTTAATGTTTTTTAATCTGCGTGTGCTTTGGTTTGTGTATCCCATCTATTATGATTTTCATGTGTTTGTTTTTGTTACATGCCCATAGTTAAAATATCAGACACAATTAGCCTGAAATGTATTGTCATTATAAATTACATTTAACATTGAAATGCTTTCTGCGGACAAAAGACGAAATGTGTAAAATAAAACAGAGGAAAAGACAAGTCAAACAATTTCCTCTGCAAAAAAAAAAGAAAAGAAAAACATCTGAAGCATCGTTAACAGAAGCCAATAATGCCGTACAGTGCAATAGAATTATATCAACTAAAGCTTCCTGTTCAGAGAGAAGGTCTAGTCACTTTTATTCGTATGTTGACATATCCAAATTAGACATAGCAAATTGCAACGCCTTAACGTGATTTCTTAGCTGTGCCCTAAGATCTGTCACTCTCCCGAAGGATATCCAATGAGCATCAATCTCGCAGAAACTTCCTCGCGGTAATTGGGCGAAGGATGTGGATGGTGTGCGCACGCGGGGGCTGAACGTAAACATTCGCGTGCACTCGCGCTCAGAGAGAGGAGCGGAGCGAGCGAGGACAGTGGAAGTCTCCATTGCGCGTGCATTTGATAGAGTTGTGTGCAATGGAATGTAGGCTGTTGACGGTTAACGTCAGATGGACTCTGTGAAAAGAAGAAATATGAGTAGCAAGACTCTGTAAGAAAGCGCATTAGCGGTTTGCAGGACCGGAGAGAAGTTTACAAAGGAGCGTCTTCTGATAAGCCTTCGCGTCAAGCCAAGAGAGCGCGCGATGAAGTTCGATGTGGGATTTGTGTGATCGTCACGGGAAGTTAATGTGAAGAAGAAGGAGAAGAAGAAGCAACACTTTTTAGCCTCGTGGTTGGTCTTTAAGACAAGGACATTAAGAATGGAATTCAATTGTTAAAACAACTCCCATGCATAATGTGGATTTCTATGTTGAAGGTATTTCTTTCTCCTTTTGCTTTTGATAAAAGGAGGTTTTGACGGATATATTTATTTTTATTTATTTTTTTTGCCACCTTTTGCCGTGTTGTCGCTGGACCAAATCAAAATACCACGCATATTTTTCCAGCTTGAATAATTCATGAAATAGTGCGTGCCTTCGAGGCTTGGAAAAAAGTTACGACAATACGGGGAGGGGGAATAATAAGTAGAATTGTTCAAAGTGGTGAGGGGGGATGGCCACAGCGGCTTCCAATCCTTACCTGGCCAGCAATACCATTCTCTCATCAGCCTCGATCGTGCACTCGGAGTCCGGAGGTGGTGGCATGCAGCCGGGAAGTGGTGTCGTAACATCGGTGTCGGGAGGTTACAGAGGAGACCCCGCGGTCAAGATGGTGCAGAGCGACTTCATGCAAGGAGCCATGACGGCCAGTAACGGAGGGCACATGCTGAGCCATGCCCATCAGTGGGTTACCTCGCTGCCCCACGCGGCTGCCGCAGCAGCCGCCGCCGCAGCCGCCGCAGCGGCAGAAGCAGGCTCGCCTTGGTCCTCCAGCCCAGTTGGCATGGCCGGCAGCCCACAGCAACAAGACGTGAAGAACAGTTCAAACAGGGAAGACCTACACTCGGGCACCGCTTTGCACCACAGACCCTCGCATTTAGGGGCTCACCAGTCGCACCAAAGCGCATGGGGTGGCACCACAGCCTCCCACATCCCCAGCATCACCGGAGGACAGCAGCAGTCCCAGCAGTCTCTCATTTATTCCCAGCCGGGTGGTTTCACAGTCAACGGGATGTTGAACCCTCCCGGGAGTCTAGTCCACCCGGGGCTGATGCGAGGAGACTCTCCAGAAATGGATCACCATCATCACCACCACCATCATCAACAGCAGCACCCTCACCACCACCACCACCAGCACCACGCCGGAGTGAACAGTCACGATTCGCACTCAGACGAGGACACGCCGACCTCCGACGACCTGGAACAGTTTGCCAAACAGTTTAAGCAGCGTCGGATCAAACTGGGTTTTACTCAAGCCGACGTCGGGCTAGCCCTAGGAACTCTTTACGGAAATGTTTTCTCTCAGACCACCATTTGCAGGTTCGAGGCTCTCCAGCTGAGCTTTAAAAACATGTGCAAACTCAAGCCACTGCTGAACAAGTGGCTGGAAGAGGCCGACTCGACCACGGGCAGTCCCACCAGCATTGACAAAATAGCAGCTCAAGGCAGGAAACGAAAGAAGCGCACCTCCATCGAGGTGAGCGTGAAGGGAGCCTTGGAAAGCCATTTTTTGAAATGCCCAAAACCGTCAGCGCAGGAGATTACCTCTCTGGCGGACAACCTCCAGCTGGAAAAGGAGGTGGTTCGGGTCTGGTTCTGCAACCGAAGGCAGAAGGAGAAGAGGATGACGCCGCCCGGGGTTCCTCAGACGCCCGAGGACGTGTACACCCATGCCGGCAACGTGAGTGCAGACACACCGCCTCCGTCCATGGACTGCAAACGTATGTTCACTGAGACGTAGAACAAATCATTTTATGTACACTTCAAGTCAGCAAGATATTACAAATATTCTATGTAAATTACGAGATAACCCAAAACTGAAATCGTTTTATCCTCCAATGTCCCTAACGTTAAATGACTGTTTGCTCTGTGTTTCAGGGGAGTTTTGTGGTAGATTACTTAAAAGGTGCAAGTTTGAAAGATGAACCGGACAGCAACCACAACGTGACAACTACGAGCTCCTATGGCCAGGAGATTCTGGTGCACTGACACCGAAATCATAACCAGCCCAAAGCCAACATAGACTTTATGGATTGAAATGACAAAAGAACTCCCAAGGACATGGATCAATGCAGACAAACATTAAATATTAAACAGTGAAAGAAGAATTTACCCCAGGACACGTATCAATTTTACGCACAGGAATTATATTACTCATTTTAACAAAACGGAATTGTCTTGTCTACTCTTGGAGCATTATTGTGCAACAAACTACACCTTTTATAATTCATAGTATTTTTGTGGACCACACTTCTGTGAATAGCTTTTACACAGAGAAAACTCTTAAGAAAAAAAAAAAAAAAAAAAGGAAAAAATGAATAATAATTGATTACTCTCAAGCTGCACTTATTTTCCAATTTCAGCCGACCCCTTGTAAACACTTTTTTGTTGTTGTTTGGCTGAATCATCGTGGATATTGCCCTCTCGCCACTGCTTTTTCCAGGCAGAATTTTTTTTTTTTTTTTTGGTGGGTTTTGATAACAAGTCTGTGTACATTTGGCAATATGAATTCTCTGTGTTGATTTATATGATTTGCTTTATATTTTTCACTAAATCAGTTTCAAATATTTTGAAGAGCAATGACAGATTTGTTGCGCGCTGTGATGACTTTAAACCTAGTAGCATCTCTTGTAGGCCTTCCCCCTGCCATTTTAATTATTGATTATATTTTATACTGTTAGTATTACACTTGTTATTATATACAGATATTGTACACAAACACACTGACGAAGCTGAAACAAACCGTTGTCACACCGTTTCCCCCGTGGTTGTTATTTAAGTTCAGTACTGACTCAGCGAGAAGTGAATGAGAACAATAAATCTGATAGCTTTCAGATGCATCCGTGCAACTTTCTTTCTTTCTTTCTTTCTTTCTTTCTTTCTTTCTTTCTTTCTTTCTTTCTTTCTTTCTTTCTTTCTTTCTTTCTTTCTTTCGCAATTTGCTTAAATTAAAGCTAAATTCTAAATGAAAACTCTTTTCTAACATTTGTTTGATTTGAATTTCTGAAATGTATACAAAGGGAATTTAGAAGTTTCTCGACGTCCTGCCCCTTGGCCTGAAAATGGGAGTCGAGCAACTTCCGAGATGTTTCCCTTCGCAGTGTCATATTGTTGTCGTATTTTCCTTTCTGTTGGCCTGTTTTGTTTTCTTTCTTTCTTTTTCTTTCTGTGCTGTATATGTTTTTCGTGTTTTTTTTAAAGAAACATTCAGAACATGTAATTGTCTGTTTAATATCTGCTAGCCTATATCAACGGCGTTTATCAAGTAAAAATAAGTTTTACGTCGTCGTTCCAAAAACAATGTAATTCATTTTACATTTGATTATAAAACTTTTTTTATTTATTCGTCATTGACTTACATATTTTCTGAGACTCCAAACAGTATTTTCGTATTTTACCCATAGGCTATATAATGCATTATGCCAGCTGACAGCCACTATGCTGATTTACATTATTTCTCCTCAACTGAATATAAACGATCAAAACATTCAGAGGCCTTCCAGGTTCTAAAAACACTGATATGTCTCCGGGTATAAATCATATTATAAATCATGATAGCTTCAAAGTGACATGGAAATGTGTTACAGTATTCAGAATACGCTTCATCTCTCTTCTTCATTAAATCAGGACAATCATTTCCATATTTTGCTTTACATGCATCCCACTAGAATGCTTTGGAAGTTTCTTTCTTTCTTTCTTTCTTTCTTTCTTTCTTTCTTTCTTTCTTTCTTTCTTTCTTTCTTTCTTTTCTTTCTTGTTTTAAATAAGTATTTGACATCAATTGTTATCAGCTACGTGATATTTACCGCTTTCTTTGTAGTATGTTACGCAGACGTTATTTTATTGTTTAATCCAAGTAATTTTAGTAAATAGCCTAAATGGATGAACTCAATAAAACAATTGCAATATCTTAGCATAAAAGAAACTGCAAAAAAAAAAAAAAAAAAAACGAATCATGTATTGTAATTCAAATACATCATATTAAATTGGCGTGCATGCCTTCAGCAAACAGTTGATTTATTTGGCTTTATTTTGAGGACGTTCATTTCGTAAAAGCCTTCTCCTTTTTATTTTCACATTTAAATTTGAAAACGCACGAGCGTCCCGCTCAGCGAGTGACGTAATTTGGAATCCATTCCGTGCACGCTCTAAAGCAGGAGTGAATTTGTATGCATGGAAATTCGTATGCTTGCCACGTAGCTCTCCGAGTGCAAAAGGGCCTAGATCCTTCCATCAGATTGCAATGTAAAAGCGTGCAAAAACGATTGTGTGACTGAATTGCCTTTTTTTTTTTTCTTCTGTAAACCGACCGTTACTACTGGGGAATAGCACAACTGTTGGCCCTTAATTTTCATCAAGGCAACTTTGTCAATTTCTCCCATTTGTATTCATTTCTCCTATGTCTGAGAGAGCTGTGCACTCTTAAGGCGCAACACTAACCTTCCAGATGAACGACGCTTCTGTTTAGACTTGGGGGTGCAGCTGATATGTTTATTTATTTATTTCCCGAAGAACTTTTGTGTGGTAGTGACTATTCAGCCAAACACACGGCCCTTCTCTTGAAGATTTAAATTTCGCGGATGATTTACCGTACATCCGTTGCGTGGCAACGAATTTCAACCTGTGGTTATAAGCACGCGCCCCACCCTTCACGCAATATCCTCAATGTTAATAGCATCGCTCACACACCCAGAGTAACAGAGTTGTAAAGCTCCTGTATAAAACGCTGCCTAAAATTCACTTTTACTGAATTAAAATAACATTATATTACTATCGAGTTTTAATTTTGAGCTTTACTTTGCATAAAATACAATATATTAGAAAACAAAGTAGCCTATATTTTTTTGTAAAAGTAATTTTTTTTCAGTGGTTCCAAAGTAAACAAACAATAACATTGATTAAAAACCTTCAACAGAAGTATAACCTGTCTGATGAAAATACATCAGCTGCATGAAACTCACAGTGATCATGAGTAATGGTTTCTTCTTCTTAGGTGTTAGACCCTGAATTGCACACTATAAAAACTGACCGAGATCTTCTATCTTTCTACTAATTCAAAAACTATAAGCATCAAAAAAGGAAGAAAATCAACAGTATACGCACGCGTTAAGTAATTCTTTTCCATTCTTTTTATTTCATATTTGCTAGCCCTGTTCTGTGGGGCATAACGCATGTATAGTCTAACTCATAGACTTCATTATGCAATCATAATAACATATATATATATATATATATATATATATATATATATATATATATATATATATATATATATATATATATATATATATATATATATATATATATATATATATATATATTTATAATAACATATACATAAATATTCTCTTGCCGTGTCAAATGTGTGTAACTGAAAGTAAAACATTAAAATGAAGATTCGCATTTAAATGTTTTTTATTTTTATTTTTATTAATCGTTATTTTTATATATATTTTTAATTTTATTTTTATTCAAATTGCATTTTTAAATAATTTCTAGGCTATAAACGTTCATTTTACCCAAATAGTGGATGCATATGGACCATACAAAATAAATCATACTCTCTCATATTTCTTTAGCGCCATCTTTTGGAATTCCCTCCCGCATGAACAGAGCGTGTCAATATCAAACCTTTTTATAGATAAAACAATAATGAATCCATTTTTGAAAACAACATTAGTCTAATTATAATTTGGGAGAAAACTCGTGCTGAAATTATCCTATCTCTAAAAACGTTTGAATTAACATCACTATCTTTATTTCCTTTTTGGATATCATTTATTTGAAGTTTTTTCAATACAGTTTACACAATAAAAAGAAGAAGAAAAAGAGGTACAAAAAAAAAAAAAAATTCGAAAATGGTGCAAAGGCTAATCTTAAACCTTCAGATGCCTATTTTAAAGACATTCAACTGCATATGTTTGCGATTGCGAAGTGTGGGATTAGAGATACTTAAGAGAGAGAATCAAAATGTCCATAGTGATGTTTTTCTTCAAATCCATGCTTTTTTGTTCTGTGCAGACTGGCCGGTCACCTAACTGTGTCTTACACAGCATAACATTGTCTTTTCTCACAATTCCCATCAGACCACAATCGTTGTGGTCGACAACGTCCGAGGCTCTGCAGGACGGCTGGATTAGTGGCCAGGGGACCTTCACTGTCACACACCTGCTGCAAGCCCATGGCACACTGCCAGCTGAGGTCAGTTAGCCTGCCAGGCACATTACCCTGGCAGCAGTTGCCAAGGTGACAGCATGTCAGAGCCTGCCCATTGAGGAGTGAACGGGGGGCGACGCATCGCTGCCTCTGACCGGCCCCTGGAACTTGTGGAAGTGGGGGACCGAAGGCACACATTCAAATGCTTAGCAAAAAACTGACTCCACACGTGGCAAGGAGCTAAATCCTTAACCTCTATAATCTCAACATTAGTGTGTGATACTAAGTGAGTTCAGTGCTTCGAAATGACAGCAGTTAATTCAGTAGGAAACAATCACAAATATGGATATGAGTGTGTGTGTGTGTGTGTGTGTGTGTGTGTGTGTGTGAGAGAGAGAGAGAGAGAGAGAGAGAGAGCAAGAGAGAAGATGAACAGTGATAAAAGACGCAAGTAGAGAACAGGAGGTGAAAGGTGTTCCTGCTTTTGTTGTAGCCATCACATTAAATGGAGGATGTGAAGCAGAGGGGAAATAAGCTGTGGGCTCTGTGGTTTAATAGATTACTTACAATTGGACACAGGTATTTGGAGTTAGCCATTATACCCTTGAGGCTCAAAAAAAAAAAAAGGTAAAAGAAACATCACAATTCAAGAAAATCTGCCGCTGCTTCTCTTTGTGTTTTTCTAAAACAAACATATTCATTTAGCATACTGTTTTGTGTTTTCGAAATGCGCACTGAATATTTGCATTAGCATGTTTTTGCTGTTTCTGAAGACCACTTACACATTATCAAGAGCCCTTTCAAGCATAAGCTCTTTTAAATTCAACTCATTGTAGTCACGGCACAATTTGTTAAGGTCAAATCTTTGTCTGAATGGATTGAGTCAGAATTGTATTGAGGTCATCAAAAAGCACAAAGCCATATCTCTTCAAGGGCACATCTGAATTTCAGCTAAGCTCTTAGAGCCTCAATCTCCCTCGGAAAGAATGGGAAAAAATGTAGACCTAAACCCATCGAATAAGGTCTCGGCATTAGAAAACGGCCCCGACAGGCCTCTCCTGAAATGCTATTACAGTATCCACGTCGGCCCGTTGTGGAGGCTGAATTCAATATGCACAAGAGGCGTATACGGCGAGCCATTTGGCAGCTCAAGAAAATCATCCTCAATACATATTTCAGATTGTTTGGTTTTAATCTTCTGTTTTCGAGAATTCACAAGCCCTAGTGAAGGATTCGGTTGGGATGTCAAATCCAAATTGTCACTTAAGAGAGATTTCTCCTTGGACCACGTCATTATTACTATAGACAACAAAATGGCAGAACAACAAAATCCTTTCATAGATGAGAGGATGCTTTTCACTTTCTCTCTGCTCATATTTCACTGTACTTATAGAGGATAAGTGCAGGAATTCCTGTTGTTCAAGCCTCTCCAAACATGTCACATACGACGTAGCAGAGAGTTTGCAGGCTGAAATAAAAGTAGCTAATTGATGCAATACACCAAGGACATAATTATCTCTTTGAATAACTGGCGGTGGTTTAATTGCTGGTAATTGTTCTCCAAACCTTGTTCAGAAGTGATGAACACAAGACTGTTATTATGCATCATGTGTTAATCCTGCTATTCTGGCTTAGTCATTAGGGCTTCTGTATCAAAGCGCCACGATAAGGGCGGCAGAGAGGGGAAAATATCATACGCACACACACACACACACAATGGTGACATAATGCATTATAGTCCCACATTCCTCTTTACTAACCCCAGCCACACACTCACCTAAATGCAAACAGAAATAAACAGAAACTTTGGCAAACTCTGTGCCACCTCTTCATGGTCCTCTTCTTTCTGCTGTCACACGCTCCGGTGTGAATTTTCTCTCAGATGTCATATTTATAACAGTGGGGTTTCTGTTATCCTGTGTTTGCTGTTAATTATTGCCACATTGCAACACCAGACTCAGAGCTCTACAGGAAACAAACACTGATTAACGTGATTGGGCCTGCTGAGAATTGCAGTCCGGTTGAAGTGTGTTGATTGCTGAACTGTTCCAACCCTCTCACCCCAGCAGTCTTGCCCTCTTGCCCTCTGAGCCTTCAGTGGCAAATACTTCAAAAGATGTCTAGGGTTTGCATAATCTGAAGTAATCCAAGATCTGAAGTGATCGCAACTGCTCGTGTTTTTGAAATTACAATGAGAATGTCATTAAAGGAATATTCCGGGTTCAGTGCAAGATAAGCCACTGTAAATATATGATCAATAAGTTATGACAACAACAAGTTATACAAGATTCAACTATTTTTTTTAAGTCAGTTTAAAGTAATGTAAGTTGAAATGACTTAAACATCCAAGTTGATTGTACTTAAAAAAATTAAGGCAGCAACTTTAAATTAAAAAAAGAATTCACCAATAACTTTTAAACTTGGCAAAAATCCGGGTTATAGTGAGGCACCATCCTCCGTTAAAATACTTTTTCCACAGTTTAGCCACAAGATATAAACAATATGCATGGAAACAAGATTTTAGTGTGTGGGAAAATAAGATGTTTACGTTTTCTGTGAAAAGTTATATCCAATTTTACAACTTTGTTTCCATGTCACCAACCACAAAAATACAACTTTATAGCTCAAACGATACAGATTTTAACAGAGCAATTATACAAAATATTTTTTTGCATTAAATTGATCAAAAGTGACAGTAAAGATTTTGACATTGTTACAAAAAATATATATATTTAAAATAAATGCTATTCTTTAGAACTTTTATCAAATAATCCAGAGAATCCAGTTTCCACAAACATATTAAGCAGCAAAATCATTTTCAAAATGGACAATAATGAGGTGAAATGTTTCTTGAGCATCAAATCATATTAGAATGATTTCTGAAGGATCATGTGACTGAAGACTGGAGTAATGATGCTGAAAATACAGCTTTGCCATTACTAGATTACATTTCAGTTAAATAAAATTAAAACAGCCATTCACAGTCATTTTACAATATTACAGTTTTTACTGATCAAATGATAAATAAATGCAGCCTTGGTGAGCATATGAGACGTCTTTTAAAAACAAACAAACAAACAAAAAAACATTAAAAATTGTACCAACTCCAAACATTTAAATGGCAGTGTGTTTTTTAATTTTTTTATGTAAAATTATAAGCTTCACATATATCTGCCCCATTGTAATTGATCACAACTTTTAAAAAGACTTTTGTGACCCTGGACCACAAAACCGTCATAAGGGAAATCTGAAATTTATACATCATCTGAATGCTGAATAAATAAGCTTTCCATTATGTATGGCTTGTTAGATAGGACAATCTGGAATCTGAGCGTGCAAAAAAAAAAATAAAAAAATAAAAAAATATCGAAATATTGAGAAATTCACATTTAAAGTTAAAGTCATTAGCAATGTATATTACTACTTATAATACAATTTTGATATATATATATATATATAAAAAAATCTTCATGGAACATGATCTTTAATTAATATCCTAAGGATTTTTTTGGCATAAAAGAAAAATCAGTGATTTTGACCCATACAATGTATACAAATATCCCCAATGCGACTTATGACTGGTTTTGTGGTCCAGGGTCACATTTAGTGGAAATTCTTATTTTATTGTGATCACCATACACTCTCAGAAAAAAAAGGTACATTGCTGTCACTGGGGCGGTACCCTAAGGTACAAAACCGAAAAAAAAAGGTACCTTTAAGGTACTAATCCACACTCTTAAAGTACTGATATGTACCTTTTAAGGTACTAATATGTACCATTTAGGGGTGAGTAAGGTACAAAGATGTACCTTTTCACTTTTGTACCTTAGGGTACCGCCCCAGTGACAGCACTGTACATTTTTTTTTTTCTAAGAGTGTAATGCTAAAAATGCTGTCGATTGAGCTTAAATTGTTTTGATTGGGTAATATTTATTTAACATCTATTTATTTACTCAAAGGGATGTTAAAATAGAAATAACACGTCAGTTAAACATGAAAGAACAATAGAGAGCCCAGCACATCATTTCAACCCCCTGTTTTGCTTTGTTATTGGTTTAACCTGTTTTCTAATTCCAGTTCATCTTAATGTAGATTGATGTGGAGCAGGCTGGCAGTGCTACTGTTTGATATTCAGACTCAGCACTTTGACTGGGGAAGGGGGAGAGGAAGTCTATGTGGCTCTTTCCTGTCTCATTCCTGAGTCTCACGGGCTCATGTTTCACCTGCTGCATCTGAAGTCTGCCACATGTGTATATATGAGAGTATTTATGTGTGTGTGTGTGTGTGTGTGTGTGTGTGTGTGTGTGTGTTTTTTTTTTTTTTTTTTTTTTTTTGAGCAATGAATTCCTTCCGTTTAACAAAATAGCTTTTGACTGAACATGACCAGATGGAGCAGGGGTGGTGTTATTGGCCGGAAGTTTCGAATGAAGCGGAAGTGCTTGAATTAACAAGTTCATCATATTGCCAGTCGATGTGCAAAATAGATCCAGGGTTTGTATAGTATTTATGTCATTGTGATTCGGTCATAATTCACACGCTGATCATCACTGCCCCCTACTGGTTTAGAAATTATTCAGACAAATATTACTAAATTATTGAGATGATTTATCAAGATTAACACTTCCTTACAGCTCTCTAGTTCAATTACAGGGAAAGCAAATGAATGTCATCCCTCAGTAAGAACATCTAACATGAACTCTTCACCAATACATGGAATGAATGTCACAGAGTACTTTAATTGAATTATTCTTCATCAATCTATATTTGAAAGATCAAATATATCTGATTCAAAGCCATCTGAACATATGTACTGTATGACTCTAAACTGGATTTGTAGCAACCTGACAAAGCATAACGGTTTAATCATGGTCTTATAGGCCACAAACTGTAAGAATATTTGTACAGGGATTTGTATGAGAGGCTATGCTGAATAAATTACATTTAGGCGTGATAGTAATATGCAGACCGATCTGTAATCCATGATTCAAGCCACCAAAGCTGTTAGAGAATATGAGAGCAATGCCCACTGTAGAGAATAAATAGCCTACTCATATAAGCCAGCAGGCCATGCACTGATTCTAAAAGATTGTGGCTCACACAATGTGCCTCATGCAGATATTTTTTCACAGAAATGTTTTAGTTCACTGTATATTCAGAACAAGATGTAGTAATAGATTTGCAGAAACAACCATTCATTCCACTCGGATTACACTTAATTGCATTAAATTCAAAGACAGCAATATTTACACATTTAGGCTATATACGTTTTGAAATTCTGCCATAATTTACTCACCTATCATATGGCTTTATACAATTTTAAATTAGCGCATAAATCATATGGACTGTGAAAGTGAATGTGTAAAAGCTTTTCAAATAAAGGCATGTTCCATTTTATTCTAAACAGATTCACTTAAAAATATGCTAAATTACAGCATTACATTGGTTGCTGTATAGCCTACATATTGCAGCAACACGGAATTAAATGTTGTGAGTAGCGCTAAAAGATTCATACTTTACTGTGCTTGAAAGAAACATAGCCTACCACCTACTCTAAACCTAAACCCACTTGCTAAAGCAGCCATGTCATTTTCACTTTCTACAAGTCTTTGAGCTCTTTTATCGTGACTCGTGTTTCACTGACTCGTAGCCGAGTGCTCCACATCACAAATGCAATGCTGTACCAGGTGAAGAACAGAGGAAGTTTACTACATCAGAAAAACCATGCCGCTGATGTGATGGAACCATAAAAATGTATTCAGAGCTGGGTATATTGCTTACGAATTGTAATCCTTGCAATTACTTAGTTAATTGCATGACAAAGAATGTAGTTAGTAACGTAATCCATTCCATTACATAATTACAGTAATATAATTTGACTACTTTTGGATTACTTTTAGATTACTTTTGACCTACCTTGTTTATCACATTGATTTGAGTAGAATAATCTTGTACCATATTGATATAAAAAAAAAGGAAAAAAATACTGTATATATTCCATTCTTTGCTATCAACAACATGTGCATTAAATATTACATTACGTCAAGGTTTCCCAGACTGGGGTTTGTGATGGAACTGTAGGAGTTCCTGAGTTTAATGAAAAACTTTAAGTCATTTTAAAATAAAAACAATAAAAATAAAACACTAATAAACAAGATTTTAAAAATAGTTTATTTGTTTGCCTGCATATCATGTGACCATTAACCAATATCAGAGAACTGTGAACTTAGATTTATTATTTATTATTATTAATATTTTTAATGACTTCATTTTATTATTGACCTAGCTTACAAATGAAATGTATTAATGTAAATGTAAACAAAAAACAAAAAAAGTTGGGGTATCCCTGTACTGCATGTAAACATGAAATGATGTGAATTTATACATTTTAATGTGTTTGAAAGACAAAAGCTGAAACTGAGCGATAATTCAAATAATAATTAATGTGCTAATCAGGAGTTGATTAGATATGCAATGTTGCAATGTTTAGAAAGTGAAATGATTTCTATAAATCCAGTGTGTGGGTCTCAGTTTGTTTTCAGTGATGGTCACATGACTAGTGGCTGGTCTGTGTGTGCAATTCCACAAACCTGGAAGAACTTCTGAACGTGTACAAGCAGTAGGCATTTTTAAAAAGGAAAATTCATAAAACAGAAGTAGTAGGGAGAATCACTGAATTATAAATATTTGACTGCCATTGTGAGAATAACGTCATCTTAATCAATAAAAAGTAACTGTAGTCTGATTACGAATATTTTAAAATGTAATATAATCTAATTACAAGTACTTTTTGGAATCTGATTATGTAATCCAGATTACATGTAATCAGTTGTAGACTGAATGTATCAGTCTACAAACAATGCAGGATGGTAAAAGCATTTTGAGGTCATAACATAGTAGCCTACTGCACAAGGAACCATGTGAAAATAAATCCTCCCTGTCATCATTTTAAAAGAAAAATAAAAGTTTGGTACAACATGAGGCTGAGTAAATGATGACATAATTTTAATCTCTGGATGAAGTATCCCTTTGAAGGTGTTTTAAGATTTGAACTGTGAAAGTCAAGTTTTCACATGGATGTACACAGTCATGGTTCCTCTGTTTGAGATTATGCTACAGGTTAAGTCATTAATGAGTTTCCAGCTGAGGGCAAAGATGTCTGCATATGTCCTTTAACCGTGCAAACAAGCTACAAGAGTGCAGGAATGATTAACCTATGCAGCCACAACAGGCATGTGTCCCTTCAGTGGGTTTGTTAAACGCTGAATTACACTTCCTCGGCCAGCACTCTGCCTAATCACATCTGCAATTACAGAGCAGAAATATTGCCCCTAATTGATACGGCCCGCCGATTTGTTTCGATTTCTCGTCGCCTCAAGTCGTTTTCTCCCTTTACCCGCTGGCTTCTAATGAATGGACTCGTTAGGAGGGGGCGTGTCTAAGTGAAAGTGACTCTAAGCACATTTTGCCAGATGTATGATGGCAGGGAAAAGGGACAGTGTTAAAACAGCAGGAGGTGTAATGGCACCTCAGAGCTGGATAGACGGGGAGGGAGTGGGCACCTGTCCATTAGGCCCTCCTGAGGGTGGAAGTGTTAAGTGGCTGGGTTGCAGTCAAACTCTAGAGGGACAGTTGTCATAGAGACGCAGCTGTCAGCCAGTGACTGAGTTTGGGAACTGTAGCTATGCTGATGAAGATCGCAGATTAGATGGTGCAAAAGACTGACTAATACCTGCACCTCTCCTCATTTTCACCCACACCTGAGAGAGACATTTGTCTTTTGACGAGGACTGTGAAGAGAACTGTTAAATGAGCACCAGATGAGGGACAGATGTAAGTGTAGGAGTTTGGATCCTCTTAGTGTTAGATTAATCCTTGATATCTAGCCTCGTTTGAACCGTTTCAATTTGTGAACCTATTTCTCTGGAGCATAGTGCTTCCCATCTATCTTCATCCCTTACAGAACAACTACAAAAGTGAACTTAGCTAACTCAAATACAAATGCATGGTCAGGTGTCACAAACAGGTGCAGTGGTGTCTAAAAGTCTGAGATTACATCTGTGTAGCATTTTCGATTTCAATACTTTTTCAATTACAAACCACATTATCAAACATTTTGAGTGAGGTTTTAGACTTTTCGGCCCCACTGTATTTCCTTTAGACTGGGATGGATGGATGGAGGAAAGGATGGATGGATGGATGGATGGATGGATGAACAGACAGACGATAGAGAGACACCAACAAACAAACAAATTCCCATGCTGTGATTTAGCATCTTTCTTCATTTATTGAAAGTAAGAAATCACAATTTTATCCATCTTCGACTGAAAAATATACACAAACATTTTCAAAATCCTAACAGGTCTAAGTAGACTTTAAATCTCAGATTTACAATGAGGATTCTGACTTTTGTATCCCACTGTAAGACAATGTATAAAGCACAGTTATTAAAGGAGATCTGTCGTCTTTGTATGTTAGGGTGGTTTTTCACAAGGTTAGTTCGTTTTCCTGTGTTTTCAGTTGGTTACCTTGGCCATTCATTGTGTTACGAACTGCTCTGACACATGGTTAGAAGATCCAAACGCAGCTTTATTAAGGGGAATCCACCATTGTAATCCATATACAGGCAAAAGGTCAAAACCACAGGGCAAATAATACAAATAGAGTCCAAAAACACAGGCAAACAGGGAAATCCAGGAAAACTGGCAGAAGATCAGAACCATAGCACAGGAAACCAGATTAAGCGCTCAGAAATGCAATGGTAACACAAAGAAGACTTTGCAAAGTGATAGTGCACACACAGAGCTTATATAGGCAAGCATTACAAAGGTAAATGACACACAGCTGAACGTAGTCACACCATAATGAGTACAGGCAATGGTTTATGGGAAATTAAGTTCATAATGGGAAATCAAAGGAGTCGGGAGAAGTGCCCTCAGGGGGATCATGGGCTCTCCAGCTGGTGGATTGGGGAGCCAGGGCTGGAGCCGACAGAACAGGTGGCCGGGGCGGAGCAGGCAAAGTAGGTGGTCCCCAAGGTGGAGATGACAAGACAGAAGACCACCTCAGCGGAACAGACGGGACTGAAGATCCCAACGGTGGAGCAGATGATCACCACAGCAGAGCAGATGAGACTGAAGATCCCCACAGTAGAGCAGAAGTCCTCCACAGCGAAGCAGGCAGAGCTGGTAACCACCATGGCGGAGAAGGCAGGGCTAGAAGCCTCTACGGCAGAGCAGAAGCCCACCAAGGTGTAGCTGAGGACCACCATGGCAGATCGAGCAGGGCTAGAAGCCACCATTGCAGAGCAGAAGCCCACCAAGGTGGAGCAGGCTAGACTGTAACAGAGAGCACAGAGAGGTTAGAAGCATCCTCTGCGGCCATCACAGGAAACACACAGGGTTCCGAGGGCCTCTGTAACAAAGTTCTTTGTTATGGGAAGAAGGAGGCGGGAACCGGTGAACATTTAAACACTTTAATAAATAAATAAACACCAAAATCAAAGGAAAAATGGCAGCCTCCTCATGGAGGTCTGCCACACACATAATAAAACAAACAAAACAAAACACAACGTAAAGTCCAGGCCTGGTCCTCTCTCGTCCTTCACTGTCGTCGCTCCTCCCTTTATGCATCCAAGCTCCTCCATGAGAGATACAAGACTGGTGTAACGCACAGGTGATGCTCATTTGCAATTACGCCACCGGCCTTGCGCCGTTCTCTCACGGCTCTCGTCTGCCCTGCTTGTCACATTCGCCTTGGTCAATACAGAGAGAGTTCATAAATGGCCTCCATAGCCGTGTCAGGGTAGGCAGAGAGTTCTGGAACGACCTCCGTTATTGTGTCAGGGCAGACAGGAAGTTCCGGAACGACCTCCATGATTGTATTTGGGCAGACAAAATGTTAATGGACGACCTCTGTGGTTGTGTCAGATCAGACTGTGAGTTCACAAGTAGGAGGCTCTGTAAGCAGAGAGGAGGAGCTGGAGAAGTGTGTGCACAAGATGGCAACTGTCATAACAGGAAGTGCAGCCAATGGTGGAAGAACCTCTGAGACCCCCAGACTTAAGACCACCATCATTTTGGATAGGTTTCGTTGCTTCTGGAGCCACGGCCATGATGGCTGGAGTCTCTGGCATGGCAGCCATGACGGCTAGAGACTCTGGCGTAGCGACCATAATGGCTGGAGACTCTGGACTTGAGACCACTGGACTCGGAAGCGCTGGAAACCGTGGTGGGCCAATCTCCGCTGCCACCAGTATTGATTTGTTTGTTCTGTGTATATAAACCTTGTGTTTCTTTCTGTTCTTTGTCAGTTCTCATCGTGATATTACGGCTGTTCTGCCTTCTGCCTGTGAGTATTTTAAGTTTTGTTTAATAAATATCTTGACACTGCCGCAAATAGATAGTTTCCCTCACATTTGTGCAACCATTTGTGACAGAAGACCTCTAATGGATCTAGTGGCAGTTTGTATTCTACTCCTCTCCCAGGTGGTCAGGTCCTCAAAAAAAAAAAAAAAAAGAAAAAATAACCCACAGGAGTTCCTGGACATATATCCTTCTTGTCCATTACGACAAAGACAGCCTGTGAAGGACCTTGAGGGAGCTTTCAAAAGTACATGGACTGGGTATAATTTTGTTGTGGGTCCCTCATTACATCAACAAGATGGAGGATAACCACTCTACAGCCCATGAAACGCACTTTGTATCACCCGCCGCCACTGTCCCAATGATCAACAAGGCCAAGCCCAAGCCCACCGCAGACAAGGAGTCAGAGCCCTTTACGATACCAGTGGCAGAGGAATTACCTGAGCCAAAGATCATCCAGGAGCCCGGCGAAGTGTCTGAGCAGGTGTGTGAGCCAACAACAATGAATGTTCAAGTGGGGTTACTGTGGAGTATAAGGAGATGGTGTGGAGCCCTGTCCTGTCAACAAAGGTGAGAAAGTGTGGAAGTGCTGAACTCTGAGACCCTTATTGATTGGGAGAGTGATCCTGATTTTAAGTGAAATGGTCCTGCCTGTTTCATCATCATGCACCAAGCCTGTTTCCTCATCCTGTACCAAGGCTTTGTTCTTGGTTTGTTTCGTTTGTTCTGTGTATTTCTTTCTTTGTCAGATCCTTTTCCTCACGTTTGTGCAACCGTTTGTGACACTCATTCTGGGATTTGGCATCTTTCTTCATTTATTGAAAGTGCAAAATTACTTCCTTTCACTTTCTTTTTGTGTGTACTACTCATGGAAAAAATGCTTTATAAGAACAAAATCTTGTGAAAGACTAGAGAAAAACGATATAGCCTACAGTACTCTGAATAAGATCTCAGCATAATTAATTGTATCCCTATTCATTGATTGCCATTAAAAATGACATCTCATTCGGTTATTTGTAAAGCTATCATTCAGTGTCTGCATCTTTTCACCTGTATCCATTTAAACTGAGGGAAATTCTTGTGTTCCTCAAATACGCTTTTTTGAGTGCTGGCTGGCGGATTAGAGCAGCTCTGTTGAGATGGCATTAGAGCAAACATCTGAGAGGTAATTGACAGGGAGATGAGCTCTCGTAGTGCCAGTGTCACTCTGCGTGATCAGCATACACGAATATGCCAGCACCGGATATAAGGTGTGTGCCCTGTAACGCTTGATGGGCATATCAGACTGCTGGGTTTGATGCCAATTTAGACAAGTGTGCCTTTGTAGTCACGTCACCTCTCTCTCTGTCTGTCTGTCTCTCTCTCTCTCTCTCTCTCTCTCTCTCTCTCTCTCTCTCTCTCTCTCTCTCTCTCTCTCTCTCTCTCTCTCTCTCTCTCTCTCTCACACACACACACACACACACACACACACACACACAAAGGGATAGTGTGTACTTGTATGCAACTCGGTTAGGTAGTTTTCATAAACATTTGTCTTAATGAGTATTTTATTTAAGCATACATATAATACAGTTTTTTTTTTTTTCAATTGCTAACACACAATTTTGCAAACTAGGCTGGTTTTATCAAAATACTTTTCACAAAACCACACACCCACACTGCAAAATACCTCTTATATCTTGCAAAATGAAGCACTGCAACCAAAACTACATATAGCATGATAAAAATCAAACTTTTGCACGCAATGGCACACTTCATATTACCAGACTTCTGTCTAACCAACTACACACTGTTGGGCATAATGAAAAGCACTCTCATCTTTAGTATGCTTTGCCATAATACTAAAATATGTAGCTCAAACTGTAGAAAATTCTTCAGATTGGTCACATGCACAGAAATATTTGCAGATACACACACACGGTTGAAACATTTATTTTTCCTATTTTCACCAAACACGTCAGTGCAACATATGCACAGCAGATATATTCACATTAGACTGAACAAAAATAGGCTCACAAAAAAATTGTATCCTCCCTCTTCCTCTTCCTCTCTCTGCAACGTCTTCCATTGTTGTTGTAAAAAACCAAAAAAGCTGCTCACCTGTGGTCTTCTCATAGTGCTTACATCCTGACTGAAGCTCAAGCTGTCGCATCCGTCTTTTCACATTTATTGCAATACAGCATACCTAACACAAATGCAATAGCATGTCATAAAAGCAAGATGAAAGTAAACTATACCTGCTCTAACATCACACAGCATATATTCTCTGGCTCTGAAGGCATCGTACAACAGTTCCCACACGAGTGATTTATAGATTATCATGACAGAATATGCTAATCAATGACCTTCAATGACATTCATTTTGCCCTTCATGACAACTGTGAGGGGTGAATTTTATTTATAACTCATTCATTTACCTTATATAAAGCCTTAAAGTTCTGCATAATTAAGGGCAAGGCCACTTTGAGTGACAGGTGGATAGCCGTTTGTCTGCTGTCTATTAGTCATCATGTCACCTCAGCTCCGTCCATGTCCCGCCTCTATACCCATTTTCTGTTATCCGGGAGTGACGCGCAATGACAAAGCCAGCTCGACCCTACTTTACGCTTCAAAACTGCTCTTCAGAATCCTATGGGTGACGTCACGGACACTACGTCCATGTTTTTTTTTACAGTCTATGGTTTTTGCTCATACTTAACAAGTGACAATTTTAACATGCTATACCAATTTTTTTAGCTAAAACTTCACATACACACTCTTGGGGCATCAGAGACTTATTTTACATCTTGTAAAAAGGGGCATTATAGGACCCCTTTAAATTCAACACAAGAGATTTTCTTCACACCCACAGTGTGAGTTGCAGTACGAACATGTTTTCCGCCCCTTTTTGATTGACAGTATATAATCAGCCCTGATCATTGGCTGAATTGGCAGATGGCCCATAGTGAAAGTAATTGCATTTGTTGGTCGATAACGATAGGTTCATCTCTAGTTTATTTCATTTTAAGTTTTCAATATTATTATTATCATTAATATTAGACAAGATTCTTGGGGAAGGATACTGATAATTCAGTAATGATTATTATTCAATGTTTTGCTTAAAATCTGTGTGTAATATTCATCATACAGATGGAGAAGCTGCTTTTAAACTGTAGAGTTATCAGATAGACAATGTTGCCATCTTCTGCTCTGACATAGAACTGCATATGATTCTGAGAGCATATTCCAGGTCATATGTTTGGGCTTACTTAAAAAAAATGTATATTTATAGTACATAACACTATAAATCATTTATTATAATCAGTTAGTGAAAGTGATTGGTGCATTCCTAATAATCTGCTAATTGATTTCACAGCTTTTGTTGTAGCAGCATTTTAATCAAGTTATACAGACATTGGTCTTTTGAGATTCACAATAATTTGAACATGCAAACAGGAACAGTTTAACACAGTGTGACTAAACTGTTTTGTGTTAGGGCGAACATAGGTAACAGCAGCTAAGAGCAAGCAGCACCTATGGATGAAAGATGTTTATACATATGTCTCAGTTTATATTTTAATAGGCTACTTTATATAAATGAAAATGAAGAGCAGTTTTATTTGGCTACAGGTATTTGAGTTTTTTGAGAGCATCTGAGTCATTCTCATGTGGGTCTTGTTGTGAATGTGTGACGTGACGTCTCAGTGAGCATCAAAGAGTGAGAGAGAGGGTCTATAGAGTACAGAGTGTTCCATTATTGACAGGCCAGAGATGGAGAGGTTACCGTGGTGACAGGAACAACACAATCATCTCAGAGGCCAAAAGCAATGTCACTCCTGCATCATCAAAAACATCCAGCAAGATTTGTGTCACTGGCATCTACATTTCACTAAGTTTTTATATTATGTGTGCATGTGTACAGGTTTGACTACTTATGAAAATGTCCTCTAAATATAGTATAATATGAAATATAAGTCTAAATAGTGAAATATAGAAAATAATGAAATTCAACACTGATTTATGAGAGCATTTGTGCTCCTCCTCCTCATGAATCAGCCAGTTTGTTTTGCTGCAAAAATGTCAACAGGTTTTTGTGTTAGTAGGGTAGTCTATATTAAGTATCATTATCTTAGAATTAATATCATTGGGAAATTATTATTACCAATAGCTTGACATGCTTGAAGTGTGATTGTGTTCTCCCGAGGGACAATTTTGTCCTCGACCCTAGAAATTGGCAAAATAAAACACGTTTTGGGAACAAATGGAGACTCCTTTGAAAAAGAATATATAGGCTACTACCTTTAAAAGTTTTTTTTTTTTTAATGTTTTTTTAAATAATTATTGTATGCTTACTACATTTATTTTATAAAAAATACAGTAAAACAGCAATAATTGTGAAATATTGTTTTCTATTTAAAATATTTTGTCATTTGATGGCAATGCTGAATTTTCAGCATCACTACTCCAGATGTTAGTGTCAGATGATCCTCCAGAAATCATTCAAATATGCTGATTTGCTCAAGAAACATTTCTTATTATTATCAATATTGATTTTTTTTTGATACATCAGGATTCTTTGATGAATGCAAAGTTCAAAAGAACAGCGTTTATTTGAAATCGAAATCTTTTGCAACATTATAAATGCCTTTAATGTCTCTTTTGATCAATTTGATGCGTCCTTGCTGAAAAAAAAATAAATAAAAAATTTCTTTAAAAAGCATCTTACTGACTCAAAATGTTACAGTGTGAAGTGTGTATTAAGTTATATAAAAACAATTAAAGTCTATGGTAGGCCTATGTCCCCATTTAGCTAATTACAAGCGTGAGACGCGAGTGAGTGGGTGTGAAAGGAAAATAGAGCTGAACATGATGAAAAAATAAGCATGATGAATGAACAAATTTCAAGGACATGTTGTTTTCTGTCAACAACAAAAACCTTCAGTCCAGCTTTGATCTCATGTCGCTGTTTTACACTCTTAAAAATAAATGTTCCCATTAGCACCAGGTTGATGACACGAGAACGTTTCTGCAGCTCATAGTATTTTAAAGCAGGGGTTTTCAAACTGGGGTCCTCCAGAAGGATAACTGTCTTTTCTAAATGTTTCTCTCCTTTCTTGCTGTATACATAATTTACAAAATTGTATATGTTTGCTTTGTATCTTTCTAGTGAGTTCTTCTCACTATAGTCCCCTTTATCTTGCTCACTGGGGCTGTAAGCTGCTTACATACATTTATTGTGAAAGTTGAAAAAAGTTGAAAATGCTCTTCTTCAGGTTTATACATCCAACATTAAAAGTGTAGTGTGTAGTATTTATAAGGATCTATTTACAGAAATGCAATATCATATAAATAACTATGTTTTCAGTGGTGTGTAAAGACCGCACATAATGTACAGTTATGTTTTTATTACCTTAGAATGAGCCATTTCTATTTACATACACCGCGGGTCCCCTTACAGTGAAATCGCCATTTTGCACCACAGAAATCCAGCCTTGGAGGCGATTCTAAACATTTAATTGGCCTTGTAAATCACAATAACGATTGCCTACACCCAACCCTGATCCCTAAACCTACCCGTCACTGTAACCTCAGCCAATGAAATTGGTTGCAGGGCTAGATTTCAGCTGAACTGGTTTGGGGAAAAAAAATCACGCTTTTGCGCCGTCATGTTTCTACAGTAGACCTAAACGGACAAACTTCACTACAGAGCGCTAGTCACTCTGCTCTCTCCGACGATGGAATTTTTGTCCTGTGTCGGCCACCGTAGCTTCTCTATGTGCTTTGAAAGGGAGGGGTGAGCTGTGGGTGATTACAATTCACAACCTCACCGCTAGATGCCACTAAAATTTACACACTGCACCTTTAAGTTCATCCAATTTAAGTTTGGAAACAATATGTTGTATTTATAATGTCACACTTACTATTTAGCCTACCTAACAGTTTAAATGTTATAGCCTACATAAAAATATATAGATGGATTTTAGGAAGGGAGTCCCTAATAAAAGGCTAGTCATATTTGGGGGTCCTTGGCTTCATAAAGTTTTAAAACCCCTGCTTTAAAGTACACAAATCCATACACTGAACCTGCGACGTAACATCAAGAACGTTATAAATCTCCGATTTATCACACAGTATAGACAAACTCAAAAGCCCTAAACGTAACCAAAATATTCTTGATAACAAGAGGCCGGGTCCCTGGCTGAAACACTGAGCTTTATTTGTATGAGTACAATGACCTGATGCAGTTTGTACCTCTGAAATCCTCAAGGATGAAGCTCATGCTACAGCTGCCTGTGAGTGATTGCCGTTGTCACACCTCCAGAGCTCCACACCCCGACGGATGTGTTTCGTGCAGCAAGAAATCGCATCAGTGGAAACAATGGCAATCCTCTGACTGAAATCAAACTGCAACGGGCAGCGTCTACAACATCTCGTCCTTCAGCTGTTTTGGATTGTCACGGCTCACCGCCCAACAAATACGCGGACTTCAGTTGATAAAGAGGTAAAATCACCACACAATCTGGCTGTGTAAATCTCATCATCACATCTGCTAAGCGCGCGCCAGTACACGTGAGAACCGAAATGTTGCATCAGTGACACGGATCGTGTGATCAATGCATAAATCACAAGGGTGCGATAGTGAATTGTCATGCATATCACGCTGTAGACGTTTTCTAAACAATACATTCTAATATAGCCTATTTGTTTCCTATCGTGAGATTTATAAACTGCAGTTCTGAATGTTTTGTGCCTTTGTAAACAATTATTAAGACGTCGAGCAGTTCTGCATAAGTCAGCTTCCATGGCTGAGCACAGATCCACTGCTTAATAAAGAATTTGGTAAAAAAACTAAATAATGATGATAATAATAATAACCCATGAATGCATACAATTGTTTGCTTTCGGTTTTAGTCTTTCTATTTGAGAGGACCTGTATTTAAATGTTGTATTTTTTTTTAAAAATTTTATGGGGGGGACTACGACGACGACTGGTATTTACACTAAATCGGTTCTATAGAATTAGCTTCACCGATGAATTCCATCTGGTGAGTCTTTAAAAATCGCACTAAATATCAACATTATCACTACTGTGTTGAATAGAAAACACCTTAATTATTTTTTTTGTACCCATAAGCATACGGCTTAAATGAAAAAGACTGCATACTGCAGCATGTAACAATATTGTACCAAGATCAAATAGGAATATTAATGGTAATCGTGTGCAATGAATATAAACAATTTCAGGGTCATCAACCATCTTTGCAACTAAACAGGTTAGACAAATAATACTACTAATAATATAGTCAAAATGCATAGAATTTATTGTTATACTATGGGTAAAACTTTATTTTACAGAGTCCATATGTTGCATGTACCACAGTAGCTAATAACAGTAAATTATGCATAATTACATGCCTCAACCAAACCCTAACCCTGTAGTAAGTACATGAAGTTAATTATTATTACCCAGTCAGTACTTAAATATATAATTACACTGTAAAAATGACACCTTAAAACATTATTATTATTATTGTTTACCATTGTGTAAAGTCAAGTCACCTTTATTTATATAGTGCTTTATACAATACAGATTGTTTCAAAGCAGCTTTGCAGTGATTTTTATACAGGAAATTATGCATTTTGGCTGTTGTTCAGCTGAAGTCAGTTCAGTGTTTATTCAGTTCTGTTGTAAAGATCATCAGCTATTAATTTAGTTTATTTCATCAAAAAATTGTCATCGTCCAGCTCAGTTCAGTTCTCATCCAACAGTGTCGGTACAGTCAGATCAATAATATTGTTGAATATCAAGTGTCCCCAACTAAGCAAGCCAGAGACGACAGTGGCAAGGAACCCAAACTCCATCAAGAAACCAGGCTCAGTCGGGGGGCCAGTCCTTTTCTGGCCAACAAACGAACGTGTATGATGTGTATGATTATGATTTTGTCCAAAGAAAAACAGAGATAAGAAAATAAATTCTGTTCTCTGTCGGCACTTGGACACTTCAACATTCAGTTATTCATTATCAGCATTGGTCAGAAAAGCAATATTAGTCCATCTTTATTTTCTAACGCTTAAGTTGACGGCTAGTCTATGGGTGACAACTGCTATGGGTTGATTAATACATTGAGGTCTGAGAAACAGCATGACCAAGACTTGCATGTGAGACTGATGGATCCAGATCAGTTTCCTTTTTTGTGCACAATTTGCTGCTAAACATTTTACTACTTACCAGGTTGAAAAGATAAGTAGGCTATTATTATTGTCAGCTACATGTGCCATACTCAGTACAGAACTTGCATTAATGTATATAAAATATGTTTATTGTGCACAAACTGTATGTCATAGTATATAATTCTGGTTCAATGTTATTCCACTTTTACATTATTATATATGGTGCATATTTCTTTTTACTTATTATGTATGCTTCTGTCCACCATATCGCACCAGTACCCATTGTCTATGTTTGTCTCATGCTCACTGTATACCCAAAAATCTTATGCTGATAAATGACTATTATTCCCCAATGGATTGTATTGTATTGACTCTATATACTGGGAAATACATGGATTTGTTTTTTTTTTTTTTTTTTTTAGATTGTCACCAACATTTATAGACCTGAATGAGAAAAATCACAATATATGCCACCCTAATGTCCACTGTCCCTCTCAATTTGATAAATTGAACATAGATTAGAAAATATATTTCATTAACCATGCGTAACTGTGTCCTGCTATGTGTTTTACAGGTGTTCTGGTCTTTTCTAGGACAATGGATGTGTCAGATGATGACATGCAACGTATGATGAATTATTGGAATTTACATCCCCCTTTATATCTGCACTATCCTTAGCAAAGAACGACCCAGAGTAACCATGGCAACAGCAGCACCCTCTGAGTGAGCATCATTCCCTCTTTCATCTGTAAACATGATGATTGTGGTTTGTATATGCTCACCAAATTGCTCATATTGCTCTACAGATGTTCATACAAAAAAGTCACTACAAAATAGTTTTAACTATGCTTGAGGCCTACCATTCAGTGTGCTTTATTTATTATGCAGTTCTCAGTGGTGTGAGAAAAATGTCCATCGCTGAAATCCTATCACAGACATAAAGGGCCGTTCACACCAAGCATGATAACTATTACAATACCTACAGCTATAAAGTCTTAATAATTGTTCTAATTCTATAAGAATAGTCCACACCACAGCTATAATGATAATGAAACAGAGAAACAACATCATTGGAATCACAGGGTTTTTTTTTTTCAGCTGAGGAACGATAAAACATTGACAGCAAATTAGAATCCAAAGACTTTAAAGAGCTCGAGCACTTAAAGGGATAGTTCACCAAAAATGAAAATTACCTCATGATTTACTCCCCCTCAAGCCATCCTAGGTGTATGTGACATTCTTCTCTCAGACGATTACGATCGGAGATATATTAAAAATATCTCAGCTCTTCCAAACTTAATAATGGCAGTGAATGAGTGTTGAGATTTTGAAGCTCAAAAAAGTGCATCCATCCATCATAAAAGTGCTCCACAATTTTTAAAGACAAATGTCGGAGAATTTTGATATAAGAGAAGAGGGAGGAGCTTGCGTCTGTTGCCCAGCCCTGTTTGTTTGAACCACAAAAGGCGCCAAAGCTTGTACATCAAGCTTGACATATACTCGTACATCACATCAGGGGTTACTCTTTTGGCCTAAGTCGACTTGCCTAGGCCATCTGTCGGAAGCTAGTTATTTTTAGTTTATAAAGTTTATAAGGATATTTTTCTTACACAAATGCATCGCTTCGCTTCAGAAGGGCTTTATTAGCCTTTTTATGGCCCTGGAGCCATGTGGATTATGTTTATGATGGATGGATCCACTTTTATAGGCTTCAAAATCTCAACCCCCATTCACCCCATTATAAAGCTTGGAAGAGCCAGGACATTGTTTAATATAACTCTGATTGTATTTGTCTGAAAGAAGAAAGTCAAATACACCTAGGATGGCATTTTTGGGTGAACTATCCCTTTAAAGCAGCACACACTAAAAACTTTTATTAATAAAAATACTTTTATTGTTTGTTGGTGGGAATGCCAATATAGTTATATATATATATTTAGTATTTATATATATATATATATATATATATATATATATATATATATATATTTATCATTCTTGGTGTGAACGAGCCTTAAAAGTATTAATTTTAGTGCTGTCAATTCGATTAATCACATATAACATAAGTTTGTAATTATATATGTGTATATATATATATATATATATATATATATATATATATATATATATATATATATATATATATATATATATATATATATATACATACATCCACACACACACACACACACACACAAATATACACTACCAGTCAAAAGTTTTAGAATGGTAAGATTTTTATGTTTTTAAAGAAGTCTCTTCTGCTCACCAAGGCTGCATTTATGTTATTAAAAATTCCAAAAAGCTGTAATATTGTGAAATATTATTAAAATGTAAAATAACTGTTTTCTATTTGAATATATTTTCAAATGTAATTTATTCCTGTGATGGCAACGCTCAATTTTGAGCACCACTATCCCAGTCTTTAGTGTCACATGATCCTTCAGAAATCATTCTAATATGATGATTTGCTGCTTAAGAAACATTTATGATTATTATCAATGTTGAAAACAGCTGTGTAAAAAAAAATTATTTTAGGGTTCTTTGATGAATAGAAAGTTCAGAAGAACAGTATTTATCTGAAATAGAAAGCTTTTGTAACATTGTACTATACCGTTCAAAAGTTTTGGGTCAGAATTTTTATTTATTTTATTTTTTGTGAAAGAACTTAAAGAAATTAATACATTTATTCAGCAAGGATGCATTAAATTGATCAAGTGACAGTATAGACATTTATAAGGAACTTTCTATTCATTAAATAATCCTGAAAAAAATTGTACACAACTGTTTTCAACATTGATAATAATAATTAATGTTTCTTGAGCAGCAAATCAGCATAGAATGATTTCTGAAACATCACGTGACACTGAAGACTGGAGTAATGATGCTGAAAATTCAGCTTTGTCCACAGGAATAATTTAATTTTAAAATATATTCAAATAGAAAAAGTTATTTTAAATTGAAAAAATAATTCACAATAATACTGTTTTTGCTGTATTTTGAATCAAATAAATGCAGCCTAAGTGAGCAGAAGAGACTTCTTTAAAAACATTTTTAAAATCTTACCATTCTAAAACTTTTGACTGGTAGTGTATTTATATATGTGTATATATATATATATATATATATATATATATATATATATATATATATATATATATATATATATATATATATATATATATATATATATATATATATTATTCTTTTCACAAACGTTTATGTCAGATGCGACATCATTTTTAAATAATTTTTACAGTATTAATTACCTTATTTTTAAAAAAACATACTGACCCAAACTTTTTAACGGTAGTGTAAGTTAAGATATACATTGTTATTAACATGAGCAGACAGTGCTCCTCTTTCCTAAATTAAACTAAATCGAGATCAAACTTAAATACATTTCATAGATGACACTATTTAAATATTTTATGTTATGACTTATTAAATATAAATACTTATTACTCCTAATTACAAACCCGAAAAGTTGTGACACTGTACAAATTGTGAATAAAAAAGGAATGCAATAATTTACAAATCTCATCAACTTATATTTTATTCACAATAGAATATAGATAACATATCAAATGTTGAAAGTGAGACATTTTGAAATGTCATGTCAAATATTGGCTCATTTTGGATTTCATGAGAGCTGCACATTCCAAAAAAGTTGGGACAGGTAGCAATAAGAGGCCGGAAAAGTTAAATGTACATATAAGGAACAGCTGGAGGACCAATTTACAACTTATTAGGTCAATTGGCAACATGATTGGGTATAAAAAGAGCCTCTCAGAGTGGCAGTGTCCAGAAGCGCAGGCGTTTTCTCTGCGCCAAGGCTCATTTAAAATGGACTGTGGCAAAGTGGAAAACTGTTCTGTGGTCAGACCAATCAAAATTTGAAGTTCTTTTTGGAAAACTGGGACGCCATGTCATCCGGACTAAAGAGGACAAGGACAACCCAAGTTGTTCTCAGCGCTCAGTTCAGAAGCCTGCATCTCTGATGGTATGGGGTTCATGAGTGCGTGTGGCATGGGCAGCTTACAGATCTGGAAAGGCACCATCAATGCTGAAAGGTATATCCAAGTTCTAGAACAACATATGCTCCCATCCAGATGTCGTCTCTTTCAGGGAAGACCTTGCATTTTCCAACATGACAATACCAGACCGCATACTGCATCAATTACAACATCATGGCCTTGTCCCAACTTTTTTGAGATGTGTTGATGCCATGAAATTTAAAATCAACTTATTTTTCCCTTAATTATATACACATAATTATGTATTTTCTCTGTTTAAACATTTGATATGTCATCTATGTTGTATTCTGAATAAAATATTGACATTTGAAACTTCAAATCATTGAACATTCACATCATTGCATTCTGTTTTTATTCACAATTTGTACAGTGTCCTAACTTTTTTGGAATCGGGTTTGTAGAAATGTTTAATGAAGAGCCTGAATAATTTTTTGAGTGTACCTCACACTTTTGGTCTTCTTTTGCAGGTAATGTTTTACAACGTCTTCATCGTGGAGAGTAATTCTCTTAATGGGAGCTCATAAAACCATGGCAATGGTTTAGCTATGACTTTCCAGACTTGAATGGATGATACCTGGTAATAGCTGCCATGTTTGCCTGTAATGGCAGCTCATTGGAGGCGTGTGGCCTTCTTGAACCAATAGAAACTGAAATGCAAGAGGCTGATACTGCCCTCATGCCCACCACTCTCAGGGTGGCACTGGCTGCCATCATGATCTTCATGATCACCATCGGTTTCCTCGGCAATGCCATTGTGTGTCTGATAGTGTATCAGAAACCAGCCATGCGTTCAGCGATTAATCTGCTCCTGGCCACGCTGGCCTTCTCCGACATCATGCTGTCGTTGCTATGCATGCCATTCACTGCCGTCACTCTCGCAACTACGGACTGGAGCTTCGGAGTGGGATTCTGTCGCGTGTCCGTCATGCTATACTGGCTGTTTGTTCTGGAAGGTGTGTCCATCCTTCTGATCATCAGCGTCGATCGCTTCCTCATTATAGTTCAGCGACAGGACAAGCTGACGCCACATCGGGCGAAAATTCTCATTGCCGCGTCATGGGCTCTGTCGCTCTGCGTGTCCCTACCATCCATGGTCGGCTGGAGGACGGCTGGGATCGGCGCACAAGTGCCGCAATGCATTCTGGGATACAGCGAATCTTTGGCAGACCGAGGTTACACAGTTTTGCTAGCAGTCGCTGTGTTTTTTGTGCCATTCGGTGTGATGTTGTATTCCTACCTGTGTATTCTCAACACAGTGCGACGCAACGCGCTGCGCATCCACAATCACACCAGCGAAGGCAGCGTCGCCATCAACCATGTCAGCAAGTTGGGTTTAACCGGCCTACAGCGACCCCAAGTCAACGTGGACATGAGTTTCAAAACCAGGGCTTTCACCACCATCCTCATCCTTTTCATTGGCTTCTCTGTGTGTTGGTTGCCACATACAGTGGTGAGCCTGCTGGCGGTGTTCAGTAGACGCTTCTACCTCAGCCCAGCGTTTTACCCGGTCAGCATCGGGGCACTGTGGTTGAGTTACCTAAAAGCGGTTTTCAACCCTGTGATATATTGCTGGAGAATCCGAAAGTTTCGTGAGGCCTGTCTGGAGTTTATGCCCAAGACGTGTCATCTCTGTCCCAAGATTCCCGGACGAAGTCGAAGGCGTATAAGACCCAGCAACATATATGTGTGCAGCAGTGAGACCCAGTCTTCAGTCTAGGGTTCGCACCAAAGTATTTTTAAAATTGACAAGCCAAGAACGATAGATGATGTTTAGATATGACACACTTAGGTTTCAAGGGACTATGTCCTTGAAATTCCATGCAGATGAGAATGCTTATGAATTGAATACTTGATAAATACCTCCCCCTATCATAGTGTGCAGTGATGAAGAAAAAAGCATTAGCTGTCTGAAATTCATCAAAGCAATATTCATATATATTTCTTAACTGGGTCCTGAACTGAATTTCTTTGATTTCAGTTGGAAAAATTTCACATGTTCTGCAATTTTGTAAAACATGGAAGCTGGCAAATAAAGAAACTAAACTGGTGATTTACTGAACATGTTTGACAGAATTCTTTCCTGATTTGGTGAGGTTTTTTTTGTTTTTGGTCGTTATTTACATTCACATTTCAATGCCCAAAGTAAAACTGCAGGACTGGTGGGAGATGAGCTGCATCCCTGCTGGAAAAAAATACCACTAAAACCGGCCTAAGATGATTGGTTGGTCTTCCAGCTTGGTCATAGCTGGTTTAGAAGGCTTGTTTTAGAGGGGGTTTGGCCAATTATTTAGATGGCCAAGCTGAGAAACCAGCTTAAACAAGCTATATCCATCTTAGGCCATTTTCACTTGTTTTACCAGTTTGACTGAAGAATTGTGCTTATAAATGCAAACTGCATAAAACCATCATAGGCACTCTCATTTAATATGTTCACCATTCCTGAAATCTGTCATTTGGAGTGAATTATTTTTATAAATGTGGCAGAATTGCAGACTGTCAGATTGTGCAGATTCTTTATCAGTAATTTGGGAACTATGCCTATATATAAAAGCCAATGCTCAAATCTGTCAATACTGAAAAAAAATAATAAAAAAAAATGCTTGGGCGATATGCATCTTCTGGTGCCCAAGGCTAATATCAAGAGCAGAGTTGCAGATGAGCAAATGAGATGTTCACAAAATCGACGAAGTGCAGCAAACTCTTATTTTACATAGTGGACATGGTTACCAGCCAGTGCTAATCATTTTTAAAATGGACAAATATTGGCCTGTTAATTGTCTAGCTAGTCAGTAACATTGATTTAATTTATTTCTGAGCTGTAAATCTATGTGTAGATGCATGTGTAAATATGATATAACTTTGTCACGTAAGTCAAAGTCTGTCGATTTTGTTTGAAAAAGTCAAGCTGAGTCCTGCATTATCATTGACCCATTCTTTATTTAGCTGTTTCTTTCTGCCCTAGCACACATTGTGCTGTAGGTGGCAGTAATGGTCATGTGACGTTAAACGTCTCTCGCATAAGCGCAGAACCAGAGTGCTTTTTCCTGCGCTCTCCGGAAATGGACTGAGAAAATGGCGTCGCACAGGGGAGACAAAACGAAAAACCACACATCAAATGCAGGAGATGTTTCCAAAATCGACCTTCTGCTTCACCCAGAGCTCCTTTCTCAGGAGTTCATTCAGCTCATGTTGCATGAGGTGAGATTTGAGCCACATGAAGCCACTCGGGTTACTGTAGTCAACATCGCATAACGTGTTTGTTCCTTATAAGCAAATAATAATAGTTTTGCGGGGTTTTTTTTGGCCCGTGCAGGCTTTTCTCTGTGTAGTATACATTTATCAGCTAGTAAATATACCTGACATCTGTAGAACGAGAAAACCGTCACTGAATAGCAGCAAACCGACCGTGCCTGTGTTGTGATTTAGAGGAAGATAGCAGTGGGTGATCATGAGGACCGTGACCGGCTGACAGGTCTGTACCTGCGACATGTCCTTCCTCTCCCGCAGAGAGATCTGCCCAGCAGCCGCTGGGGGAGGAGGGTGGAGAGGAGCAGAGCGCGGCAGAGCGGCACCAGCGCGCACAGGTACAGTCACACAGGTTACGATGCTCATGTGCTTAAAGAAATAGTTCAGACACATATGAAAATGATCATTGATTAACTCTCGTGACAGTGACAGCAAATCCATTTATAATGTTACATTTTCAAATAAATGCTGTTCTTTTGAAGAATCCTGAAAAAGTTTATATAATGTATGTGTTTTAATGAAATATACTACAGAGCAGTGTTGGGAAGGTTACTTTGAAAGTGTAATAAGTTACAGATTACAAGTTGCCCTATTTAAAAAGTAAAAAAGTAGTGCAACTATTTCAATTACTTTAATAAAGTAACATTGGATTACTTTTTGATTTACTTTTTCTAAATTTTGAATGAATGTTTTTAACTTTTAATCATTTTCAAACATTTAAACCAGGCAGGGTTAACTCTTAAAAAACAGAGGTCAGAGTCGTTATATTTAGTTATATTTAAGCTAAAACATTCTATTCTAGATCATTATGCTTTAGTAAATACTTGTTTTTCTTCTTACTGATATAAAAAATAAGATGCTCTTCTTTTTACCACTATATGTGTGTGAAGGAAAACATTATGCCATAAAAGACCTAATATTATTTCTCACTAAAAAGCAAGACTAGATTCTAGTTTCATACTCACTGGGAAACCAAACAGTGTTGACCTCTGGTGTAGCTGTCATAACATGCATGGTATTGTTTTTTTAGTTGTTTTTATATATATATATATATATATATTAGTTGTATTCCACCTAAAATATTGTTTAGACTCAATGACCAATTGTTGTGTAGTTAAATAGCTCTATTTTGCAAGTCAAAACGGGACAAACTAAAAGAGATTTGTCCACTAGGTGGCGCTTTAGGTTAACATTTGTCATAGGAGACGCTTCCTCAGGTTTGACATTGAAACCTTCAATGTCAATAGCATTTTAATAGTTGGCAAACATATTTGGCACTGAACTGTTATATTTGTGCCCTTAATTTCTGGATGAAGTGATTTTTAAATTTCCAACACTGGAACGCAGTTTTATCACTCGCCATGGTGGCAGCTCTCAGGTTGTAGCCTAAAGCTTTCAGCGGTAATGTGGATTGAAGTAATTGGCAGATGTGGTCAAATTCAAACGAGAGCCAATCAAAAGCATCAGAATAGCATCACTTTACTAAAGGCCTTTAAATGGCAGGAGGCATCTTTTTTTTTTATTTATAGAAAATATTAAGATGTAACCCCCTTTGTAATTGTTAACATCTTCATAAGTAACTAGGTTTTTTTTCTCAGTAACTGTAACGGATTACATTTTGTTTTGTAATTAAACTACTTAATTTCGTTACATGTAATTAGTTACTCCCCAACACTGTTACAGACATCCCACCATGCATTTAGATTTGTCTACAATATCTTTTACTTTCAGTGCAAATATTATTGAGTGAACAATCCTGTCACGCAGCTTAATGTAATACAATATAATATAATTATAATTAATACAAACTCTGAATGTAGAATAAAAGAATTTGATTTGTGAATAATATACATTTTGTTTTGAAATGTGTCACGGCTGTGCTGTAACTGCATGAAAATGTCCAAAGTGGTTTCTCTTATATTATAACTCCGTTTTGTTTCAGTTCAAGCACTGATAGTGGGAGGAAGAGGCCGTTGATTGTGTTTGACGGCAGCTCTACTAACACTGGCAGTGTGAAGCTGAAGAAACCTGATGCTTCGGCAGCTCCTGTCGTCACAGACCGAATAAAGCCCCCAGTTTCCAGCATCAGTCTCACAAACCCCATACGCAAGATCTCTGGGACCTCTACAAACTGCTCTTCTTCAAATTCGTCCAACAGGACACCAGTGTCATCGCCGGGGGCCAGTCCCAAAAGCCCCTGTAATCACTCAAACACTGCCAACTCCTCGCTACATTCAAACAATACCACGTCTAAGCTAAAGCGCACATCCACCAGCGATGGCGAACGTGACACTGCTGTGAGTATGACACTAACATCATGGAAATGTGTGTGTGATGTTGTTGTGAGAGTGGATTTGGTTTTCAGTAAATGTGATTAAGTTTTCTGATTAATTTCTTTCTTTTTTTTTTTCGTGGCAGAAGGACATTAAGTCACCTGATACAAAGAAAAAGATTCAACATATCACATGGCCATAATCTCTGACGTCATCAAGGACGGATGGTTAACGCCACTGACATCGTCTGCTGGGTCTCTGTGTTAGCCAAGAAAGACACTCATGATGAGGCACATGAATTTGAAAGATGGGTTCTTGTCACACACCTGAAGTTGTCACTCTCACCTTTACTTACCAGCCTCAGGAAAAGTGACTTGTGCAATGTGACCCTCCGGTTCATTTCACACCAGGAAGAAGTGCTTCGGCTTTTGACCTGATGTAGTTTGTGGTGAAGGAACTGACACATTCCTAGCAGTTTTATGTTGGACTGCTCAGATTTTCCCTTTAGAAATCTTTCTTGCAATTAATAAACTTTTCATTGTATGGGAATCATGTTGACAAATCAAACCCACATGCTCTTGGTGTGTTTTAGAAGTTTGTCTGCTGTTTTACTGAAATAGGAATGTACTTTGAAGAAATTGCGCCTTTCTCCAACAAGATGTTTGCAAGTTGATCTGTGATTTAGATTGGAATAGGCCCATTCAAATGGTTTGGACAATATCAGGTAAATCCCTTGACAGTTTTGTATTTATAGCCCCATAGGGTCAAATGCAGTTAGGATGTGTGTTGCAGCATGCATCGATGCAAAATGAAGTGTGTTTCACATGTCAGTGTTTTAGTGAAGGTTTTTATTGAACTTCATGGAACGTTCCTCACTGACAACAAGCCTGATGAAATAAATGGCTGGGAGTATTGATCATGCTGTTTGCAGTTCTTTTTTGGAAGATACATTTTTACTAATACTTAAATCCATGAAATAGGTTAATTTATAAAATATTTATGATGTATGAATTTCATTCCATTCATAGTTCTGCTTCATTACAAGTACAATACTGTTGAAAAGTTGTGGGTAGGTTCTTATGCTAACAGACTGCATTTATTTGATCAAAAATGTTAAATATTACAATTTAAAATAACGTTTAATAAACTTATTTTTTATTTTTATTTTCAGCATCATTACTCCATTGTTCAGTGTCGCCCAAATCATTCTAATTTCCTGATTTGCTGCTCAAGAAACATTCATTATTGTCATCTATGTTGAACATTTTTGGTGAAAACCATGATCATTTGGGGTGATTCAAGGGGTGATGAATTGAGAATATCAACTTTCCCTTGAGCTTTTGATTTATAAAAGTTCATTGTGATATAAGAATATCCTGTAAGTTTCAGAGCTGAAAACTTCCTTGTTAGTCAAAGAAAAGCTTTTGTTGACACCAGGCCCAGCAAACGATCGATCTCAGAATATGCCACACCTTGACGTCAGCGTGTGGTGAAACACCGCCTCAACATAAAATGAACAACGCCTGATTCTGTAGCCCCGCCCACCAACTCGTGGAGCTAAACTAACATCCGAAGATGGCAATATGGTTGCGGAAGAACACAGTCGCTGCATAAGCTTACTTCGGATTCTAATATTATGAATGTGTGGTTAAACCTTATCATTAATGAAGATCCAGCTCACGTGCGTAAGACGTTGCATGTTTGTTCGCTTCATTTCACCGCGGAATCGTTTGTAAACAAGATACAGGTCCAGAGGGGTCCTTCTTTGTACCTCGCTTAATACATCTGAGATGATTTGACAGATCCCAGATCGTTTAATCGTGATAACTGATCTCTGGCTAATTTGGTTCTTCAAAATTTTGCGGATTGGATTAAAATATCTGGATTAAGTTAAGATTACTGCGCGTTCTTGTGTTCCCTGAAGAGGGCAGACGCACCGATACTCGAAACCACGATCAGTAAAGCAGCGATTGGCTGGCGGCAAGACAACGTAATGACATCATATTATAAATGTCTTTACTGTTTGTTTGATAAATTTAACACATTCTTGCTAAATAAGTTTTAATTTCTTTAAAAAAAAAAAAAAATCTTATTGACCTAATCTTAAACGACGTTCGTTTCTGGATGGTGCACAGTTTTAGGCAGAAGGAAACAATGACTATGGAGACCACAATGGTTATAATAACCTTTTCACCATTGTCTCTTTATGTCGTTTATCTCCAGTCAGAGATCAGAGAACTTCTACTTTGTTCTTTTGCTCTTGTCAGCTCACACTCTCACTCTTGCTCACTCTCTCTGTATTCAGCTTTCAAACACTCCACTGCCTCTTATTGAAGATGCTTATTTTTCATTCAGTTGCATCTCGGGTTTATGTCCCAGTCGGCGGAGACATTGAAATCACAGAGCTTCAGGAGTTTTCCTGAATTCCTATAAACAAATTCCACCATTACAAAATCGACTACCTGTCAAAAGTTTGGACAGGTCTACTTATGTTTATTTATTTATTTTTTATTTTATTTTTTTACATCTATTTTAAAATGTCATCAGAACTATCAAATCATGCAAATGTGTGAATTGTTGGCTTCTGGACAAAAATGTATAGGGGAGAGCGGGGCACAACGCTTTTTGACTTTCTCAGTTTGTGTAAATCCACTTGGGGTTCAGAGTATTTATTTTTCCCACATTAATTGCACACGTCTAGTACAACTATGTGGTTTTGTTTCATTAATACAGTGTATACTTTTTTCTTGATTTACCCCGAAAGAATGGAAGTGAAATGTGACAACATGCCCCATAGGTGGGGTACATTGTAACATGTGAGGGGCACATTGTAACATCACCAAATGACAGCTTAAAAATGTTGCCTGATATAATAATAAAAAAAAAAATAATAATAATAAAAAAATTTAGTCAATAAAATACAATTATTAACTTAAATAAAAGAATGGCTTTTTTAAAAATAAACTAATTTTGAGTTTGACAACAAACATCGCTAAACACAGCTACAGCAGAGTTAAAAACATAATAATAATGAATAATTTCTGAACATTGACTCTCAGTCTTTATTCACCCTTTTCTCATGGTTTCTCAAAAGAATTCATAAAAGTATAGAATATAATATCATATTTCTAATAGGGGCTCATTGTAACGCAGTGTTAGAACACACCCCACCTGCTCAACTGGGATTTAAACCGCGGCTCGTGTCTTCTGCTGTTAGATCAGCATTAAAGAACCATCTCAACTGTGAAATAACAGATATAAGATTACAATAATATCAGACTTGTCTTATTTTAAATAAACACAAAAAACAGAGATGAAAAATAAACTTAAGAAATTTACTTTTGCTGTGGTTAAATAAATGTTCAGTGATATCTTCAAAGATTTTTTAATTTAAATTTTTTAAATTTTATTTATTTTTTTATTTTTATTTTTTTTTGCGCAATTTTTTCTCGCAATAATGTTGATATGGCAACTAGTAAATACACAAAGTTTCGTCATCCTGGCTTGTGTGGAAAGTTTTAGACCATGCGTGTTACAACTATCCCCGCGTTAGGTTGTGCCCCGCGCTCCCCTACTCTTTCTGGACATTTACATTGGAAATTGAAGGAGTTTCTATACTGGACACTTGTTGACTGCATTTCCTTCTTCTAATCAGAAATTCGTATACTTGGGCACAATTTGCATTTGTCTGCAAAACTAATTTCATTGTTCAACACTAGGTGGCCCTATTGTCTTATATTATTGCTTGATAAGTACTGAGCGCTTGCTAGTGCAGTAGATGCTTGTTAGTGTAACGTCTTTGGAATTGGCTGTAGATATAGAGCGTCTCCTCATGAGAGCGTGCAGTTGTGGAAGCACACGCATTTAGGAAAGAAGTTGTGTGACAAAAAAAAAAAAAAAAAAAAAAAAAAATTGGCAATGCCAACATTTCATTACTGTGTGTTTCCCAAAAAAATATAGACTCACCTGCACTCTTTACACTTCACACTATACACATTGTCATAAAAGTACCCAAATGTATTACTGCCATTGCGTTTAGGCCTATGGCCTACATTGTCATAGCCTACATACATACCATCAGACTTCACTATGGTACTCAATCTCTGGTTATATTAGTATCACAGTGCTGCCAGAGATATATAGTTATTCCTCTAGTGGTTTTCAACCTTTTGACTTCAATGAATTGATTGTATTGCATGTGCTGCCTTGGTTAATCAAAAAAAAAAAAAAAAAAAAAAAAAAATCTATATATATATATATAATTATTTGCTCAGCTACGTTTTTTTCAAAACATTATTTGCTCAGCTACCAACTGCACACGTTGATGACGAGACATTTAGGCGTCTAAATATTCGTGACCCCACAAAACCACAAAAACAATTTTACATTTTGTTTCAGTAAGCTTTATTGATTTTGCATTACTATATAGACTTAATGTATAGAACTGTTAGATGCACGAAAAGGCCCAAATACTTTTTTTGCAAGTTAAGACATGGGTTATGCAACACATCCGAGAGCCAGTCAGACATTTTCAAGAGATAATAATGTGCATTGTTTTCATTTACAGTTTAATCTTTAGAACCAATTCTTTCTTCAGTCTTCACGTTAAAGCAAGCTCAAATAACTCTCTTGAAATAAAGAAAATCTGCCTCTTGTTATTCATACACTATAATAATCTTTACTTTATGTTTCCACGGAGTACCTAAATGTATTCATTGTGCACACTGTTTCATGCTTTTCCAATGCTTTAGTTTAACATTTTAAGCGTTGTGGATGCTTGATTTATTTATTTTTTTTCACGCACACTTTCAGATGTCTTTGCCGCACTCGGGACAGAGGATGTCATCTCTCTCGGTGAGGAAACCTCTGCCCACCAGAGACACTGAGCACTTCTTGCAGTTGAAACAGTCGTTGTGCCACTGGCGTTCCTCGAAGGAGATGTACTTGCTTCCTCCAAGTCCTGCGTGCAATGACAAACATGTTATAGCAACAAGATGGAGCTGTATTCCATAGGAATTCATGGAAATCCGGTAGATTTGAGCTCTTTGAAACAGGGTTAAGAAGTGCCTCCAATTCAGTTTTTAGAAATGATCTGTGATTTAGATTGGAATAGGCCCATTCAAATGGTTTGGACAATATCAGGTAAATCCCTTGACAGTTTTGTATTTATAGCCCCATAGGGTCAAATGCAGTTAGGATGTGTGTTGCATCATGCATCGATGGAAAATGAAGTGTGTTTCACATGTCAGTGTTTTAGTGAAGGTTTTTATTGAACTTCATGGAACGTTCCTCACTGACAACAAGCCTGATGAAATAAATGGCTGGGAGTATTGATCATGCTGTTTGCAGTTCTTTTTGGAATGTCAGGAATGAGGCATGATGGAATGATTTTTGTTATAATGATTTTTGGAATGATTTTAGAAGTACTAAAAGTATTTATTGTACATAATCATATATAAATAAAATGTTTGGTGGCACTTCAAAATCATCAATGTTTCTGGAAATACCCTATTGTTTTATGATGACATGTTTTTGAGTAATTTAGGCTGAAACGTAAGTTTTCACTTACACCAGTGTTATTTTAGTATTACTTATGTAATATTACAGTATTTATTAATATTTTACTTGTTTTTATACATTCAGTTTTCATACTTTGTTACTTTAGTTTTTTAAATACTTTATTTAGCTTTCATTTATTTTTATTTCAGTTTTAGTCTTAGTACTTCAGCTCAGACTTATTTTATTTTAGTTGGTTATCAAGGCAACATTTCTAAAAATGTTTTAACATTTCTACTTTTTATGTTTTTTAAAAGGGGTCATCATGTCATGAGAAATCGAATTTGCCTTGATCCTTTGACATGTCAGAGTGTACATTTGAATTAGAATTTACTTTGAGGCCATTTAAAAAGTACATTCTTTATAGTATGAATATGGGTAGTATGAAGGAAATTTGAACGTACTACATCTGCCGTGTTGTTACTGCACTCTAAAAAATGCTGGGTTAAAAACAACCCAAGTTGGGTTGAAAATGGACTAACCCAGCAATTGGGTTGTTTTAAGCAAACATTTAACCCAACCGCTGGGTTAAAACAACCCATTTATTGGGTTAAAACAACCCAGCATTTTTTCAGAGTGTGTCACGTGACCTACCGATGTCAGTTAGGTCGCTTCACTTTTCATTCATAAATCCCTCTCCTGTGGCTTCATAGGATAGTAAAGTGTCCATTGTATGCACAATCCGGGTACTTTTCGCATACAGTTTTTCAAATGCTATGTATTCGGACATACAATTTTGGCGTACTGTTTTTCACATAGCAGGGAACAATTTGATTTCGGACACAGTGTATTCATACGTACCACTGATGGGGGTGGTGCAGGAGGCACATTTCTTGGCGTACAAGTTGCAGAAGCAGTTGAGGCAGTAGGCAAAGTCATCACGAGAGGTGAAGCGCTGGCCAGAGAGCTGCTGCTTACAGCCAGTGCACAGGAAACAGTCCTTATGCCAGGGCTGGTCATGGTACGTCACACCTCCAGTGGTGATGGGCTAGACAGAGAAGGAAGAGATTGAATATGATCAGACTACCATGTTTAATTTCTGCAGTATACATTATGGAATACTGGAATACTGTATCCCACATTGGAAAGTGGTCAATTTATAAAATAGTGTGCAGTGTTCAGTAAGTAGTAAACTAAAATTATGTTATGAGAAGCCCTTTATGCTTAAAGAGTTTCTGGAGTCTTAAAAAGTTTCATGTAGCTGTATATGTATTTTGTGTAGCCTAGTAAAACATTCAAAAGCGGTAACACTTTATTTTGATGGTCTCTTTTGAACATTCTGTTGACTATAAGTAATGTTGCACCTACATGTCAACTAACTCTCATTAGAGTATTAGTAGACTGTCTGCTTAATATCTGCTAACGCTTTATTGTGATGGTCCTCCAACAGACATTCTACTGACTATAAGTAACTTTGCAACTACATGTCAGCTTATTCTAACCCTAACCCTACCAGTCTACTAAAACTCTACTAACACTCAAATGATACTTAGTGGACATGTAGGTGCAACACTACTTATAGTCAACAGAATATGTTAAAGGGACCATCAAAATAAAGTGAAACCTAAAAAGCTTGTTTTAGTTTCCTTCAACTGTGAAATCTACCTTCTTGCAGTGAACACACTGCATGGCAAACTGCTTTTCGTAGCAGGGTACGCAATAGTTATGGTTTTCTTTGGGGATGAAGCTCTTGGTGCCAATTGGCTGCTGGCAGCGCTGACAGGTAAAGCAGGTCTCATGCCAGCTGTTTCCTTTATGCTCCATCTTCCTGGAGCCTGAGGGAGAAGAAGATACAACAAATACAAAAACATTCTGCTTATGAAAGAAGATGGAGGAAGTTTGTACAGTAGATAAGTCCTTGTCCACAATATCAGGACATGTTATACTAGATAATCACTTTCTATGCTATTATACTTATATACAATTCTCATATCTAGTTTGGGTGGGCTGCATTTAATTGTCAAAAGTAGTAAAAACAGTAAAGCTGAATCTTCAGCAACATTACTCCAGTCTCTAGTGTCACATTATCCTAATATGCTGATTGTGTGCTCAAGAAACATTTGTTAATATAATTAGAACGGTTGTGCTGCTTAATGTTTCTTTCACAAATAGAAAGTTTAAGAGAATGGCATTTATTTGAAATGTACATATAAGGAACAGCTGGAGGACCAATTTGCAACTTATTAGGTCAATTGGCAACATGATTGGGTATAAAAAGAGCCTCTCAGAGTGGCAGTGTCTCTCAGAAGTCAAGATGGGCAGAGGATCACCAATTCCCCCAATGCTGCGGCCAAAAATAGTGGAGCAATATCAGAAAGGAGTTTCTCTGAGAAAAACTGCAAAGAGTTTGAAGTTATCATCATCTACAGTGCATAATATCATCCAAAGATTCAGAGAACCTGGAACAATCTCTGTGCGTAAGGGTCAAGGCCGGAAAACCATACTGGATGCCCGTGATCTTCTGGCCCTTAGACGACACTGCATCACATACAGGAATGCTACTGTAATGGAAATCACAACATGGGCTCAGGAATACTTCCAGAAAACATTGTCGGTGAACACAATCGTGCCATTCACCGTTGCTGGCTAAAACTCTATAGGTCAAAAAAGAAGCCATATCTAAACATGATCCAGAAGCGCAGGTGTTTTCTCTGGGCCAAGGCTCATTTAAAATGGACTGTGGCAAAGTGGAAAACTGTTCTGTGGTCAGACCAATCAAAATTTGAAGTTCTTTTTGGAAAACTGGGACGCCATGTCATCCGGACTAAAGAGGACAAGGACAACCCAAGTTGTTCTCAGTGCTCAGTTCAGAAGCCTGCATCTCTGATGGTATGGGGTTCATGAGTGCGTGTGGCATGGGCAGCTTACACATCTGGAAAGGCACCATTAATGCTGAAAGGTATATCCAAGTTCTAGAACAACATATGCTCCCATCCAGATGTCGCCTCTTTCAGGGAAGACCTTGCATTTTCCAACATGACAATGCCAGACCACATACTGCATCAATTACAACATCATGGCTGCGTAGAAGAACGATCCGGGTACTGAAATGGCCAGCCTGCAGTCCAGATCTTTCACCCATAGAAAACATTTGGTGCATCATAAAGAGGAAGATGCGACAAAGAAGACCTAAGACAGTTGAGCAACTAGAAGCCTGTATTAGACAAGAATGGGACAACATTCCTATTCCTAAACTTGAGCAACTTGTCTCCTCAGTCCCCAGACGTTTGCAGACTGTTATAAAAAGAAGAGGGGATGCAAACATGGCCTTGTCCCAACTTTTTTGAGATGTGTTGATGCCATGAAATTTAAAATCAACTTATTTTTCCCTTAAAATGATACATTTTCTCTGTTTAAACATTTGATATGTCATCTATGTTGTATTCTGAATAAAATATTGAAATTTGAAACTTCCACATCATTGCATTCTGTTTTTATTCACAATTTGTACAGTGTCCCAACTTTTTTGGAATCGGGTTTGTATATATGTATATATATTGTAACATTATAAATGTCTTCACTATCATTTTTATCAATTTCATTGAGTATAAAAGTCATTTTATATGGGTGAATGTAAATGAGTATTTATGGATTCATAAAAACATGTCGACTTACAGGGTTAGTTCACCCAAAAATGAAAATTCTGTCATCATTTACTCATGTTGTTGTTCCAAACCCATAAGATTTTCATTCATCTTCAAGACACAAATGAAGATATTTTTGCTAAGATATCAGCTAACTGAAACCTTTGCTTCAAAAAGTTCATAAAGAGATCATAAAATGAATCCATATAAATTGAGCGGTTAAGTCCAATGAGGGAGAGTAATTAATGACAGTAATTTTTGGGTGAACTATCCCTTTAAAATCAGTTTATGTATTGTCTTTATCTGTTCTGCTTGTTTGCATAAGTGGGCATTTGGTCACAATTAAAATGGTTAGTGGCCTATTTTCATTTTTTTTCTTCTTTTCTTGAATAGAGTAAACTTAGTTTGATGCCAGATTCTACAAGAACAGCGTTGAGCTGTTAAAAACACATCCAGATGAAAGCTCAATAAAGACCAGCAGTGGCGCAGTGCAGAGACAGGACAGAGTTTCATTGTTTTAAAGAGTCTGGCTCATATATTTTAAGCTCCATGTTTTAAATATTATGTTTTGGAAAGATAAAACATAATAGGTTAATGAGAGTGCAACCCTTTTACATGGTCATGAGGACCTGTCTTTGAGGATTTATGAATGAATATTTATTACCAGTGTGCAGATTACTTAATCTATTGCTTTGACGTCATGATGGGCCTGTAATTTATCTGTATAATGACAGTTATTCTTTCTTCACAAGATCTGGGCAAAGATCGACCCTGTGTGACAGGAAGCAGTTGTCATTTGCTGTAATGGAAAGAATGTGCTGCTGAATGAATTATGTTTTTATGGCAGTGCTGAGTGTAAAATAAATAGTTGGTAATAAAAGTAATAGCTGAAGTAGTAATAGAAGAATCTCTTACCAGGCATAATGGTCTTCTTGCAGTCATGGCATTTGGAGGAGTACTCATTAGAATAGCACTCGGTGCACAGCAGCTGCTCGTCTTTAGTGGAGAAGGGCTTGTCCACCAGTGAGCGCTTGCACTGGAAGCAGTGGAAACAGTCCTCATGCCAGTGACGGTCCTTATAGGACAGATCCTAAAGCAGCAAAAGACACACTTTGATGACAATTCTGGTTGAATTTTATTCATTTTGAGGAATACTGAATCTGTTTTTGTGCAAGTGAAATGTGTAAATTCATGCTCACATTTAGTCTAGAACTACAAAAAGTAATCTGATTACATAACTTGTAATGCGTTACCCCCAACACTGAGTAGTACCTATGGACCTCCCACGATTCATTTGATGACAAAACTGGAAAGCATTTTCTCTATCTGCAAGCCCTAATCTGATGCAGTTACATACTCATGGTATATGGCGCTTTAACTAATGTTACCCTGCTGTTGCAGCCGATGGGTTTCTTGCACTCCTCACAGGTATTGGAGTACAGGCTCTCATAGCACTTCACACAGTATGGGTTTTCCTCACGAAGAACATACTTCTTCCCAAACAGAGACTCCTTACAGTAGTGGCAGTCATAACGCTCTGTCATCTTTACTTCAGCCTTTCAGTCCTGTGATGGAGAGAGTATGAGGAGATGTGAGAATATGTAATCTGTGTTAATATAACATGCACTTGGCTCAAACCATCATCAGCCATTGTGCTGCTGAGATGATATACAGTGGTGTCCAGAAGTCTGGAACCACCTTGAAAATGGAATCCTGTAAATAAACTGAAGCTGATTTGTTTGATACATTTATAACAAATAAATATGATGACTAAGATGTATATCAGATTCTGAACTATTTTAGGTCACTAATAAGATGAGTAAATCTGTAAAATAATTTCCAGATGTTCTTGCTTTCACTTTTCGGATCGTTCTCAAATCATGCTGGAGAGCGTGATCATCAGGATTTGCTTGTGGAATTCATGAAATATTAAAGCATTGTTATTTTAGTATCATTGGTCACACTTTATATTATGTGTACTTACATAAAAAATAATAATAATAATAATAATAATAATAATAATAATAATAGTTAGGTACAGTGTACTTGTGTTCATGTTGTATTGCAAAACAATTTTGCTGTTATTGAGTTGGGTGAGTTTACACACTAAAAAAATGCTGGGTTGTTTTAACCCAAATTTGGGTCAAATATGGACAAACCCAGCCCTTGGGTTAAATTTTTACATTACATGTTTAACCCAAATGTTGGGTTTGTCCATATTTGACCCAAATTTGGGTTAAAACAACCCAGCATTTTTTGAGTGTAGGGAAAGGGTTGATGGGTAGGTTTAAGGGTGGGTTAAAGGTGGGGTAACAAAGGGTAATATTTGTGACCCTGGATTATTAAAAATTTAGACTCATACATCATCTGAAAGCTGAATAAATAAGCTTTCCACTGACACATGGTTTGTTAGGATAGGACAATATTTGGCCGAGATACAACTATTTGAATATCTGAAATCTGAGAGTGCAAAAAAAAAAAAAAAAAAAATCAAGAAAATCGAAAAAGCAATGCATTTTACTACTAATAATAATACATTTTTTATATATTTACGGTAGGATGTCTTCATGGAACATGATCTTTACTTAATATCCTAAAAATCGATAGTTTTGACCCATACAATGTATTGCTGGATATTGCCACAAATATACCCATGAGACTTATGACTGGTTTTGTGGTCCAGGGTCACATTTTAAAAACGCTGTTTGAAAGTTGGTCGGAACGACACAACCAGATACAACAACAAACATGTAGCCAATCAGCATTAGGGGGAGTATGACGGTGGAGGAGAGAGAATGAGCAAGAGGGAGATTTGAAAAAAGACTGTTGAAAGAGAGATGGCTGAGAGACATTACAAAATAGAAAAGCTCATAAGAATATCACTGGAACATGAAGGGTTATGATCAGGAAAGAGCTTTAGGACCCACGTTAATATTAGAAAAGCTTTCCAGCGCTGTAGACAGCTAAGCGGGAAGGCCCGAAAACAGTTGTTACTTGTTTGTATTTACTCTTGTGTACTGCTAATTTTTTGTGCTTCCTTGTTGTTCGTTCATCATGTTCGCTTTATTTTTCATGAAGGATTATTTTGTTGCGCTTCTGCTACGATAAATAGACATCCACTCTTGCATTGCATGTGTAACGGAGGCCAGCTAGTGAGAGTTGTGCAGTCTGATGACTGCTAGAGAATGCGGTGTTTGTTTAGCGTCCTTGCTCACCTCTTTGGGAGCCCAATCTCACGAAAATGCGTATAAATAATACGAGTGTGCAATGTCGTGGAATGTATATGCATATGGTATGCAGTTTTTCGCATGCATATGATACGCACTTTATGGCGTATTATAAGCACGACCCCCCCCACCCCCATCATACCCAGGAGCGTGTCATGTACACGTGAAAAACTGCTTAACAGATGCACGTATACATTCCACGACATTGCACAATCGTACTATTGATACGCATTCTCATGTGATCGTGTTGGCTTTGGAGGTAGAGCAATGAAGAGGGGTGTGTTTGTTTGGGTTGATTTCAAATAACAATGTTCAGCAAATATCGCTTACCCCACCCTGAAGGGAAGGGTCAACAGTGTAATTACAGTTGTAATTAATGAAATGAACTATGATTTAATACATTTTATTGATGAAATAAATCAATACAGTAGATGTAAATGAAATGAGTAAATGTAAGGGGAAAAATAACTACATTTGGTACCATAACACATAAAAACTAGACCCAACGAATTAAGGTGACTTAATTCTTTGGATTTAAAATCCATTAAAGAAAGAAAGAAAGAAAGAAAGAAAGAAAGAAAGAAAGAAAGAAAGAAAGAAAGAAAGAAAGAAAGAAAGAAAGAAAGAAAGAAAGAAAGAAAGAAAGAAAGAAAGAAAGAAATTAGATTATTAAGAATACAGAATAATATTAAGAGATGTAGGTCTATAAATGTCTTGTTTAAGAGGACATCAGCTGTTGTTAACCATGAGATCAAAACCTCAAGCATCAGTCAGATTCACTCACAGTGAGGCTTCAGTGTTGGACAGAACACACTGGAATTCCACAGTGCACTACATCATACCATCATAACCAGCCTGTTATCTCAGCTCCAGCTTTCAGCCATTATATTGTGTGTCAGCATGTGTTAGTGCGCGTGTGTAAATGTGTCTGCGCTGGCACGGATGTGATTATCTATAAACATCACTATGAATGGACTTTTTCTGAGAATAACCCATCTTTCCTGTAATAGGCTAGATAAGTCTGATTCTAAAAGTGATCTGAAATCAAATCGTTCCAGTGTGTCTCTTTGAAGAGTTATTGACAGAGAGACTTGATAACAGAATGCCATCTACTCACGCAGCTGTCTGAGTCCTGGCCCTGTTAAGCCCCTCTGCGTATTGTTCCCATGAGCCCTGTGATGCTGCGTGCCGCCTCACTCTGTGCCACTGCCTCAGGGGTCCCCAGTGTCCCGCACACGCTCTCTCCCTGCTCCCGTTGTGAGTGTGTCTAACTGAGCCCACTTCCAGCGCGGGCTTCACTACTACACCAAATCCCCCTCGACAGTTTTACCATAAAAGGCAGCAGATGGAAACCAGGACTCTTGCTTAAAATCCTTCTAAGAAAATTCTTTGACTTGCACAGTCAGTCCTTCACTCCCCCCTCCTCTGCTTCCTGTTTGTCTTGCCCTTTTCTGCTGTCTCACTTCTTCAGGCTTTCTCCCTTTCTCCATCCAACTGGCAAACCCTCTCAATTCTTTCCATTAGGTTCCTTATACGTCTCTTCACACTTTCAAAATAGCATACAGGTTATTCTGACCATATTTTCTGGTGGAAATAAGTTGTCCGAGGCTGTAAACACTAGCGTCACAGTAACTGGTCAAGACATTTGTACATTAATATTCTGTTGAATACAGTGTCTCTTATTATTCATATTTTGTTCCCTTTATACTGAAGCAGATCAAGTATTGCCTTGGTTTTTATACAGATAGATGAACTAAAATATCACTGTTTTGTAGTGTTTAGGCCAAGTTAGTTGCTTTATCTATCAATCTCTAACCCTAGCTTTGTTTTCAAAATGTATTTTTTAACCAATAAATTGGCATGAGTTTTTCGTTATTTACTGGCTACGTTTTTTTCGGCATGAAACAGAAGTTGCGATAGTCTTTTAGTCCCTATTGTGACATTAACCTGAATTTAAGCGGCTTCTCAAAAAATAAAACATGTAGGGCGGACTTGATTTTAACCATGAAACCAAACTTGATTTTAACCATCTGGAATTGATTGGGTGGTTGTGGTTTGCTATTGCTGTGATGTCATGTGAGTGACAGGTTGATCCCGCCCCCATGCCATTAAACACATCATCAGAAAAGAGATGCTGATAAAAGAGGAAGGGAAGATAAAAAAAAAAAAAAAATATATATATATATATATATATATATATATATATATATATATATATATATATATATATATATATATATATATATATATATATATATATATATATATATACAGATAAGATTCAAGAGTTTTATTTGTCACATACACAGAGATAAATACTAAATATAATAAATACTGCAATATTCCTTTAAAAAGATTATTAAATTTGTGACTTTAAGGAATATTTTTAACTCTTATAAATATATAATTAGATAAGAGCTTGGAAAAGGTATGTTCATTATAAAAATACCAGGGGCGTTTTAAGAGTGTATTACTTTACATGACATTTCCAGGTCTAAAAGTTAGGCTACCTCACAGAGCCAGGTTTCCCAAGACTGTGGGAACTCTAGTTCTTATTTTCATTTCAATAAATCATTTCAAGGCACTTCTGTAAACTGTCTAATCCAGGGCTGTTTTTGGAAATGTGCTGACACTTTTGCCTTAGGCTTATCTAAAATGTAGGGTAGCACTTGGTTGTTAGACACCCTTTTTGCTAACACTTTATTTCGACAGTCCACTTTAGACATTCTACTAACTATAAGTGACTTTGCAACTACACACTGTAAACCCTAACGCTCAAAATAATTAATTGGTTTGATTAGGGTAAACTTAAATTAAACAAATTAGTTCAATCAAATGAACTTTTATGAATATTTAGAACTTACTTTTTCTTTTGAGTTCACAAAACTGACACATTTTAAGTAATCTGAATAGTTTCATTGTTTTGAGTTCTATGAACTTGTTTAGTTTAATTTAGACCAACTTAAATTTAACTGAAACTGGTCTGGAATTTCTATTTCCCGGCATGCTTTGCCATGACCCTCGAAAGGGAGAGTAAATGTAAAATGTATGAGTACAAAATAAAAATCTGCTTGTTCTGCTTACTTAAACTTTGAACTTTGTTTTGTACACTGGGTTTACAGTGCATGTCGACAACCAGTCATTAGAGTATTTGTAGACTGTCTGCTTAATATCTGCTAACACTTTATTTTGATGCTTCAGTTCTACTGACTACAAGTAACTTTACAACGTTCAACTTATTCTGCTAACCCTAACCAAACAGTCTTCTAATACACTGATGAGAGTTATTTGACATCTAGTTGCAAATTAATGAGAGTTAATTGACATGTAGTTGCAAATTTACTTATAGTTAGTAGAATGTCTAAAGTGGACTATCAAAATGAAGTGTTACAAAAAGGGTGTCTAACAACCAAAAGGGTTTAGACTTGAGATAACAGAAACAAGATAATTAAGGTTTATGTAATTCAATAATTCTTGATTTGGAATATCATGATCCCACTAATGTGCCCCGACACTGCACAGCACATGTTGGTAACCGGAAAGTTGATGGTAGCCATTGACTTCCATAGTATTTCTTTCCTATGTAAGTCAGTAGGGTCCATCAACTGTCTGATTACCAACATTCATCAAAATATCTTCTTTTGTGTTCCACAGAAGAAAGAAACTCATGAGGGTGAGCAAATGCTGACACAATTTTCATTTTTGGGTGAACTATCCCTTATGTTAAAGGTTAAATGTCAAAGTTAGCCTGTATATGTCAACTGAATCATTCTTGATAGACTTTTAAGCTAATAAGCTTTTGTTTTTTGAAATTTTGTCACCAGCACACTTGACACTGATCTCCTCTAACAAGGTCTCATCTCCTGGGCATGATTTGGTATTTGTATAATCTTTCCTTTTATAATCCTCAGCTGTGTTTGGAGACATTTGCAAGTGCCATCACACAACCATATCACACAATGCTAATTAAAAGTATAGTGGAGGTCTGAAAGATAGATGGAATGCTTTCAGACGACACTAAAAAGAGACTGCAGACAGGTGGATGGAAGACTAAACCCTCCTGAGATTAAGACCTTGTGTTCACGCCCTACACTCACAACCTTCATACCCCCAGCACAATCCATATCCATGGAGAGGGTGAGACAAGAGTCTGACCACCCATCAAGACTCTATAAATGCCTTTTATCTTCTCCATAAATGCTTTAAGAGGGACTTATAGCTGTCATAGACTTTAGGGTGTCATATACAATAGCTATGGTAACCTTTTAACACATTATCAAACCACTGTGAGATATACTCTTTACTGTTGCAGAAGTTTGTAAGTAGATTCAACATTTTGGGCTGAGTATATGTACATTATTCTTATTAACCCTAACCTATTTTTTTATCAAATAAATGCGGCCTTGGTGAGCATAAGAGAAAGGTAACACTTTATTTTACAATGCCCATGTTACCTGTAGTTACTATAGTAATGACTATAAATTGTGCAAAATGACATGCAACTAACCTGAACCAAACCCTAACGCAGTAAATACATGTAGTTAACTGATATTACTTATAATTACACTGCAACAAAAACACCTTCACATACATAAAGTGTAACCAAATCTTACAGACCCCAAACTTTTGAACAGTAGTGTATGTAGTTACATAGTGTTTAATTCAATTAAAATGCAGTTATAAGAATACATGTTTAATCTTTCCAACATAACTCTTTGTGCATTTTAGAATGCTTCAAAACTTTATTTTGGAGACAACAAAAGCATATTTTAGTCTGGAGGAGCAACATATTTACTAAACAGTATAAAAAATCATAAAAACCATAAGACATTACGCTAGAGGCATATATTAGTAGATATTATTCATATATTATTATATATATCTATTTTAGACATTCTACTAACTATAAGTAACTTGTCAACTCCTTGGAGTATTAGTAGACTGTAGTAGACTGTTAGGTTAGGGTTAAGTGTTAGGGTTTGGGTAAGTATAAGTTGACGTAGTTGCAAAGTTACTTATAATTGGTAAATTGTCTGTTGGCAGACCATCAAAGTGTTAGTAGATATTAAGCAGACAGATTACTAATACTCTAATGACTGCTAGTTTATATGTAGTTACAATAGTTAGTAGAATGTCTAAAGTGGACAGTCAAAATAAAGTATAATTTGAAGAACACAGGTTTAGTGATGGATGGTATTTGTATCACTGCTCACGAGTAGCAGTGAGGTTTGGTGTTAGTAATCTACCTGTATAGACACAAGCACCTTTGGCTCTTACCTCAAGAGAAAAGCTGTCTGTCTGTGTGGAGAGTCTGGCCAGACTGAGCTCGGTGGCTCTCGGCTGGGGCTGTATGTTCTATTAAATTACTCCACCTATGGGGTGACTAATTGGAGTGGTAGGGTTTGGGCAGGCTTTTTCTATCAAGAGCAGCTATAAATACAACACAGCAATGCCAAAAGCACCACCACAGAAGATAAAACCCATCTGCGTATGCAATCTATCTCACACACACACACACACACACACACACACACACACACACACACACACACACACACACACACACACACACACACACACACACACACACTTTCTCTATTACCTCTTCAGTCCTGTGTCCTTTTAAGGCCTCATATTGTTTTGTTGTAATGAAATGCGTGTTGAAATCATTAAAAATATATATAATTCTGTAAAAAAAAAAATATATATATATATATATATATATATATATATATATATATATATATATATATATATATATATATATATATATATATATATATATATATATATAGGGCCATTGTCACATAGCTGATTTATGAAAATAAAATACAAACATGGACAGAAAATTGATTAAATGCAAAAGCATATTATATAAGATTTTCTGTCTCATTGTTATAACCCTTGCCTTCATCATCTGCCTGTTATTCACTCGCTTCATTTCTTCCCCTCAAGCGTTTGTGAGAGAGAAGGGAGCCAGAGCAAACAAACATCTTGGGGAATGTTTACAGACCTCCTCTCTTGCACTAGCCATTTTTTATATTGTTACTGAAACTGTTTTCATATGACAAAACACATTCTTATGTGTTTTAGTTGCCTTTAGGGTAACATTTTATTTTGATGTTCCACTTTAGATATTCTACTGACTATAAGTAATTCTGCAACTACATGTCAACTACAGTCATTAGGGGCCAGTTCAAAAAGTTTAATCTGGATCAGAATGATCTGGATTTGGAAATCCCATGTTTTGCTATCCAGTCTTACTTTTGTGCTGGTTTTTCCAAAGCAAAATTGGATTGGATCACAATGATCTAGATACACACTTTTTCAGATGACCAAATCTGGATTATTAGTGCTCTACGGAGCCCCTGAAGGGACATGCTGATGGAAAAAAATATAATGTAGGGAAAAAATGCTTTATGCGTTCTCTCTGAAAAGTTTCACGTAGCGTTCACCAGATAAATGTTGCGTTCGCTCACAAATAACTTTTGACTGGTTCATCCCTTATTGTGCCAATGTATCTTACAAACACAGATAAAAAACAAAACAAAATAAACACTTTAAATTTAATATTTTAGTTTGTTATTGAAATCGGTTTTGGGGATTATTTCATGGGGCATTTCAAGATTTTTATTTATATTTTATTTTTACTTTACTATACTGAACAGCTTAATTGGTAGCCTATATCTACTTTATCTACTTTATTACTGTTACAACGGTTACACAAGTCAAGTGCAAAGTTTTACTACATTTTCTTCATGGAATCCACCTTGAAATCCTACCCCCTGTTGGGATCAAGATAATCCTGTTTTTTTGGGGATAAAAGTTATCCAAATTTTGAACAACACATACTGAAGGTTTGATCCAGATTAAAACTAGGATTGGATTCCTTGATCTAATCAGATTTCAGATTCCTTCTTTCCCTTTTGAACAACCCATTTTCAAGATTTGATCCAATCCGATAATCATAATCCGATCAGTTTACCTTTGAACAACTGGCCCAATAGTATTAGAAGATTGTCTGCTTAAAGAATTCATGAACTGGAGTTTATAAAATTGAATTATGTTTCCTGAGGTACACTTATAATATTAATATGATTTTTACATCAAAAAATTGTCATAATTTAGAAAGAAATAGCTATTTTCAATCCTGATTTTAGCCCTCTGATATGAACTCTCTGTTGGAAGGGGCATGTCTGCTGTGGGACTGTGATTGGCTAACATATTTGCATATGAAATAAGTTGTGTAAATGAAATTACATGTGGAACCCTCTCTAATACTTTTACTACATTTGTACTATTACAGCTGTCGAATTAACGAACAGTGAAACGTGTTGATTATTGCATTATATCTAGATTTATTCCTGTTACATGGAAGGCTGCAGTGATGAGCACTAAGCAGATGACGGACAGTCTGTTGATCGCGTGAATGCAGTGATCTTGTCTCCACTCTCACAAATGCTTTCACCATAACTAACAATGCAAACACGATGTAAATACAGCAAGAGATTAATTGTGTAATCTAAGAGCGTCACTATAACGGGAGTTTTGACAACGTCCAGATAAATTCACACTGCGTAATCGACAGATTCAGACATTTTAAAGAGAACGGTCTTTGAAGTAGAAATACTAGGATTATTCATTAGGAATTGAACTGTCATTACCAGTTTACAAATGAAATGCGAGGTTCTTAGGTTCCAGGACAGTTGGCACAGCCTGATCTTTGAGCATAAGTTTTTGGGCAAAACCAGTATCGTATTTCGACTTTGTGTGTCGTGGGTAAAATGTATGGAAAACACAAATAGTTAGGACGTTCATTAAAAATAAACTGAATTATTTTTTCATCTGGATCCTTCATCAGCTTATTCAAGATGTTTTTCCACAGCCAGGAACAGCATGTCTGCATGGAATCGCAATCTTATTATCACAATCTTATCATGAACAACTACTTTAGATCCACTCGCTGCTCAGCGACTGAACACCAGTGGGTGGAGACAACGATGTGATGTTGTATAAGTAGGCATTGTTGTCTTGCTCCGGAGGCAGTCGTATGCAAATGATTGTGGCCCTGTGACATCACATGCCACCTCGGATCCAAACAAAGCTTTTTTACAGCTTGATTATATAAATACTTTTAAAAAGATGTTTTAAGTCATGGAACTTGCAGGATGTATTATTAATACAAAGACCTCTTATATGCCAAAAGAGCAAGGAAAATTTGATTTCTCATGTCATGACCCTTTAATATCTGCTAAGACTTTAGCTTGATGGTCCCCCAACAGACATTCTAGTAACTATAAGTAACTTTGCAACTACATGTCAACTACCAGTTACTTTTTTGAATTATTAGTTGCATTTCTGCAAGATCAACCAGCGAATGGCTTTTGACAATGAGACTCTGAAATCATTATATTGGATCGGGGCGAACTTTCACAGCCCATGAGACCATATATGAAGAAAGGAAACTAGAGAGACACGATTCTCCGGTGTGTGGAGTGCATGTATCCCAAGGAGATGTCATTGTTCCACCTGCTGCCCCCCACGGCATTCATGGATGATAAAACAGAGCCCAACCTCCAGCCGCTGTTCCCATCACTCCACCTCAGCCCGTCACCCTGATTCCTCCGCCTTGGCTCCTCCCTCCCTCGGATCCAGACTTGTGGCTCCACCGGGCTCTCTCGATCATCTGGCTCCACCTCGGTCAGACATCGCCTAGTCTGTGCCATGGACTTGCGAGCCTGCTGTATCAGTAGCCAATGAGCTTGCTGCTCAACCTTCAAATACTTGGTAAGCATTTCAGAAACCATCCACGCAATTTCCGAAAACCCTCCACCTTCCCCAGCTCTACCTGTATAGATCTGCTACAGGTAATTAATGAAGCCATATTGTAGAGCAACAGCATGTCTTACTTGTTCACAGCAGTATGTATTGACAGTAGCAAGTCCTGTATACTTGCCCAGCAACAGCATCTATTCTGCCAAGACCAAACATTGTCATTGTCATACCCATATCATGCCAAACACAGTGTTGTCATGACTGAACTTTGGTAATCAAACAATTTTGGTTACTACTGAAAAAGCACATTTGAGACATTTCTCAAAATATCTTCTTTTATGTTCCACAGAAGAAAAAAAAGTATTATGGATTTAGAACGGCATCATGAGGGTGAGTATAAATGATGACAGCATTTTTTATCAGCACAATCACTTTTCAATTAAACTTTACAATAAAACGTATAATTTCAAACAAAAAAATAAAATAAATAAATCATGACAAATTACAATTTCGAGTAAAAAAACCTATTAAATGTATTTTGTTTTAAAAATGCCAGTCATACTTATTTAAGTGTGGCTTTTTGAGCCCACTCTATATATTCGATGGAAAGTATGTATTCTTTCAAGAAATATCCCACTCTATTACCATAATCTTGCCCTCAGTCCCTCTCCACCTCTCTGTCACTTTAGGGGATTGTGTTGAGGATGTTTTCCATGGGTCCTGATAACAGACCCTCTGTTTGGTTTCTGAAAATATTGTGGAGCTATTTTCTGCGCCTTTCCATCTCTCACTCTTCACCTCTCTCCTTTCTAATCATACACCTTCCCCCATCCCCCTCCTTATCTTTCTCTTTCAGTTATGGAGTGATCCTGGTCCATGGAACTTTGGACCCCTTCCAGCTCGGTTACTTTACATCATTTTAGAAATCTATACATCTGATTTGTCAAACACCCTGCTGTGTTGATTTATTAGTAGCTGTGATATTCAATACTGATAAAATACAAGATATAACAGTTGGGGATTCCCTCTCTTGTAGAAAGAAAATGATTGATGATATTCAATAGGATGCAAGTGTGGAGTTTGGGAAGTCATCTTCTTATCATCACAGCAACAGATGGACTAATGACGGCAAACACCCTACACATCTGTCATCTCAAAGCTTAAGATATTACCAGCCATGGAGCTTGTGTTTCATATGCAGACTGCCATCAATGTTTAACATTCACCTTTTCAGATAAGCTGGTTCTTTAACATTAAATGTGGATGTCTCTAGAGTTTCAAACAAAACAAAAAAATCTATTTGATGCAAATGTAACATTTGATCCTCATGTCCAGAATAGGCCTACTGTAAAAAAATGTTTCATTGCAAGACTACGCACCATGTTATCTTTTTCTGTTGCTGGAAAACTGATCAATATGTTTGTATTTCCCTGCACCGATTATTCCAATGCTCTACTTGCTAGGGTCACTAAATCTACCCTAAATAAATTGCAGTATGTGCAAAACTCAGCTGCCAGAATCCTGATAAGGTCCAGGACAAGGGAGCACATCACTCCTCTCTTGGAGTCCTTGCACTGGCTCCCTGTCAGGTTTTGTGTACATTTTAAAATGATCACCTACAACGCTTTGCATGGTTTGGCACCACAATATTTGTCTTAACTTTTTACCCTCTATACCCCAAGGCATGATCTCCGCTCCTCCGATTCTGTTTTTTTAACTGTTCCTCCAACCTGATTACTTTCTATGGGTGACCGGGCCTTTTCTTATTTTGCTACAACACTTTGGAATTCTCTTTCCTCTTAGATTAGAAATGCTGAATCTTTCAGTGTTTTTAAATCTTCTCTTAAAACGTCTCGGTTACGTATGGTAACCCTCGTTCCCTGAAGGAGGGAACGGAGACGTACGTCGGACGTCACCGACGAGTTGGGATCACTTCAGGGAGCCCCTATCAGCTTCGAGATTTAGAGAACAGGCCAATGAGAATTGGCGTGCGAGATTTGCATCTCGCGCTCCGCCCCGCAGTGCGGGTATAAACGGAAGCGAAATGCAGCGCACCTTTGTTTTTCACTGAGGAGCCGAACTATTGACTCGGCCTGCAGTGATGGTACAGCAATTGTGGCGACGGGGCGTGCGTCTCCGTTCCCTCCTTCAGGGAGCGAGGGTTACCATACGTAACCGAGGCGTTCCCTTTCAGTCGGTCACACGTTCGACGTCGGACGTCACCGACGCAATTGGGATCCCTTTGGAACACGCCACAGTTGCTACCACTTCCAGCGCCCTGGGAAAGCCCCTCAGACCCGGCTGTTCGGGCGGGAAATTCACGCAGGGAGAGTCAGCTGCTGTTCCGCAAGACCCACTCAGCCAACTATTGGATAACGCTGGGAAAGCGTGCCCGGGGGCCGCTGCGGAAGCCACATCATGCCCGGAGGAGTTACCATGTGGAGAATACACGTATGGACTGGCCGTGGGCAGTGCTACATCACGGAAGTCCCAGGGGTGGCTCTGGCCAATTTTAGGCGGGGTCCACACCACACTGAGGCGGCAGAGAGGGAAAGACACGAGCTCGCCGAAAGGGAGACTTACCGTGGAGAATACACATATGGGACCGCCTTGGGGGTCACAACATATGGAACCCAGCCTAACACAAGTTCCACCAATGCATACGAGCGTTAAGCCTGGCTTCGGACGCTCCGCCACGTCCAACTGCCGAGGGTTGCGGAGGACTCGACAGGGTTCGCCATACTGGGGAACTCGACTGGAGCATATAAGCGCACGTATCCGTTCCATGGGGAAGGGAGTGGCGCAGCAAGCCGACACTTTAGAACGGGCGCCGGTGTTACTGACTATGGAAAGTGAGCACACAGGAAGATACCGGCTCTACACGTAGGGCTATAGAACCTAGCGAACGTGTTGGGTGTCGCCCAGCCCACAACTCTACAATTGTCTGCCAGCGAGGCGCCACAAGCCAGCGCCCAGGAAGAAGCTACACCACTGGTGGAGTGGGCTCTTAACCAGAGCGGGCAGGGCACGTCTTGGGTTTCATACGCCAAGACGATGGCATCCACTATCCAGTGGGCCATCCTCTGCTTGGAGACAGCCTTTCCCTTCTGCTGTCCTCCATAACAGACGAAGAGCTGCTCTGAGGTCCTGAAGCTTTGCGTTCTGTCCACGTAAGTCCGCAAAGCGCGGATGGGACAGAGAAAAGCTAGGGCTGGGTCTGCCTCCTCCAAAGGCAGCGCTTGCAGGCTCACCACCTGGTCCCGGAAGGGAGTGGTGGGAACCTTGGGCACATATCCAGGCCGGGGTCTCAGGATTATGTGAGAGTTACCAGGCCGAATTCCAGGCACGATTCGTCGACCGAAAATGCCTGCAGGTCCCCTACCCTCTTGATGGAGGCCAATGCAGTCAGGAGTACTGTCTTCAGAGACAGAATTTTTAACTCAGCTGACTGCAAAGGCTCAAAGGGAGGCCTCTGCAGTGCGGTCAGCACCAGAGACAGGACCCAAGAGGGTATAGAGGGAGGGCGAGGTGGATTCAGTCTCCTCGCCCCCCTCAGGAACCTGACGATCAGATCGTGCTTCCCTAAGGACTTTCCGCCTACGTAGTCATGATTGGCGGCGATGGCGGCCACATAAACTTTGAGGGTGGAGGGAGACAGCCTTCGCTCCAACCCGTCTTGTAGGAAGGAAAGCACAGAACTGACCGAACACCTTCGGGGGTCTTCTCGGCGAGAAGAGCACCATTCGACGAACAGGTTCCACTTCAGCGCGTGAGGTGCCCTGTAGAGGGCGCTCTAAGCGGAAGTAATGGTGTCTACCACAGCTTGTGGCAGACCGCCTAGAACCTCCGCGTCCCGTCCAGGGACCAGACATGGAGTTCAAGATTCAAGATTCAAGAGTTTTATTTGTCACATACACAGTTATATACAGAATATACAACCGGCAGTGAAATGTAAAATACAACCGGCAGTGAAATGTAAAAAGTTTCCAGAGGTCCGGACGCGGGTGCCAGAGGGTGCCCCGTCTCTGAGTCAGGAGGTCCTTCCTCAGAGGAATGGGCCAAGGAGGTGCTGTCGCGAGGAGCACTAGTTCCGAAAACCAAGTCCTGTTGGGCCAGTACGGAGCGACCAACAGGACCTGCTCCTCGTCCTCCCTGACCTTGCACAGTGTTTGTGCAAGAAGGCTCACTGGGGGAAACGCATATTTGCGTAGGCCCCGGGGCCAGCTGTGTGCCAGCGCATCCGAACCGAGGGTCCCCTCAGTCAGGGAATAGAACAGCTGGCAGTGGGTGGAGTCCGGGGCGGCAAACAGATCTACCTGCGCGGCCCGGCGACTCCAGATCAGCTGGACCACCTGGGGATGGAGTCTCCACTCTCCCGGGAGCACTGGCTGGCGTGAGAGCTCGTCGGCCGCCGCGATTGAGCAGGCCCGAATATGAATGGCACGCGGCGACCTCAGATGCTTCTGACTCCATAGGAGGAGATGGCGGGCGAGTTGTGAAATGCGACGGGAGCGTGAGACCACCCTGTTTGTTGATGTGCGCTAGCGGCGCAGTGCTGTCGTGCGGACCAGAACGTGCTTGCCTCTGAGCGGCGTTTTGAAGCGGCTGAGTGCAAGGCGAACTGCTAACAACTCCAGGCAATTGATATGCCATTGCAGTTGGGGCCCGTCCACAGACCCGACACTGCAAGCCCGTTATACGTGGCACCCCAGCCGGTGGATGAGGCATCCGTGGAGACAACAGCATGCCTGGACACTTGTTCTAGAGGCACGCCTGCCCGTAGAAATGAAGGGTCTGACCACGGGCTGAAGGTTTGGCGGCATCTCGGCGTCACTTGGACACGAGAGAGTTCCGCTGCGCCACGCCCATCTCGGGACCGGTCGTGGAGCCAGCGTTGAAGCGGTCTCATATGAAGCAATCCCAGCGGCGTTACTGCGGCTGCGGACGCCATATGCCCCAGGAGCCTCTGAAAATGTTTCAGTGGTACCGCTATCCTGCATTCGAACGAGTTCACGCAGTTCAACACTGACTGGACGCGCTCCTCGGTGAGGCGCGCCGTCCAGGCGACCGAGTCTATCTCCATCCCGAGAAAAGAGATCCTCTGCGAGGGGCAGAGTTTGCTCTTCTCCCAGTTGACCTGAAGCCCCAACCGGCAAAGGTGACGGAGCACCAAGTCCCTGTGTTCGCACAACTGCTCTCGCGACTGGGCAAGGATCAGCCAGTCGTCGAGGTAGTTGAGAATGCGAACACCACGCTCTCTCATGGGAGCAATGGCCGCCTCCGCGACTTTCGAAGAACACGGGCGACAGGGCCAGCCCGAAGGGTAGGACCTTGTACTGATATGCTCATCCGTCGAATGCAAAGCGTAGGAACGGTCTGTGTCGAGGGAAAATCGAGACATGAAAGTACACGTCCTTCAGGTCGATCGCTGCAAACCAATCTTGGGGACGGACGCACCTGAAGATGCATTTCTGCGTTAACATCCTGAACAGCAGCCTGGGGACTGGTACAGAAGTCACAGAACCAAGATCGGCCGTAACCCGCCGCTCTTCTTGGGCACAATGAAGTACGGGCTGTAGAAGCCATTCTTCATATCGGCTGGAGGGACCGGCTCTATCGCATCCTTCGCCAGTAGGACCGCGATCTCCGCCTGAAGCACAGGGGCATTCTCCTTCGACACAGAGGCGAAGTGGATGCCCCTGAACTTGGGGGGACGCCGGGCGAACCGAATCGCATAGCCGAGTCTGATGGTACGGATGAGTCAGCAAGACGGGCTGGAGCGCTAGGCAGGCTCCCAAGAACCGTGCAAGCGGGACCACCGGCACCACAGACGTGCCCGCAGCGGGGCAGCGCAGCGGCATGCAGGGACCCAACACGGACGACATGGGAGCGGCCCAAGGTGGGGTCTGAGTGTGCTGTGCAACACTTACATGCTTCCACTGAGGGGGTGCACGAGTGTGGGGAGGCCACTTGTGTGCGTCCCAGACACAGCCGGCACCCCCTGCTGGCGATAGGAGAGGCGCCTGAGGGTGACGAGGCATGGAAGCGTCGAACACCGCCGAGCACACTCTCCTGGCACCCAGGGGTATTGGAACTACTCTTTAGAATTTGGGTACCACTGGTTGTATTTGACAGTGGCGGAACAGAATTTACCAATGAATCTCCTCCTGGCCCTCCTCCGGGGAAGAGCAGCTCTTAACCAAATCCGGGTGCCCATGGCGACGAGCAGACTGAGGGGTCGCTGATGGTGTTTCTGGACATCGCCTGGCCGAGGGCCAGCGCTGTGACTTTAAATATAAAAGCCACTGTGCGCAGCTCAACCTCAGCTCAGAACTACCCTTATGCACGAAGAGTGCTGGGCGGAGGCAGCCTGCCAGTGGCACTGCCACCCCACCTGATGAGGGTAGTGAGAGAGAGGAAAACTTTATACAGGCTATGGCCCCTTTGGCGTTCCATTTTCTGGTGCCAAGCGGTTCCACACTGCTAAAGCCTTCCAATGCACATCCGGGAAAAAGGCAAGGGGGCGGGCAAGGCGATTTATGCATTGCGCTATGCCCCAGCCACCCGGGGAAGCATGACTGTCAAGTATGAATCTGATTCAGCATGAAACATCCACTATTATAGTGGGAATCTCAGCCCAATCTTCATTTTCAACACATAACAGTCCTCTCTCCGATGCAGCGATTGACATCTGTCCTCTGCTAGAGCCCCAAATGAGACGCTAGGTCCCTTTATTTATTTTTTATTTATTTTATTTAAAAAAATTTTTTTTTTTTTTTTTTTGGACCAGCAATCCCATTTGTAAGCTACCAGCAGGCATGCAAGATAGTGAGCGTGGCCGTGAGACGGCACACTGCGCGCTGAACACTAAAACACTTATGAAAAGGGTAAAATGAACAACGCGCCGACGTGGTCATGCTCTCATGAGAGAACATGAACCACCCACGAACACAGTCTCAGCATGCTGCGATGCGCTAGAGGAGTGGGGGGCCCACGGAGATGTGCTCGGCAGGGAAGCCCCACTGTAATCCTCAGATCACCCAGGCTTATCAGCCAAAGTAGCCCCTTTTCTGGTGCACCAGAAAAGACACTAGATCGGGGTATAAGCGAAGGGACTCGACTCCGTTTGAGGTTTCATAGTCTCGACCGCGCATCTAGAGTGCCGAGTGACGCGCGCTGGGTTGCCGTGACAACCCACGCTGATCCCGTTCTCCTGAGAGTACATGGACCACCCACGAACGCAATCTCAACATAGTTATGCGAGAGGGCTCGTGGCCGTCAATAAGGACAGGAAACAACCGCGCACCCAGAGACGCGCGGGTGGAATGGCGTCTTGAAAAAGGCGCAGTGTCACACCAGCGCTGCTCTTTAGAAGAAAATGTGCTCTTTTAAATGTGCTGAAGCACCCAGGAAGCGACGCGGCAAAACACAGGAGAGTAGTGCAGCCTGTGTATGCACTCACCATTGGGAACGCCCTCACCGAACCAACAGACCAAACAGTGCTGTGAAAACAGCAGTTTATCACTGTATCAGGGAGCTCGCGGCCGCCGCTGATCGTGCCATCCCACTCAGCACTCAAAGAAGCTTCTTCTGTCGTTCTCTCTTTCTCTCTGCTGAAGCAGGAACAGTCTTCTTCATCAACACCGTGTTCGGCTCCGAAGTGAATGACAAAGGTGCGCTGCATTTCGCTTCCGTTTATACCCGCACTGCGGGGCGGAGCGCGAGATGCAAATCTCGCACGCCAATTCTCATTGGCCTGTTCTCTAAATCTCGAAGCTGATAGGGGCTCCCTGAAGTGATCCCAATTCGTCGGTGACGTCCGACGTACGTCGAACGTGACCGACTGAAAGGGAACAACACTTATTTTGCAGTTGTTTTTACTTTATATTATGCTTTTCCTAAATTGTTTTTATTTTGACTTTTCTTATTTTAATATATTTTTATTTTTATCTTTGTAAAGCGCTTTGAGATATAGTGAGATATAAAATAAAGTTTATTATTATTATTATTATTATTATTAGATTACTGGCATCATTCAGACTCAGATGTGTTCAGGTAATGAATGAAATGAGAAAATGCCAAAACGTTCTCACTCCTAACTCGTCACATATTGATGCTTGGCCAGGACCCCTCTGTGTCAATTTTTAACGCACAGGGTACCCCTTTAGAGTTATTTTTTGACACACAGGGTACTCCATTGATTTTAGTTGTTTGCCCAATGCGTCAGATCAAGAAGCATTTAATTCTTTGCATCTGTAAAAGTAGACACGATTTTATATGTATAGGCTACTTTTATATTTTGGAGCAACTAACCCACTTCTACCCTAAACCTACCCACTTCTCAACAATATAAAACACGTAACAGGCAAATAAAAGTACAGTCACAGGTATTTATTGCAAAAAATCTTAAAATCAGCATGAAACGGAAGTTGGAATAGTCTTTCCTTCCCTGTTGTGATGTATTTTCAAGTGAAACGGCTTCTCGAACAAGAAGCGATTTTGTCCATAGGGAATTGATTGGATGGTTGGATTGTTCTGGTTGGCGATTGCTGTGATCTCATGTGAGTGACAGATTGTCCCGCCCTCGCTCCAATACACATGTTATCAGAGAAGAGATGTCACTGAAAGTTTCAGGTTTGACAATAATAAATCCACAGGAATGAGGCGTGAAGCAAAATGACAAACAAACAATGTCTTCATTAAACAGGAAATGTACGAGCACACTACACTTCCAACTAAACGTTAACACTGGACAAGGAACTAAGGAAAACTTAGGGCTTAAATACACAAGGGAAGATAATCAGTGATCAGGTGTGTAACTCAATTAGAAACAATTGGAAAAAACTAGGAACTAGAACTCAGGTAAACAGAAACAGGGAAAACCAAACTAAAACACAACGAAACCAAACAAAGCCCTTACATTATACCCCTCCCGGAAGGCACCTCCTCGTGTCATAACAGGGTGGATCCAACCACCAACAGTGGAGCCAGAAAAGCTGGAGACCCATGCGGAGCCGAGGAGATACAGAGTCTGAGTGACACCAGAGGTCCTGGAGGCCATGGCAAAGCCATGGAAACAAGCAGCCGAGGTGGAGCATGTGTGCCGGAGCACTGAGGGACCAAGGACCAAGGCAGAGCCCAATGGAGCTGAAGGGGTGGAGGGACAAGATGCAGCTGAAGGCCCGGAACTCCATGGCGCAGGCAGAGCGACAGAGCGACAAGGGAGGATATTTAAAAATATGCAAAGGTAGCTGTCCGGGTAGTGAGTGAGACACACCAGATGTGGAACGTCCCTTGTGTGGTCCTCCTGATCTCCCTGCTTCAACAAGGGTTAGGATGTTCATTATTTGTTTCGCTGTATCAATCTTATCAAAGCAAAATGACGAACAAACAATGTCTTTATTAAACAGAAAACACAAGAGCACACTACACGCCCAATTAAATGTTAACACTGGACAACAAATTAAGGAAAACTCAGGTCTTAAATACACAAGGGAACGTTCCTGGACGTTATCAAGTGAACTCATTCAATACCACAATGCACCACAATAACGAGTGTATAACTGATGTACACTCAACGGCTAGAGATTACCCATATGACCAGATGATGGCGCCCGCAGATGAATCATCCATCCAATTTCCAAACCACTGGTCCAATGTGGCTACAGCATAATATAATTCAGGTATACATTCCTTTTTAACTGATTATTACATTTTTTATTAAAGTTTATACATAGTTTCCATGACAGATTTCAAGGTAAATATTTTCACCTTACTACTGTTTCAAATAACTATCAAATTCAAACTATGCAAAAGCAGCAGCCCTTCCAGCACACTCAGTGTCCGAATTCGCTCACTGGTTTTCATTCACTCAACCCTTACAGCAAGAGGGAGGGGGAGTTATTTTCAGATCAGAGAGCACATAAAAAAATTAAATAAGTAAAATAAAACACTTTGAAAAAAAATGCACTTTGTAATAATGTTAAATTACAAACCCGATTCCAAAAAAGTTGGGACACTGTACAAATTGTGAATAAAAAAGGAATGCAATAATTTACAAATCCCATAAACTTATATTTTATTCACAATAGAATATAGATAACATATCAAATGTTGAAAGTGAGACATTTTGAAATGTCATACCAAATATTGGCTCATTTTGGATTTCATGAGAGCTGCACATTCCAAAAAAGTTGGGACAGGTAGCAATAAGAGGCCGGAAAAGTTAAATGTACATATAAGGAACAGCTGGAGGACCAAATTGGAACTTATTAGGTCAATTGGCAACATGATTGGGTATAAAAAGAGCCTCTCAGAGTGGCAGTGTCTCTCAGAAGTCAAGATGGGCAGAGGATCACCAATTCCCCCAATGCTGCGGCCAAAAATAGTGGAGCAATATCAGAAAGGAGTTTCTCAGAGAAAAATTGCAAAGAGTTTGAAGTTATCATCATCTACAGTGCATAATATCATCCAAAGATTCAGAGAATCTGGAACAATCTCTGTGTGTAAGGGTCAAGGCCGGAAAACCATACTGGATGCCCGTGATCTTCGGGCCCTTAGACGGCACTGCATCACATACAGGAATGCTACTGTAATGGAAATCACAACATGGGCTCAGGAATACTTCCAGAAAACATTGTCGGTGAACACAATCGTGCCATTCACCGTTGCTGGCTAAAACTCTATAGGTCAAAAAAGAAGCCATATCTAAACATGATCCAGAAGCGCAGGCGTTTTCTCTGGGCCAAGGCTCATTTAAAATGGACTGTGGCAAAGTGGAAAACTGTTCTGTGGTCAGACCAATCAAAATTTGAAGTTCTTTTTGGAAAACTGGGACGCCATGTCATCCGGACTAAAGAGGACAAGGACAACCCAAGTTGTTATCAGCGCTCAGTTCAGAAGCCTGCATCTCTGATGGTATGGGGTTCATGAGTGCGTGTGGCATGGGCAGCTTACACATCTGGAAAGGCACCATCAATGCTGAAAGGTATATCCAAGTTCTAGAACAACATATGCTCCCATCCAGACGTCGGCTCTTTCAGGGAAGACCTTGCATTTTCCAACATGACAATGCCAGACCACATACTGCATCAATTACAACATCATGGCTGTGTAGAAGAAGGATCCGTGTACTGAAATGGCCAGCCTGCAGTCCAGATCTTTCACCCATAGAAAACATTTGGTGCATCATAAAGAGGAAGAGGTGACAAAGAAGACCTAAGACAGTTGAGCAACTAGAAGCCTGTATTAGACAAGAATGGGACAACATTCCTATTCCTAAACTTGAGCAACTTGTCTCCTCAGTCCCCAGACGTTTGCAGACTGTTATAAAAAGAAGAGGGGATGCCACACAGTGGGAAACATGGCCTTGTCCCAACTTTTTTGAGATGTGTTGATGCCATGAAATTTAAAATCAACTTATTTTTCCCTTAAAATGATACATTTTCTCAGTTTAAACATTTGATATGTCATCTATGTTGTATTCTGAATAAAATATTGAAATTTGAAATTTCCACATCATTGCATTCTGTTTTTATTCACAATTTGTACAGTGTCCCAACTTTTTTGGAATCGGGTTTGTAAGTACTTGATTTTTTTAACTTGATTTTTATTTTAATTTAATAAAAAAAAATAAAAAATAGTAGAAGTGTTATTCAATATTAATTGTAACTTATTTTAAATTTTAAAATGTAAAATTACTTAGTAGATGTACAGATTTCAGAAAGTAGATGTACAGATGTACATATTTCTGTACATGTATTCAAGGAAGATATAATTTGAGAACTTTGTGAGGTAACCAGATCACACTGAACTGTTTGGAAGGACAGGGAATTTAAGTCAGATGCTTGTCATTAATTCAGCATTCTTCACTAGGTTGTTTCAAAGACTCAGTAGAAAAAGTGAGTCCTGTGTTTGTCTGATTGAATTAACTTTTCCTTTACCCTTCATTATTTATCCCACGCTAAAACGGAAGGAAGCCATATTTTACCCAAAATCAAGTTGTATCTTGAAGGAACAATGGTATATATTGATCAAAAACACTACCACCTTGTACTTGTAGTTGTACAGAGCTGAGGCTTTGCATGGTGCATTTCAAAAGTAGTTTTTCCCTATATTTTCTCAGTTAAATAAGGTAGAAATAATTGTTTAGGTTAACAATTGCTTTTTACAGTGTTTTTACATTTCATTACAAAGAGTGTATTGTCTTTGAAATTGTAAGTGCAGATAGTAAGCTTAAAAGGAAACCATTCTGGTTTATTGTTTCTCTTCCTGGTTATCTCATCTTTCTGACCTCATCTATAAATCTAGCATCGACATGCCACTGAATAAAAGGGCCATGCTCTAATGACATCTCTTTCTGTTGTAGTGTAGACCATTAGAGACCAAGGAAGGTGATAGGAAGGCATAGGCGTAGACAAGAATAAGCCAAACAGGTCATTCATCAATTGGGGTGGCAAATGAGAGGCAGAAATTGTAAAAATGCTTGTTTGTTTGCTATGCTTTCAAAATTATTGCTATATCCATTAAAACTGAAGCTTAATAACATTTTGATTTTTAAATAATTTTAATCGAACACTGGTGAAACATCCACTTATGTCTATGGTGTTATTAATATTTGAAGTAAAATTTTGGTTTGTTCTAAAATGAGCAGGGATATGCAACTTTAGGTAATAATTAATAAATAAATGGATAACTTTAAGGAGTCAGTTTAAATGATCATTTACATTTCTTTCTTTTTTTCCTTTCTTTTTTTAAAGAAATGTTTAATTGTTCATCTTGGCCCCTATTTTTGCCAAAGAAGAATTGTTTTTGTTTTATTGTAATTTTGTTTTTTATTGGATATACATTAAAAAGGCAGGAAAAATGGTCTGTGCTACCTTTATAGTCTTTATTCTAAAAGATTAAAACCACTTTACAGTCTAAAAACATTACATTTTAAGATTAAATGGCTCTGAAGGAAAGAAATTTCAGATAGGCCTACATTTTGAAGTAACAACACCACAGACGTAATATTGCATGAAAGGTTTGTGGAGTTACTATAGTCTGAAAGTTACCAGGAAAGACAGTAACACCACAGACAAATTAGCCAAAATCCAGACTTTTCTAAAATGGAGGCTGCCATCATGATGATTTCAAGGTCAGGGGACATTTTGGAAATATTAATAAGTATGTATTTATCAAAATTTTGATTAAAATATGTAAAATCTCCAAGTTATCAACATAGATAATAAATTAATAGTTAGACATGAATTTGGAGGACACTACTTTTTCTTAGATATTACAAAATATGTATTTTTTTCAGTTAAATAAAATCTATATTCACAATATAACCACTTTATTTGAGGATTATTTTGTTACAAATGCAATCTCTCAAACTCAATTAAATATGTATTTTAAAACAAAATGTATATATTAATAGTGTTTATCCTACAGAATACAACCATGAAAATATTTAATAATTTATTGGTATTTAAAGTTTATTTCAGCTGTTGTAAAGTAGAGGACACCACTTGCCACCACAAATTAAGAATGACCCAAACAGTGTATTTTATTAATCCAAACAGTTAGAATTGGGGTACTATTTATAGAGATTGACTGATAGAGATTGACTATATATATATATATATATTTATATATAATGTATATATATATAATATATATATATATATATTATTTTATATTTATTTATTTCTGTTATTTTGTTTTTGACCATTATAAAAACAGCACTGAACTAAATTTCTTCTTTTGTTTTTTTGCATACAAAACACACTTCTGCATCAATAAATAGAGTCTGAAAGAGTGCAAAAAGAAATTAAAATAATATATTTTTTATATATATATATATATATATATATATATATATATATATGTATATATATTACAAAGTCTAATGTTTTCAAATGGAGAACATAAATACATGACAGGGGACTCTATCAACTCCCCATAAATATAAGCATAAATATAAGCATTCATATTACACTACAGTTTTAAAAGGTGTATGTGTTGTTTAATAGACTAAAAAGTGAAGAGAATGGAACATGCGGCTGAATAATCGGCTGCGGCCCGGAGGCTTGCTCCAAACTTCATTTCGTTATACTGTACTTGTACATGTGTAATGACGAATAAACTTCAACTTCAACTTCAACTTCAACTTCAACATGCTCATAGAGCTCATGCGTTTGATTCACACGGATCAGGTGACGATATCACACCGCATCTCATCATCACACATCCCCCCCTTAAAGAGTGGCAAGACAAAGTCAGCAATTACATTCTGGGCCCCTGCCCTGTACTTCCCCTCAAACTTAAATGGTTGCAAAGATAAAGCCTAACGTGAAATCCTTGCATTACTGTCTTTCATACAGTTGAGCCAATGCAAAGCTCAGTGATCAGTCTGTAAGGTAAACTCGTTTCCAATCAGGTAATACCTCAAAGTGTCCATGGCTCACTTAATGGACAGTGCCTCCTTCTGCACGGTAGAGTACTTAGTCTCTCTGGGAAACAGTTTGCGGCTTATGTACTGCACAGGTCTGTGATACTCTCCTTCTTGTAGTAGAACTACTCCCAGACCAACCCCTGAGGCATCAGTCTGTATTGTGAATGGAAGATCGAAGTTCATGCTTTGTAAAATGGGTCCTTGACACAAACAGTCTTTCAAATCCTTGAAGGCCTCCTGACATTCAGCAGTCCATACCACTTTCTGTGGCTTGTCTTTTCGAGTAAGGTCCTTTAGCACTGCTGCCCGACTGGAAAAGTTAGGTATGAAACACCTGTACCAGCCAAGCAAGACAAGAAAGGATCTCATTTTTGCTGTTGGAAGAAGACAAGAGCTCACTGCATCAACTTTGTCGACTTGTGGTTTTATGACTCCTCCTCCCAGCACATAGCCTAGGTAGGAAACTTCAGGTTTCGCCAGGTCACACGATGTTCCTCCCAGGCTGCACTGTAAATCACCACATTGTCAATATAGGCAGCCGCGGAGTCCTCAGTCCTAGAAAGAACTTGATCCATCAGCCAATGAAAAGTAGCTGCTGCTCCGTGCAGCCCAAACGGTATGACCTTAAAATGATATTGCCCTGATAGGCAGTCAGTTCTTTAGCTGTGTTGGTCAGTGGGACCTGCCAGTAACCTTTACACAGGTCTAACTTGCTCAGATACTTGGCCTTCCCCAAACGTTTCACCAATTCATCAACTCTAGGCATGGGATATGGGTCAAAGGCAGAGATGGTATTTAGTTTTCCACACAGTCCACACAGAACCGTAACATACCGTCCTTCTTCGATAAAAGGATGACAGGGCTGCACCACTCACTCTTTGATGGTTCACTTGTAGATCCAGCATGAACTGAATTTTCTTTTTCAGGTCTAGGACAAGTCGTGCTTGAACTCTGCAGAAGGTCTGCCAAATGGGCCCTTGTGCCAGAAGACGAATGTCATGCTGCGTCACATCATGCCTTCCAGGCCTGTCACTAAAGAGACCTCCTGGTATCTTAGCTTCGATCTACTGTTTCTGCTCCAGTAAAAGATGGCTCAGGTTGGTTAAGGTGGTGGGGCCTTTGTTGGTTTGAAAGTACTGTTCGACAACTTCCTCCTCGTCCTCTACTGAATGTGCCCATAATTGCTCTGACACAGAACACTGTCTGTCCAGCCATGGCCTGAGCAAGTTAACGTAGTCTTTTTGCAACAATCTGGCAGGCTGAGCTCATAGTTGGTTTCTCCCACCTTTCTCAGGACCTCATATGGAAACAGGCCATTGTCTGACATTTATTCTTGCTTGGAGTTCTCTAGGCGTCTCACCATCTTGAATTTAGTTAGTTCGGAACCGCTGCCTGTACGTCTCAGAGTACATTTCATACTTGATCAGCACAGCTCTTTTAACCAAGTTGTAATTCAAAGTGTCAGCAATGTCCATGACAACATAAGCAGCTCGTGTCTTGCCTGTTAGAAGAGGCACTAAATGCAATGCCCAATCCGCTCAAAGGTGGTCAAATAATGCTCAATGTCCTCATCCTCCTGGAGTGGCAGTGTCTTTGGGCCTTGCCAGCCCATGCATGAAGGTCCCTGCCACTGCTCAGTCGAAGCTGCATGTGCTGATCCTGCACTCTGGGCTCCCTGAACGGCACCTTGGGCAGGACGTACAATACGTTTCACTGGAGTTGCAGAAGTTGATGGTAAGGAAGAGTCATGAGCTGTCAAACCTCCCAATGACAGCTGGTCTTGCTTCTGCCACTGCACCTCGGTTTGCAACTGCGTAAACTGATGCTGCAAGGTGCGCCATCTGTGCTTCTGTCGATGGGCTTCTTTTTCCAGACGATCCTCTCTGGCTTGTTGTGCCTGCATAAAGGACTGTAGCATCTGTGTCAACTCTCCTACGCTTTCTCCATGCCCTTTCTGTGAAGATGAGCTAGCGCCAACTTGGTCTGGGCTTGACCCAACGTGAGGCTCCTCAGAAGTCTTTAGCACTGTATGTTTCTTGGGGCCCATCCTGATGTCAACACCTCGCCCCCCTACTGGACTGGAGTGTCTGCTGCCACCATGTGTCTTAGTGAAGACCATTAGAAACCAAGGAAGCTGATAGGAAGGCACAGGCGTAGACAGGGTTAAACCAAACAGTGTATTTTTATTAGTCCAAATAGTCAGAATTGGGGTACTATTTACAAATAGGTGAACACGGTTAAAGAAAATATACACTCACCTAAAGGATTATTAGGAACACCATACTAATACTGTGTTTGACCCCCTTTCGCCTTCAGAACTGCTTTAATTCTATGTGGCATTGATTCAACAAGGTGCTGAAAGCATTCTTTAGAAATGTTGGCCCATATTGATAGGATAGCATCTTGCATTTGATGGAGATTTGTGGGATGCACATCCAGGGCACCAAGCTCCCAGTCCACCACATCCCAAAGATGCTCTATTGGGTTGAGATCTGGTGACTGTGGGGGCCATTTTAGTACAGTGAACTCATTATCATGTTCAAGAAACCAATTTGAAATGATTCGAGCTTTGTGACATGGTGCATTATCCTGCTGGAAGTAGCCATCAGAGAATGGGTACATGGTGGTCATAAAGGGATGGACATGGTCAGAAACAATGCTCAGGTAGGCCGTGGCATTTAAACGATGCCCAATTGGCACTAAGGGGCCTAAAGTGTGCCAAGAAAACATCCCCAAACCATTACACCACCACCACCAGCCTGCACAGTGGTAACAAGGCATGATGGATCCATGTTCTCATTCTGTTTATGCCAAATTCTGACTCTACCATCTGAATGTCTCAACAGAAATCAAGACTCATAAGACCAGGCAACATTTTTCCAGTCTTCAACTGTCCAATTTTGGTGAGCTCATGCAAATTGTAGCCTCTTTTTCCTATTTGTAGTGGAGATGAGTGGTACCCGGTGGGGTCTTCTGTTGTTGTAGCCCATCCGCCTCAAGGTTGTGCGTGTTATGGCTTCACAAATGCTTTGCTGCATACCTTGGTTGTAACGAGTGGTTATTTCAATCAAAGTTGCTCTTCTATCAGCTTGAATCAGTCGGCCCATTCTCCTCTGACTTCTAGCATCAACAAGGCATTTTCGCCCACAGGACTGCCACATACTGGATGTTTTTCCCTTTTCACACCATGTAAACCCTAGAAATGGTTGTGCATGAAAATCCCAGTAACTGAGCAGATTGTGAAATACTCAGACTGGCCCGTCTGGCACCAACAACCATGCCATGCACAAAATTGCTTAAATCACCTTTCTTTCCCATTCTTACATTCAGTTTGGAGTTCAGGAGATTGTCTTGACCAGGACCACACCCCTAAATGCATTGAAGCAACTGCCATGTGATTGGTTGATTAGATAATTGCATTAATGAGAAATTGAACAGGTGTTCCTAATAATCCTTTAGGTGAGTGTATTTACAAACGCTTTATGCGACGTACACTTTATGCGACGTACAGCAAATTTGCTTAAACAGCACAAACTAAAATTAAACAGCTTAGCTCACTGACCCCTCTTTTTTTCCCCCAAAGGCTGAGAACGTCTGGCTTAAATCCCCAACTCTATAGTCAGGTAGCAACATAAATAAATAAATAAATACAAAACATCTATTATAACCGAAAATAAACAGATACAGAATATTCAATAAATGAAATATAATCATTGGAAATGCTCTTCCACAATACCTTTGTAAAAGAAAAATAACCCCTGGAAAACAATTAGTTCGTTCCAGCCCTTTAAATACGCAACCCTGGAAGTGCCCACCCCCTTGGGAAACCCCCGATCCAACCCGGAAGTGAACGCTAGTGTCAAAGACATGGCAGATGACAGAGGAGATTGTCTTTGTTCACCAAACTTAAATAAACGGCATAGTAAAAATAAACAAATGTGTAATGTCCTTATTTACTGAAAACTGAAAGCTGAATTGGTAAATGAAGTGTGTTGTGATATTTGTTGATATGTGTACCTATCACTGAATATACACAACAGCATCTTCATTTAATGCAATCTCACACAACAACCTAATGAATGATAAACACAATTAAACTGTTTGAAATATAAACTGTGTTATTGTCTGGGTGTGTAAATAATAAAGATTGCACATAGTGCTCATGTGTTTCATTCACACGGACCAGGTGACGATATCACACCGCATCTCATCGTCACACTTTCCATTAGGCAAACCCCTCTACATTTTATTCCTAACAAACACATATTTCATATAAACCTCCTCTGCATAACAAGAGATCAACAACCCTTCCCAATGAGTTCCTCCAGACCGGGCCTCACTCAATCTCCCAATCTTGCCTCCAGCACTGATGAGTCTATTCATAGTGACTCATTCCATGGCAGGGTTAAGAGAGGCTTACCAGCCTGATGGTACCATTACAAAAGACTGCTCCTCTCCTATGCCAGCACAAACAGACTCGACAAAGCAAAATCTTAGCATTAGAAAGCTACGCCTACTCACAATTTACCATGAAATTGTTGCTCTTTGGAGCCTCAAACCCAACAGGCTTTTATTGAGGCATATCCTCTGTCAATCAATATATGCAAATGCCGTATGTAAAAATTCAGCAAAAAATTGTGCCATGTGCAAAGCTGACAGGACTACTATAAGGACTTGAAGAAACAAAAAAGTTACAAAAAGTGATGGTACAGTGGAACATTGTGGAATTAATCCATTGACTGAATGATTCAATGACTCACCCATTAAAGGCAGTCACTTGTTTTGATCCTAAGTTAATTAGTGTATTGCAGGAATCATCTGAGTAAATTATTCAATGACTCACTCATGAAGGTTGTCACTTGTTTTTTTCCTGAGTTAATTAGTGTATTGCTGGAATCATCTTAGTAAATGATTCAATGACTCACTCATGAAGTGTAACAACTCCCTGTAACAACTATCTCTGTACTATGGTACAGTGCTCTACAACATTATTTTGTGAGAGCTATACACTCACCTAAAGGATTATTAGGAACACCATACTATTACTGTGTTTGACCCCCTTTTGCCTTCAGAACTGCCTTAATTCTACGTGGCATTGATTCAACAAGGTGCTGAAAGCATTCTTTAGAAATGTTGGCCCATATTGATAGGATAGCATCTTGCAGTTGATGGAGATTTGTGGGTTGCACATCCAGGGCACAAAACTCCCGTTCCACCACATCCCAAAGATGCTCTATTGGGTTGAGATCTGGTGACTGTAGGGGGCCATTTTAGTACAGTGAACTCATTGTCATGTTCAAGAAAGAAATGATTCGAGCTTTGTGACATGGTGCATTATCCTGCTGGAAGTAGCCATCAGAGAATGGTACATGGTGGTCATAAAGGGATGGACATGGTCAGAAACAATGCTCAGGTAGGCCGTGGCATTTAAACGATGCCCAATTGGCACTAAGGGGCCTAAAGTGTGCCAAGAAAACATCCACCACACCATTACACCACCACCACCAGCCTGCACAGTGGTAATAAGGCATGATGGATCCATGTTCTCATTCTGTTTACGCCAAATTCTGACTCTACCATCTGAATGTCTCAACAGAAATCGAGACTCATCAGACCAGGCAACATTTTTCCAGTCTTCAACTGTCCAATTTTGGTGAGCTTGTGCAAATTGTAGCCTCTTTTTCCTATTTGTAGTGGAGATGAGTGGTACCGGTGGGGTCTTCTGCTGTTGTAGCCCATCCGACTCAAGGTTGTGCGTGTTGTGGCTTCACAAATGCTTTGCTGCATACCTCGGTTGTAACGAGTGGTTATTTCAATCAAAGTTGCTCTTCTATCAGCTTGAATCAGTCGGCCCATTCTCCTCTGACCCCTAGCATCAACAAGGCATTTTCGCCCACAGGACTGCCACATACTGGATGTTTTTCCCTTTTCACACCATTCTTTGTAAACCCTAGAAATGGTTGTGCGTGAAAATCCCAGTAACTGAGCAGATTGTGAAATACTCAAACTAGCCTGTCTGGCACCAACAACCATGCCACGCTCAAAATTGCTTGAATCACCTTTCTTTCCCATTCTGACATTCAGTTTGGAGTTCAGGAGATTGTCTTGACCAGGACCACACCCCTAAATGCATTGAAGCGACTGCCATGTGATTGGTTGATTAGATAATTGCATTAATGAGAAACTGAACAGGTGTTCCTAATAAACCTTTAGGTGAGTGTATTTATTTCTTTGTTTTTGTGTAATGTCAAAGATCTAGATACCTCTACAGACATTATTATAAAATAAATTATCATTAGTATGGTCATTAATAGATTTTTGTCATATAATGATATATAATGATATACTTTTACTTCCTTGCATAAACAATGTATTTAAAGGATTAGTTCACTTTAAAATGAAAATTTCCTGATAATTTCCTCACCCCCATGTCATCTAAGATGTAAATATCTTTCTTTCTTCAGTCAAAAGAAATTAAGTTTTTGAGGAAAACATTACAGGATATTTCTCCATATAATATATTTAAATTGCAACCAACGGCTTGAAGGTCCAAATCAATGCAGTTTCAAAGCTCTTCGAAGGGCTTCAGAGGGCTCTGCACGATCCCAGCTGAAAAATAGGGTCTTATCTAGTGAAACGATCGGCCATTTTCATGAAAAAAACAAAAAACCAAAAAACCTTATAAATATATATAATATATATAGTGCGATAGTGATGCACACAGTGATGAATATATACATGAATATATGCACACAGTGATGCAGCTGGTCAGAATGCTCTCGATGGTGCCTCTGTAGAAGGTGCGCATGATGGGGGCTGGGGCTCCGGCTCTTCTCAGCTTGTGGAGAAAGTAGAGTCGCTGCTGTGCTTTCTTGGTCATTTTCTTTCCTGTGTGGACTTTCTGCTGAAACAGGAATTCAGGGATGAGGATGCTCAAGTAGTTTTAAAACTACCACTATACTAGCTTTAAAACATTTACTTTAGTAGTTTTCAAATGAGCTCATTTACCTTTACTTGAGTCAATTTCTATAAATTTCTATTTTTCTTTTACTTAAGTATAACAATTGGATACTTTATAAAAACATATGTTTTTATATTTGTTTGTACAAAATAATAGAGTCTGCTGTCCTGACCCATTCAGAGCCTAGGTTTTCAGTGCATGTGTTGCGCTGAAATTTAATTTGGTAGGTGGTGTTTTTTATCAGCCTAATGTTATAAACTGTACTGTAAAGTCATCAGAGAAAGCTTCTGACCTTTTCTAACCAAAGTTATTTGATTTTATTTTGGTAATTGAATTCATTAAATTTGCATATGGACTTAACTGTTATTGCTGCAGACAAGCTCTAATCTTAGTGGGTTTTCAAAAGGGTGCTCCATTCAGAAGTTTGTAAAATGCATTTCACTTTGCGTGATCATGCAGAAGCTCATGTTTCTTCACTTGGACGAAAGTAAAATTTGGATTCCCTTGGCCATGCATTGTGCCCAGACCTCTAAAGCCCCGTGGATATTCACTGCATGTTTGTGCTGCCTGGTATCCTAGCAGAGATGGTTATTTTAGGGAGTAGGCTATAGGAGAAACTGCTTTCACTCCAGGCTATCCTCGGGGGATCCGTAGTTCACTTCATCCATGGAAATGTCCAGGATGTTTTTGTGTCAAATGAACAATGACCTTGAGATTATTTTAAGATTTAACCATAAGAGTTAGCCATAAATTAGCAACAAATGGCCAGTTATGATGCTGTTTTAGAAGGCAGCATATCTAGGCGGTAAACAGACAAAGCGATTTTCTTTCCAGCAGTCTCACCGGAGTGATTTGATCTTCTTTATTAATAGTGCAGGGGAGTTAGTCTGTCTCTCTAGTGTTTATCTAGCAAATCTAGCACTGCTGAGGTGCAGACAGCTGGGGATGAGCATTTAAACACACAGGGGCCTGGACCATGGACACGGATCCCCACTATGATTAGTGACTGAGGGGGGAAAGCCAACTGCTCCAGATATCAAAAGGGTTCATTGCTCTGCCGTTCCTGACAAACTCACCCATGCACCAGCTCTATCATTAAAACTAGCGGCATTCAGAAATGCTGACTTTGTGCAACAAGCATTTATATAATTACTCATAGTGTCTGCTGATGCAATGATTTTTAAAATCATTTCCTCTATAATGACATCACATAATGCATAGAGATGACTGTGGAAGAAGCTGTCTTAGACAAAATAATTTGTTTACAATTCTGATAAAACATTGATTTTAGGACTTTATTGGCACTTTTTATTATTACATTTTTAATTGAATTTATTTAAAAAAACAAAAAAAAACATTAGAGATGACTAAATATACATTTAAGAAGCTGCCTTTGTTTGCAATTTTGATAAAACATTGATTTTAGGACTTTATTGGAACTCAATTATTATTATTATTATTATTACATTTTAAATGTATTTTTTTAAAACAGTTAGAGACAACTATGTGAATATACTTTTAAGATCACAAAATACTTGCTGATACAACACTGATTTGTACTTTATTGCTACTCAATTATTATTATTATTATTATTATTATTATTATTATTATTATTATTATTATTATCTATTAATTTCTTTTAAAACAAAACTGTTAGAATTTCAGCATGCCAGTTTACATTTTTGGGATAACTTTGGAATAAGCTCTAATTCAGGAGATTTATTTTGGCAGACGTAATTACCCTTTGTCATCATCTTGACTTGATGTTTTCGAAATGCATCATCCATCATATCATCATCAACAGTACCAACGTCATCATCACAATTACTGTTACAATATGAAACCACTGCCTTTACGCACAACCCACAGGAGTATCAGTATCGGTGTAATGTACTCTAACTGTACCACTGCAGAGTCCATACATATTTTGACAAACCTTGAGGGAATAATGATGTTTGGACTTTCAGATGCTATACACTAATGTATAGATTGACTCATGACTGAGTAACTGATCTCATACTTCAGTTGAAGTAGATAATCCCATATTTTATAATACTGTTTATAATATTTAGAATACTGAATAAACATTTTAAAATATATATTTTACAGAAGAGCTAGGCAGAAAGATTATATGAGCTATTCAGTTAACTTGTCCGTTAACACTTTACCTTAAGGTCTTATTTGTAAAAAAGTAGTTAATGCATTAACTAACATGAACAATGGTCAATATATTTATTGCTTTTATTAACCTTTGTTAATGCTAGTTAATAAAAATGCCCATGCTCAATTTAGTTTAAAGTGCATTAACTAATGTTATCAATGTTTTATTTTAAAAATGTATTAGTAGATGCTAATATCATTAACTAAGATTAATAAATGTTGCAGAATTTGTGTTCATTGTTGACAGTAATTGTTTTCTAAAGTGTCAGTTTTTCCACATGAACAAAACAAAGCTATAATTTAAGGGGCTATATGTATATATAGCATGTATATGTTTCATGTTCATTTTGGTACATTCAAATTTGTAATGTTTTTTTTTTTTTTTTTTTTTTTTTTTTTTTTTTTGCCAATGTAAACAGCTTTGAAACAAAAACGAGACCTTTCCTGACTTTAAGTGGTCTGTGAAAGCCTGTGTAGGTATATTTTTATGTGAAGGATTTGGGGAGTCAGGTTTGTTGTCTATAGGCTACTACTGTAATGGCAGTGTGCCATTGAAAATGGATTCAACTATACTTTCAAAGAGCCAGATTTGTGTAGCCTATATAGTCTCAATATTTTATAATCAATCAAAACATCTGTCAACATAATGCCTTGCAGAGGTGGTGAAACGATGCTCTCAGCTTGGACGGCGTCTGGATGCTCATAGTATTGCTGCAAAGGTATTTCCAAGTTTTACATTTAAGAACGTCTCGGTTATGTATGCAACCCTCGTTCACTGAAGGAAGGGAATGGAGACGTTATGTCAGTCCTAACAAAATGGGGGTTTCGCCTAGAAGCCAATCGCCTTCAAGATCTACAAAACGAGCCAATGGCATGAAAATCTTATGGGTCTGCGGAATTTGCATTATGCAACTCCGCCCCACCGCGTGGGTATATAAGGAGTTGCATTGCAACCTCGCATTTGTATTTACCTGCTGAGGAGCTGAGGCTGAGCGCCCCGGCCATACCAGCGGTACTGCAGTTGTGGCATGGGGACATAACGGTCTCCATTCCCTTCCTTCAGGGAACAAGGGTTACATATGTAACCGACACGTTCCCTTTCAGTCAGTACACTACGAGTTACGTCAGTACTGACGAAATGAGGTCCCAATTCAATTTCCCCACAATGGCTGTCTTCCAGCATCCTGTGCTGACCTGAGCTCCCTGCCGTGAAACCTGTCACAAACGAGGGGCTGGGCTCAGCTTACCAAGGTACACTGGGAAGCATATCCCAAGTGGAGAAATGCAAAACAATGCCTACCCGCAGGGAGGACTTAAGAACACACATATGGCCCTCGTAGGAGCTAACATATGGAACACTCTGGGGTATCCAGCCGCAGGTGTGGAAAAATATTTCAACCCCAGGGGTGGCAAGGTGTCTTGCCAAGGGAAGACACATGCTCGAAGAGACTTACCATGGAATACACATGTGGGGGTTGCCCAGAGGGGGAACCATGCACATGGAGGCACCTAGCCTAACACGAGGGCTGACCAAGCGGGCATGCACTCTGGTGTCGGCATCAACAGTGCTGGAGGAACTCAGGGCTTACTGAGAAACTCACCTGAGTAAATATGCGCACGCATCCAGTCCGTGGAGTGGAATGGCGCAGCAAGCATCTGACATCTGAGCCTATCCAGTTACTACCCCTTGGGGCGAGTACACGAGAGGAACTGGCTACAGTTCGGAGATTATGTAATCTAGCAAATGTGTTGGGTCTGTTAGCTAGGCGACATGCGCTAAGCCCAAGAGGAGACAACACTGAGTGGAGTGTGCCAAGACCCCTAGGGGGCATGGCATGCCCAATGGCGTGACAACCTCTGCTTGGAGAGAGCCTTCCCTTTCTGCTGCTCTCCGTAACAGACAAGAACTGGTCAGAGGTCCTGAACACTGCGATCGGTCTACATAAGCGCAAGGGCGCGTACTGGACAGTACAGTTCCAAGGCTGGGTCTGCCTCCTCCAAGGCAGCACTTGCAGGTTCAGCACCTGAAGAGGTGGGAATCTTGGGCACACATCCAAGCCGGGGTCTCAGGTTATCACGTGAGAGTAAGCCAGCTTGAATTCCAGGCACGCTTCGTCACAGAAAAAGCCTGCAGGTCTCCTTGATAGGAGCTAGGCAATCAAGAGCATCACTTTTCATTGAAAGGAATTTACAACTCAAAAGGACTGCAAGGCTCAAAGGGCATAAGACCTGTGGATCAGGTCATGATGTCCTACCATTTTAGAGTCCACCAGGTTGTGGTGAGCCAATATAGTGGCCACCTAAACCTTCAGGGTAGAGGAGACAGCCATCGCTCCACCCTACTTGGAGGAAGGAGAGCACAGACCCAAACAGGCATGGGGTCTTCCGTGGAAGAGCACCAGGTGACGAAGAGGTTCCACTTCAGCACATAGGCCTGTCATAGACAAGGCCCTGGCAGAAGTGAAGGTAGCCACCATGTGGTGGTAGGGTACAAAACCTGCCGCATCCCGTCAGGGCCCACATAAGTAGGATACCACAGACAGGGAGGTGGGTGCCAAGGGTGCCCCGTCTCTCTGTGTAAGGAGGTCCTACCTCAGAGGGATCGACTAGGGAGGAGTTGTCGCAAGGAGTAAGAGTTCATAGAACCAGGTCCAATACGGGGCGACCAAAGGAGCTGCTCCTTGCCCTCTGTGATTAACACAAAACCTGTGCAAGATGGCTCACTGGGGAAAACGCATGCTTGCGTGGGCCCCGCCCCCTGCTGAGCCTAGTAGGTAATGGGAAGATCTAGAGGGAGGCGACAGGATTACCTGTGCATCGCTGAGCTGTTCCCAAATCAGCTGGCCGTCTGGGGATGGAGTCTCCAGTCCCCTGGTTAAGTGGCTGAACCCGTGAAAGCTCGTAGGCTGCACAAGTCAGTTTTGCCGTGATGAACGTTATGAAGCGACCTCAGATTTTTCAGACTCCAAGAAGAAGATGGTGGCCACGTTGCAACAGTCGGTGGGAGCGTAGACCACCTTCAGTTCACGATCTCGTCAGTGCTGAAGGTACCGCGGCTACAGATGCCATATGCCCCAAGAGCCTCTGAATATAACTTCAGTGGAACCACATTCTTGCCCGAAGGTGAAGGCAAGTCAGCATTGACTGCAAAAGCTTGCACTGCGCTTGCATGACGACCAAGTCGAGAAAAGAGATTTACTCTTTCCTCAAATGACATGAAGGCCCAAACAGGTGAGGTGCCGGAGTCCCTGTGTTCACAAAACCCGGTCTCAAGAGTGAGCTAGTTAGCCAGTCATCGAGAAAACTCAGGATGCAAACCCTGTGTGCCTAAGTGGCACAAGGGCTGTCTCGACGACCTTTAGTGAAGCCGTGAGGTGACAGGGCTACCCGAATGGGAGAATTATGTACTGGTATGCCTACCCCCCGAAGGCAGACCGAAAAGCCAGTCTGGGTCAGGGAAGAATCGAGACATGAGAGTATGCTTCCTTCAGGTCAGCGCTGCAGACCAATCCAGTAGACGAACGCATCTGAAACGTGTTCCGCTGTGAACATCTTGAAAATGGAAGCCTAGGAAGGGTTCAGCTCAAGATACACAGGTCCAGGAATGGTCATGACCCATCGCTTCTACTAGGTACCATGAAGTCATTCCTTTAAAACATGACTTATCTGCGAGCACTGCATCAGCGCATATATAACTCAACACGCGAGACAGCGTTTGCGGCTGTCAGATGGAAGAATGATGCGATCGCACCCAGAAACACACGGGTGAGACATCTTGAAAAAGTAGTAGCTCTTTTAGAAGAGAAAAAACTCTGCAGCAGTGCCGAAGCGCCCAGGGAGAACACACACACACACGCTCTGTGACAGATCACTGCACAAATCAGCAGCAGGAATGCAGAATTCACTGGAAAGTGCCGTAACACCGACACCGCTGAAGAGTGAAGCAAAAACATAATGCGAGGTTGCAATATAACTCCTTATATACCCACGGGGTGGGGCGGAGTTGCATTATGCAAATTCCACAGACCCATGGCATTTTCATTTTCATTTTGTAGATCTCGAAGGCGATTGGCGAAACCCCCATTTTGTCAGTACTGAATTTTGTCTCCGTGTACTGACTGAAAGGGAACGAAAAAGAACGTCGCCATGAGTAGCTATACTGGGGCCTTGAAGGCTTGAACCAGTCTTTTGTCCTACATTGCGTATGCGAGCACGAGCAATAAGTGGCTAGCTGCAGTTCACTTAATGGCCACCAGTGTCACTAATAAGGGTTTCTGAATTCTACGTGTAGACCATAGACGTAGACCTTATTCAGAGCAGCACCATGACATCTATGAAGCGAATTAAGCTGTGAGGGACAGACTTACCATATTTTCAATGGTATTCGCTATAAAAAATAAAGCTGGTCTGGTTTACTTTACTTGTCTACTTGTCAGCAGAACAAAACCAAACACATACTAAATAATAGCAGTCTACAACCCACTGTAGGTGCTGCTGTAAATAAGGTCTATATAGCCCATTTAACATAATACTGAATGTGACATCCTGTTTTGTATGCCTTTCATAGTAGCATCCACTCAAATCTATTTAGCATTTTTATGTTTAATCTCTTATCCCTCTATTTTATATCACAAGCAATTAACTTACTACACATACAATTAACTTGTCATATTTTTGCATAGACTACTAGCCTACTGTAGTTATGCATCAGCTGTCATGACGCAATAGTTCACTTTTTTAGTTTTACGTCTTAACAAAGTGACTGCCATGGATACAGACATTCACTTTGCTTCTCAGTGTCTGGGCTTTGTTGAACAACCCCATTCAGTTTCAGCTGTCTCCCAGGGGGCAAAGAGTCCCCGTTCTTTTCTATTCTCCCTTTCCTCATAAATGCAGCACTCTTCCATGTGAAAGCAGAAAGAAACAGCTGGACCCCAGCAGGAGAGAAAACTGGTAGGTTAAGCAAGTCTTTTAAGAAATATGTGACACCATCCTGCCAGTTCTTTACTGACAATGTGGAGATAAAATCAGATACATGAATCATGAATGGTGTGCTGGTGATTAAATGACAATATGGTGCTCTATATTTATGAATCCTTGTGATTCTCTTTAACCCTTGTTTAAAAAAATATATATATATATATATATTTTTATATTTTTATTACATTAAAGTTCACAAGAATAGACATTGGCTCAGGATGAAAATTTACTTTGGCCAGAAAATCAGCTGAAAAGAACTGCAAAGGCAGGTTTTGGGCAGGATAATTATATTTAGTGTGACACTCAGAAGACCAAAAATCAAGACAACAACAATGACATGTCAAAATAATTTTCTGATAATTATCAGATTATGCCACAGTCAATAGCATCACTGTTTAAGTTTTTTTCAGTCAAGGGTTCTGGACAAGGAAAGTACCTAAATGGTTTCTAATCAATAATTTGACTGTGATCTTACCCCAGGGTAACAAGAAGCATGTGAATTCTTGAATTAAAAACACTAGCATTGCATAATTACATTTTTTTTTTTTTTTTTTTTTTTTTGGTCTTTAATTCTTCACCATTATGTTCTAAAACACATAATTTGATTATATGGCTTTGTCCGAACTGGATAGGAACACGGGTTATCAACTGTTACAGACAAGGATGGTTTTGTTCCAGTCTATTTATTAGGCTACAGCACAGCTTAACAAAATATCACACAACAAAGACACATGATCTGCCATTAAGCAAATAAAATAAAGCATATTTGCCACTTTGCCAAGAGTAAGCTAACATCTGCAAATAGAAACGTTTCAAAACACAACTGAAAGCTCTTCATCCGTTGGCGTAATTGCACATAGTAATACCATCATAAATCACTTGGGGGCGCTAAAACATAAACACTATGGCCCATGCCATGTCAATAGATGGGTACGTTGATGTGTTTTTTTTTTTCTTTTTTTTCTTTAATTCCCTGCTCATTTAACCAAGTGAAAGATGTGGCTTTCAACAACCTGCAGATCTCATCTCTAGTCTAATTCTCCATGATAGTGTTTGTCTTTTTGACTTTTCCCAGTTAATGTTGACTGGACTCCAATCTATTTTAATATTCTTCTCAATTCTCATAATCCCCTGCTGCGTGAGTGCAGCTTTTATCAATGTACACCGAGTTCATGATTAATGGAAACACTCATGAGGAAAATTAATTTGAATGCAGAGCAAGTGTGCCTGATCCTGTCACCTTTTCTTTCCATGAATAGGGATGTTGTGTTGTGCATTTTGTATAAGACCTCCACTTCTGCTTTTAACAGTCATTATACAACCTGTAGATATAGGTGACCATCATTTAAAGAGAAATTCATTCGAAACTATTAACTTTGACTGCATTTAATTGGGTCTTAATTGTGAGAAATGCTCTCTTTCCTAATCTGCAAATGATCCCATTAATCAGTTAACTTTGTCACTGGAATTACTTTGCTCCTGTGCACAGCCCAATAATTCATCACACAGAGAAAACACTGGATAATTGACCTCAATTACTTTGTTGTCTTCCCATTAGAGGAACGGCAACATCCAAACCACTTCTATTATTGAAATTGATTTTCTATTTGAGGTCGAGTCATTGTCATTCTTTGTTGGTAAACTTAGGCTGTCACACGATCATTAAAATGGCCATCAAACAGACTTGAAAACACTGCAGAGTATGTATGTATATGTGAGTATGTACATAATTGGAGATCAAAATTAGAGAATAGCATACAATTTCCTAAATTTCAAAGTCACTGCTTAGTCTTATTTGAAGTTATTCTGACAGGAGTAGAAGGGCCATTTTTTTAAGCATATTTCATAAGTTAAAGGGATAGTTCACCCAAAAATAAAAATTAGCCCATGATTTACTCACCCTCAAGTCATCCTAGGTGTATATGACATTCTGCTTTCAGACAAATATAATCAGAGTAAAAAATTGTCATTAAAAAATGTCCTGGCTCTTCCAAGCTTTGTAATGGTATGAATGGCTGTTCCTGTTTTGTTCATAAAAGTCCATAAAAGTGAATTTATCCATCATAAAAGTGCTCCACACAGCTCCAGTGAGTTAATAAAGGCCTTATGGAGTGAAGCGATGCGTTTGTGTGAGAAAAAATATCCATATTTAAAACTTTATAAACTAAAATAACTAGCTGCTGGCAGACGGCCGTACTCATCGATTTACGGTGAAAGAGTAATCCCTGACCTGACGCGTGACATACTGACGAACACGGAAGTGCAGAGGATAACAAAACACAGGTCACGAATTAGAAGTCTAAAATGAGAATTTTTAAAGAGAAATGCCGGAGGATTTTGATATAATAGAAGAGGAGCTTGAGTTTGTTGTCAAGCCCTATTTGTTTGAACTGCGAGAGGCACCAAAGCTTACGTTACTCCTACATCCAAGTTCGGATCATTTTACTGACTTTGATCTTTGAATCTCATTCATCAAAATGAACAACTCTTTTTTTTTTTTTTTTTTTTTTTGAGTCATTTCGTTCCTTTCAGCAGAATATAATTAAAATGTTACATATAGCCAAATCCTCCAACACATCAACTTACACGACATTGATCACATTTAGAATAAGAAAAAAATGCACATGGACAAATTATGAGAAACAGAAATGATAAATTCATTGCTTCATTCGGGCTATATCAGTCAGTTTACCTCATCTCCTGATCTAGTTGTTCGTTCGTCCTGTGACATCCCCATAAACTGAGCTATACAGTCTGTAGTACCAAATAAAAAAAGCTACAATTTGAGACCAGAAACACATCATGTAACTGTACGAGTTAAAAAACTGACTATACGCTTGATGGTAAGGAATTTGGGGATTTATTAACTAATTCTGTGTCCAATACAGCTGTCACGTCACATGACAAAAGAACAAACGACTCAGAAGAGTCATACCTGAAGACTCGAGAGGTGAACTAATCATTTCTCTTTCCAGTACAGACAGCATAGCCTGGGGATGAATGAACGACTCGGACTCAAACCAGAAGACTCAAAACATGAACTAATCAATTCTGTTTCCAGAACAGAACTCTATGGGATGTTGCACATGCGCAGTCAACACAAAATGAACGAATCATTCTCTGAGACAGCTCATTATTTCTGAGTCATATTAAAGATTCGTTCATGACCGACCCATTTCTTTTGCCGTAAGTCGACTTGCAAAGGCCTGCCGGAAGCTTGTTATTTTAGCTTTTAAAGTTTTAAACATGGATATTTTTCTTACACAAATCACAAATGATATTGTGCAGGGGGCTTCAGGTCACTACATCTGACAGAGGGAAACAGAGTTTGACACATAGTTGCTTGTACCAACCTTGAATCCAGCATAAAGAGGTTTTTCAAAAGAGGCGAGGAAGGTGTACAAGTGTGTGAGTGTGTTTGTGTCAGAGATGCTGTAGAAGGACAAAATATCAGCTGTCATGTCCACATACACACCCACTCTTTTAGAGGAACGAGAGGGCGGAGCCTTTTGTGTTAATGTCTTCTTAATTGTGAGAAACATAATTTCTATATCCACAGGTAATTGCCCATGACTCCTCAAGCTGACAGTCCAGAAAATTAAGATCGTTTTTTTCTCCCGATGTCCTTGTACGTCACTCCAACTGTCCCCTCTGAACCCATCCATTGAGCTTCCCAGTAACAGAGGCTGGACAGACTCTCTATTGACAGAACTTGTACAGCAGATTCAAATCTTTCTGGATTTATCAGCATACGGCTACACCTGTTCTACTAGTGTCACCGTTTTGTCTTGATCGGAAAGACACAACTGAACGTGAGCTGTGTTTGGATCCAGTGTGAGATCGCAAGCATCTGTGACACAGAAAACACCCATTAGTGCCACAGAGAGAAAAACAGTGATATGGAGAATGATTAACTTACACATTTTTTATTCCTGGTTTGATAAAGTGTTCACCCATTGGATCTGCAGAAGACAGTAGGGTGAAAATAATATGTTATTTAAACTGTGATTAAATTATATATAGAAAGCAATCAAAGAACGTCCCCTTTACAGTCGCTGGAGCTGTCAATCAAACAGCACAAACAGTCACTGACTGAGTTCTGGACTCTCACCAGAACTCCCTGTTATAATCAAGCGTTTACACTGTTTGTTATGATGAAAGCCGTTATGATGAAAGCATTCATTAATGTGCAGAAATTGAGTTGCAATAACAAGATAATAACAAGTCGCAATAATGAGTTGCAATCACTGTATTCATGCTCACAACATGTCTGTGATCGGCTACAGTTCTCATCACGGCAACCTTTCATGCCACAATCGAAATAAATATAATGCCATAGATTTAAATATAATGCTATAATCATTAGTTAATTATTAGTTAACCTTGAGAGCTGTAATAGTAAAAACATGCTAAAAGTTCCACATGTAATACTTAGCTATATTTCATATCCAAAGATGTTAGCCAATCACAGCAGAGGGCGTTTACATTGTAGTCTCACAGCAGACACGCCCCTTCAAATAGAGCGTTCAAATCAGAGTGCTAAAATCAGAGTAGAAAAAATGCCTTTTGTTTCTAAATTATGACAATCATTTTAAGTGCACCACAGGAATCATTACCCTTAAGGGCCACAAAAGTATTAATGAATTTAAATGCAAAGTTAAATGGTGATTCTGTATGTTGAAATGACATTTTTTAAGAAATATTTGAAATAAATGCTGTTCTTTTGAACTTTCTATTCATCAAAGAACAATGAAAAAAAATCATAGTATCACGGTTCACAAAAAAAGCAGTACAACTGTTTGTAACTGATAATAATCAAATGTTTCTAAAGCAGCGACAGAGATTGTTCCAGATGCTCTGAATCTTTGGATGATATTATGCACTGTAGATGATGATAACTTCAAACTCTTTGCAGTTTTTCTCTGAGAAACTCCTTTCTGATATTGCTCCACTATTTTTGGCCGCAGCATTGGGGGAATTGGTGATCCTCTGCCCATCTTGACTTCTGAGAGACACTGCCACTCTGAGAGGCTCTTTTTATACCCAATCATGTTGCCAATTGACCTAATAAGTTCCAAATTGGTCCTCCAGCTGTTCCTTATATGTACATTTAACTTTTCCGGCCTCTTATTGCTACCTGTCCCAACTTTTTTGGAATGTGTAGCTCTCATGAAATCCAAAATGAGCCAATATTTGACATGACATTTCAAAATGTCTCACTTTCAACATTTGATATGTTATCTATATTCTATTGTGAATAAAATATAAGTTTATGAGATTTGTAAATTATTGCATTCTTTTTTATTCACAATTTGTACAGTGTCCCAACTTTTTTGGAATCGGGTTTGTATTTAAAAAGTAATATTAAACACACAAACACACGATACCTGTCCTGCAGCTCTCAGAGGCTTCTGTTACTTTCATTTTAGAACAGTGTCATTTCCTCCCATCAGTGTCTTTTCTGGCAGAACCTGTTTTCACCTGGAAAAACATTCAAATCAACCAATCAGATATGAGGGACAAGTTTACAGTTTATGTCAAGTTTAGGCTTACAACAAGGGTTAGGTGCTTCTACATCAGTGTTATTCACCTGTCATATCCCTCTGATTTTAGGGGTAACTTATGGGTAGGGTTAGGTTTAGGGGTAGGGATATGGTTATGACAATATTTTTGGACAGGATATTCCAGGATCAAAACAAAAAACAAAAAAACAAAAAAAAAAACATTCTGTCAAAAATCGCGATCGCTAATAGTCAATTCAAAAATTTGCAATCGCTGATAGTCTTTGGTTGAGAATGGGCCTAGTCAAAGATTAAGTACATTAAACTGTACATCAGGCTCTACCTTCCATATTAAACTAATCGTCCACCTGGTCGACGTGCAGCAGTTTTTTTTTTATTTTTTTTTTTTTTTTTTTTACCTTTCAGGACTTGAGGGTGTGGGACTTAAGGGTGCTCCGATCAGGACTTTTGGGGCTGATCACCAATCATAGGAAGCAGTATCTGCCGATGCAATCACTAATATCTATTTGAAGCCTTCTTTTTATCATGTAGAATTATTTAGAGGGATGCTCCAATCATGATTTTTACAGACATTCACAGGGGCGCGGGAAGTGGGGGTGCTGGAGCAAATTTTTGTTCATTTACATTTCTTCATTTTTAGCATTTAGTAATTTATTTGTAATGAACACTTTAAGTGGCCCATTAAAAAGTATTATTTATATTTTGAATTATGTTGTCAAAACATACATGAGGTCATATTTTGACCGTTGCAGTGTGCCTAGAAAGAATGCGTAGTAGAGCGGCAATAGGCACTCCTCCAGAGCGCCTTTCTGAAGATTCCGTCCATGAGCGCCATGCGCTTAACCCAGAACGCCCTTTACATGCTGGTTCGAATATAGGCCTATCTGAAATAAGTAGGGCTGCCCCAATTTAATTGCCCCAATTGTTCACGCATTTAAGCCGTTGTTGACGCGGCGGTGGCGCCTCCATGTCATTGTCTGCTATATTTGCTTATTATTTATTAAATCCAGACAACTGGTTGATAAAACATTGATTAAAATTAAGATACAATTTATACAAAATGAAATTCACTTTAAATTAAGGCTTGCAACAAAGCAAAACGTAATGAAGTTCAAGTGGTCAAAATAATTGTCTTCTGACATATTGCGCATCTATATGTATTTGTCCTGTTCACTTTTCATAATCATCGTAAATGAAAAAAAAATAAAATAAAAAATAACATTATAATATTTAAACATATGAAACTAAAGCAGTTCATAAGTGGAGCTCCGCTTCGCTCACATGCTCTGGCAGGCAGGCAGATCAGGCAGATCTTTCGCGTTCATTTTTATTTCCTGTCACTGTGCAGGCTCTTTTATTGTAGGCTATTATTTAAAGGTTTAATGTAGGCCCTAGTCCATTGCAATACGATTGCAAGAAGGATCAACAATGTCAAAAATGTGATGTGCAGTCAAATGTCTCGGTGTGTATGCTGCTTAAACGAGTGTTCTCACCGATATGCTTGTTGTGCTTCGTGTTTTATAGACTCTATATTGTTTCTTATTCAAATTTGGTGACCCCCATGATGGAGAGACTCAATAATTTATGAATTTATGTAGCTGATGTGGAGTTAAATATCTTCAAGTCATTGATTGTGTCATGATAATCTATAAATCGCTCGTGTGGGAACTGTTGTTAGATGCCTTCAGAGCCAGAGAATATATGCTGTGTGATGTTAGAGCAGGTATAGTTTACTTTCATCTTGCTTTTATGACATGCTATTGCATTTGTGTTAGGTATGCTGTATTGCAATAAATGTGAAAAGACGGATGCGACAGCTTGAGCACACTCATAAATGTACTCTATACAACGATTCTTCCTCTTCTCAACATGGCCCTTGTTGTGTGTTCCCGGGGCAGGGTTTATGTAAAAAAAATGTTTAGGGTTAGTGATGTCACTAACCCGTGAAGAAGCTTGTTGTAGTCCCTACCAGCCAATTGTTGTAGTCCTTAAAAAGCAATTTCTTTAAAAGAAAATATCTCCCTTTGCTTTGAACTTTGCAGATGTTGTTTATGCTTAAACAGCAACATTACATACATTAAAGTTAAAATAAGTGAAATCATAATCAACCACTAATTTAAAATGGCCATCAAACACTGCAGCGTATACAGTATATACACTATATGTGTGTGTATGTGTCTGTGCCAGTAATTGTTAGGCTACTGTATTAAGGAGGTCATGCAGGCAGAATTAATCATGACTGTGACATGACAGGGCCTTCATTTTCTTTTTTCTTAGTGGTTTCTCTGAAAGTCTCAGTAAAATCGAGTAGTTATTATATTCAGCCATTAATGTTCTTGGGCTCACCAATGTTTGCTGAAACAGCATATACAGTAACCTGTTTATGCAGGCTAGTTTAATAAATACGATGGCTGTAGTAGCTCAGATGCAGCTGTGCCCTGCTGATGAAGCATGGTTATATTCATAGCCTGTGTTTGGAATGGAATATTAGCTTACTACTTACTGAATACTGCACACTGCATACTATTTCTTTTTTAAAATAGTAACCCAGATAGCATGTAATCATTGAAACAAAGTTGATTCAGTGTTGATGCGTCAACGCCAATTACATTGAATTAACGTTACAAAGTAATTTTGATTTAGCATCACTCTTGCACCTTCAGTTAATGTTGAAGCAATACTGATATTTATAATAGCATCATATTCTGTTAGTTCACTTTCAAACGACAAAAGTGTTTGGGCAAATTATGTTCTACAGAAAGGAATGCTACAATTACTACAAACTTACCTGTATATCTGTATCCCACCTCAATAAGTTTTGCAATACAACATGAACACAATAACATGTACTTATTTTTTTGTAGTAGTTAGAGATGCCTAATATAAATTAAAATACATAAATCTTACATTTTGGTGACCACCTGCCAAATATGCTGTTGGAATTCTGTGTGCTGCCAAAATAGCGCCAACCCAGTCATGTGTTCTTAAAGACTCCTGAAGGTGTCCTGTGGTATCTGGCACCAAGATGTTAACAGAAGATCCTTCAAGTCCTGAAGGTGGATCTGCCGTGGATCGCACTTGTTGGTCCAGCACATCCCACAGATGCTCAGTTGGATTGAGATCTGGGGAATTTGGAGGCCAGGGAAATACCTTGAACTCTTCATCATGTTCCTCAAACCATTCCTGAAAAATGTGTGCATGTATGGCAGGGTGCATTATCCTACTGAAAGAGGCCACTTCCACCAGGGAGCACCATTGTCATGAAAGAGTGTACCTGGTCTGCAACAATGTTTAGGTAGGTGGCATGTGTCAAATATACGTCCACATGAATGGCCGGTCCCAGGGTTTTCCAGCAGTCATTGCCCAGGACATCACACGCCCTCCACCAGCTTATCATCGTCTCTCAGTGCATGGTGCATCACTTCCCCAGTTAAATGGTGCACACTTACATGGCCTTCCACGTGATGTAAAAGAAAACGGGACTCATCACACTCAATCATCCACTGCTCCAAGGTCCAGTTCCGACATTCGCGTGCCCATTGTAGGTTCTTTCAACAGTGGACAGGGGTCATCATAGGGATTAAACGCAGCCCCACACATCCCTCCCATAACCATTATTAAAATTTTGTGTGACTTGTGCCTCAGTAGACCTTCTGTTGGCATGGACCAGACAGAATAGCCTTTTTTGCTCTCATGCATCGATATGCCTTTAGGCGCCCAACAACCTGTCGCCAGTTTGTGGTTTGTCTCTCCTTGGACACTGCTGGTAAATTCTAACCACTGCTGACCAACAGCAACTCACAAGCCCTGCCGTTTCAGAGATACTATCACTAAAAATGACATTTTTACACAATTATTGCATGTTAATATTTTACATAAATCAAAATATCTTAAATTACATAACATAAGCCACATGTACTGAATTAGCAATGGCAGGTTGTCGATGGACTCAGACATTGTGATTTGTCTTCGTGATATAACTATCTCTCTCCTGCTTTGTTTTTGTTTTAAAAAAAATTTCACGTTGCAGCCTCTCACACTTGATCGCACTGAGTTTAGGGCTTACAGTATTTTGTTTCTGCGACACTAATAGCACCTAGCGGAATATCAAAAATAAAGCAACCTTTCAAACGGTCCTTCCGCGTGTCGTGTTCAAACATCACAGCTCATACAGGAGCTTGAGAAGGCATCAACATGTAGAAGTAGACTATATTAAAAGACAATAGACAATAAAAGGTCCAGCATATGAGGAATAGCCTACTTTTAGCTGTGTTGCTATGTTTCAATTGGATTTTTGGATTTTTCTTCCAAATTAAGGGGTAAAGTGAATTATTCGGCCCACCCACACTATTAGAGGCCCACCCATCATCCACTTTCTGCCTACGCCACTGCTTGAAATGTATCCCAACATTTACCCACTTTCAAAAAAACTTATGAAACTTAAAAAATTATAGTTAATTCAAGAACAATACTGCTCACATGTATAGTCTTTTTCCTTTTTTCCTCTTTTGTTGTATTGCATTTAGTTGTATTTATTTATTTATTTTTATCTCATTTTTAATAATGTTAATCTGTATTTTTTAATAGCCCCACTAGGGACAAGTGCTGTGAATTTTAACTGAAAAATTAGTTTAAAAAAAATTATTTTCCCGTTTCATTTATGTAACAAACATATGTCACATCTGTTTCTGTGTTCTTTCTGTGTCCTGTTTCCTGTGGAGTTTTTGTAGTTCTTTGTAGTTTTTCATGTTGATTAGTCTCCCCAGGTGTTTCCCATTTACCACACCCCTTGTTATCTTGTTAAGCTAGTCTTCCCTGTGTATATATAGCCCTTGCCATCACTAGGTTTGATTGTTTTTTGTTATTAAATTTCTCCCTGCATTTGGATTGTGCCTGCCGCCTGTTATTTCCTGGTACCCTGACAGAACAACTGACCCATTTCATGGATCCAGCAGGGAGATTAACACATCTCCATCAGGGAGAGCTCAACAATGAGGACTATGTGCTGGAGTTCATCTGGTTGGCTCACCTTACTGAGATGAGCAAAGCCTGCCAGATTATCTTTTTCCATAGGGGATTGGCAGAGCCACTCCGGTCATGGATGCTATGGTGGGAACCTGTTGGAGCGTGTTGGAGTGCTACGCGGCCCTTGCACTTCAGCTGAGTGACTCAGTATTGGTGGCGGGGGTCAAATCAGCAGCCACCACGCCAGAGTTCTCAGCCGTCAGGGTCACCAGCTCAGAGATCCCAGTAGCCATGATCGTGGAGGAGGAGGACTTTAGGGCAGCCCAGAGGTACGTGAGACTGGTATCGAGGCTGGAGGACACAGCACTTTGCTCGGTGCGAGCCGTTGGCATCCTTGCGGTGGGGTCAGGTCGGAGGATTTCAGCCAAGATGGCCACCACATCTGGGCCTTCAGCCCATGCCAAGAGCCCAGTGAGGTTCCCTGTCTCTGTCCAGGGCACAGGGACATCCCCTGTCTCCGTATATGTATGTACAGTGGGTACAGAAAGTATTCAGATCCTCTTAAATTTTTCACTCTTTGTTATATTGCAGCCATTTGCTAAAATCATATTGTGTTTTAGACATGTCCAGTAATTTCTCCATGTTAGCATCTGCTTAATTTGACTTGATTCCACTAAGTGGCACGTAATTTTGCACAGCCGACTCATTTTTGGGTCACACCCCAACAGAACCAGCCTTATAGGTGAAGTATTAGTTCCTGGATATTACATTACTATAGTTTCAGGTAGTTCCCTAAACTGTCCATCCTTTGCACCATTATTACATATATATTACAGCTCCAGTGCAAAATGTGATGAACTCTCAGCCAATTTCTGACATTTTCACAACAACACTTTTAAACATGATGGAAGAAACATGATTAAACTGCCACAGTACTCAGATGAAAGTACTTTTGGTCATTGCATTGCAGTCAATTATTGAGCCAATAAAACATTCTCCAGCCTGAGAGAAATCCATATCAAAATCCAATAAATATGTGTGTTTATTTACCCCTATATCCTGAAACTATAAAAATCTCAGTGTTGAATCAGACTTACTCATTCTTTCATGTGACAACGTTGGGATGACATTTTACTACAGTGTAGTCTGCAGTTCCCGTCAGGTTTTGGCAGCAGACTCAATAGCTCTACAAATAAAAATGTTCAGTGCAACACTGCTGAAAACATTTACAGCTTTCACTAAAAGCTTGAGGGAAATAGTAGAAGGATATAGCTGTCAATGTCACCACATTTCACCATTTTGTGTGGTGAAGGACTTTATAAGCCTGTGAAGCATCCATGTATGCTTTGCTCTCTGTTTTAGAAAAGTAGACTCTTACAAATAAAGGTTCTTATTTGGTAGGCTATATTGTATCATGAAGAAAATAACACTCTTGGAATCTTTCCTTTGCACAAAATGGTCTTTATAGTGTTTTTTTTTTTTTTTTTTTTTTTTTTTTTATAGATTAAAAAAGGTTCTTCTGTGGTTCTTCCCGGGGCCAAAGACACAATTCTCTTTTGAACCACTAGATGGCACAAAATTCAGCTCAGCACTTTTCTTAAAGGGATAGTTCAAACAAAAATGAAAACTTCATAATTTACTCACCCCCCAAGTTGTTCCAAACCTGTATGAGTTTCTTTCTTCACAAAAGAAGGTATTTTGAAGAATGCAAACAAACAGTTGATGGGCCCCATTGACTTTTGGAGTCAACTGCTGGTTACCAACATTTTTCAAAATATCTTCTTTTGTGTTCAACAGAAGAAAGAAACTCATACAGGTTTGGAACAACTTGAGGGTAAGTAAATACATTTTTGGGTGAACTATCCCTTTAACAACCACTTTTGATGATGCAGGTGAAAGTTTGGCTGATCCTGAACAGCAGATTTTGCGCTAATTTGATCTGATATTTAATGTTATATATATATATATATATATATATATATATGGTAGATTTTTGTAACAAAAATTATTATACTTTTAAATAACACTGTTTCTGTACTTTTAAAATGAACAGTATATTTATTGAACAAAACATATATTCGTTATTATATTTGTAATAGTACAAACTTTGCCAAAGTGGTTGTTTTCAACAAAATATTAACTTGGACATTATTAAAACATTATTTTAGCTACAGTATTTTTATAAATAATTTGTGCCTTTTGCCCGTGTGTGGGGTAAAAGGCCCACTTTACCACCTCATTTATAAGCTTTTTATGCAAACAAACAAACAAACAAACCACTTTATGATTTATTTTCAGACAAAATCTGAATACTGTATTCAGATTCTGTATGAAAATAAATCTAAAAAGTGGTTTGTTTATATAAAAATATCATATATTTCTAAGATTTTTTTAATATAAACAACATTTTAGGATTTACTTTCAGACAAAATCTGAATATTCGGAACTTTACTAACAGTCTAAACCTCTTTTTTAAATTTATTGTAAAATATAATTGTAGGCCACTAGTAGGCATGCTTCTTTAACTTTCAATTTAAATGTATTGCTTTGTATTATATGAGGGCACTGCTCTAGTGCATGTATTAACTTCCACATGCTTCTAAACTTTACCATACTTTATTAGTATTTAATATACTGTAAAGTGTTTCAATATTTGAGCAGCCCCTCCATCACGATCATCATCATCATCATCATCAGCAGCAGCAGCAGCAGCAGCACCCCGTCCCCCAGAGCTCTCGCGCCTCCCTCCTCGCTCGCGCCGTGCCATGGCAGTGGTGACGTCACCCGTGCATTGACTCGCGCTGGCTGAGAGCGAGAGGTTGAGCAGACCGAGGGTTAGAGAGAGCAGCAGCCTGGGCCCACGGACAAAAACTCCCCGAAACGGATTTACAATCGCTACGTATCGTCCTACCAACCCACGTCTGCAAAGAGAGCGTGTTTTTCTGCTTGTCCTAAAGCCCGATCTGTCAGGAGTTACTGTAAGGTAAGACGAAGAACACACTAAAATGTCAACTAGAGTAATAAAGGCTCGCTTAAAGTTGCCTTGGTGTGCTTTCCTAGCAAAAACTGTGGCCAGTAACGCGTCTACGTGAATATTGCTTCCACATCGAGGGGATCAGCGTATAGGCAATGTTGCAATGCAAAATGAGAAAGAAACAGGAGCACTTTGAGTGATTGTCTCTCTCGCGCTCGTCTTTTGTCTGTACCCGCTCTTGCCACAATAGAGATCCCAACCGCCTCCTTGAAGTTGCTGGATTTGACACATTCGTGTAACAGCGAGGATCATCTGTTGATTGATAGTACAGTTTAAATGCCGCTTTTGCTTTGGTTTTGTTTTGAGGCATCATATTAGTGAAAGAATGAAATGATGGCTGCTGAGAATGTCCATTGTCATTCTCTACATGTTGTGTGCACGCGCCACATTGTAAAACAACAGCTTTCCCTGACATATATACACCCAGTGCCTTAAGGGATAATTATCTATATCGTTGTTTATTGTTCATATATAAATGTTATTCACTGAGGCGAGAGTGCTTTGAATGAATTAGCGTGGCAAGAAGTGAATGAAACTTGGATCTTGATGTTGAAGTGCGATTGGCTTCAGTGGTATTTGATGCTCATGTTCTGTTTTTAATAGCTCAAACATACTTAACATGTACTTTATGATTCCCACACACACACACACATTTTATGATAACTGTGACATGCGAATGACATGCTTTACACATCCTCAATGGAAAAAGTTGACCTTATTTCATGTTTTCTGTTAGGATTTCCGCCCCTAGAAATTGTTTTATTGAAATTGTATGTTGCTAAATTTAATAACTGTCACATTCTTCTTTCTACTAGCAGCAGAGGGGTTTAAGTTCAGTAATATCTGCTTATTGGGTTTTGATTAGAGGATCCTTAAAGGGATAGTTCACCCCAAAATTAAAATCTGGTCATTATCCACTCACCCTCAAGTTGTTCCAAACCTGTATGAATTTCCTCCTTCTGCTGAACACAAAGAAGATATTTTGAAGAATATGGGTAACCGAACAGTTGGTCTCAACAGAACACGAGGACATCACTTTAAAAAAGAAAAAAAGAAGTTGATTTCACGTCACAGTTAAAGATCATTTGAGAAGTTTGGCCTCAAATAAAGATTTAGTTAATTTAATGCACTCTGATTGCTGGAGTTAGTTTAAAATAGTTTCTTTCATTCACAAAGCAAACATGAAGCATCATGTGATTTAGAGTTGTTGTGGATTTTCTACATTTATGGTCAGGTTCTTGACACTGTCTTCCTTTCCATCTCCCTTTTAACAGACTCTCGGTATTTGCATACTTCCCAGCATTATGAAAATTGAATTTTACACCAGTCAGGATTTTCTCCTGCTCGGCTTACTGTGCTGTAAGTGGCTCAAATACTCGGCTACTTTGAAGACAATAATCCTATTTTTATAGTTTCTCAAGAAACATCCTTAGAGGATTGAAAAAGCTAACCTGCTTTACTTAATACGCAGAGCTGGTACTTGTGTAATATATTCTCATCACATTCACAAAATTCCCAAACCGTATGTGTTTCAACCTATGTTGGATTTCTTGTCTGAGTTACGTATCGATTTGAATGCATGATATGGAGATTTTCAGTTACGACCGGTTTGAAGTTTCACTCTGATCACACACCCACATTTCCTTCATTAGTCGTGATCTGTAGTGTTGCCTTTCAGTGACAGGTATGTGGAATCTTAGGCATGACGACTGAACACGGTAACAACCCTGGTTGCATTTTCTATTATAAAACTCATGCAAGTGTCACGTAGTGTCTGTCATTGTGCAACGAAAGACAACATAATTGAGCTTACGTAATGCACCAGGCAGATTCTGCCATCAATAAGAGAGATAGAAATTGTTTATAAAATGATTTTTGACCATTTGGACCAGTCTTGGAAATTTGAATACAACTCTGTCTGTCATCACAGTGTTCTCCTCCTCTTATTTCTGTGGGAGTCTTAATATTCTTTTAGTGCTGAAATGGTCTAAAAATATCTCAAGTGCTTTTTAAAAAAAAAAAAAAAAAAAAATGTATAACACTGATCTCATTTACAAATGTGCTGTTTTTTGGACAGAGGCTCTGGAATGTGCTGTGCACACGGTACTCTTTTAGTACCAGCCACCATTCTCCAAACAAAAGACTTCTCAGTCAAAGCGTTTCCCTCCATCCGAGCTTTGCCATCTAGGGCATGGGCATAGCTTTTGGTGTAAATTCATTGATGTGTATGTCCACGGTCTCCAAATTATGGAGTCCACCATCATTTCTGCTACTTTCTTTGCTTGTTATTAAAGGGATAGTTCACCCAAAAATTAAAATTAGCCCATGATTTACTCACCCTCAAGCCATCATAGGTGTATATGACATTCTTCTTTCAGACGAATACAATCGGAGTTATATAAAAAAAATTACCTGGCTCTTCCAAGCTTTATAATGGCAGTAAATGGCTGTTTTTGTTTTGAAAAAAAGTGCATCTATCCATCATAAAACTGCTCCACACGGCTCCGGGGGGTTAATAAAGGCCTTCTGAAGTGAATCGATGGGTTTGTGTAAGAAAAATATCCATATTTAAAACTTTACAAACTGTAATCTCTAACTTCCGATAACTGTCGTATGCGCGCTCCAGCATATGACGTTTAAATATGGATATTATTCTTCGCTTCAGAAGACCTTTATTAAACCCCCGGAGCCGTGTGGAGCACTTTTATGATGGATAGATGCACTTTCATGGACTTTAAAACAAAAACAGCCATTCACTGCCATTGCTTGGAAGAGCCAGGACATTTTTTTTTAAATATACCTCTGACTGTATTCATCTGAAAGAACAATATCATAAACACCTAGGATGTCTTGAGGGTGAGTAAATCATGGGCTGATTACATTTTTTTTGGGGGTGAACTATCCCTTTAACTTACAAAGTCTGTAAAGGCAAGATATATAAATCTATTAGTGCTGTCAGCCCTTGTTCAGAAATGATGTACTTGTGATTTACAGATGAATCAGTCAATTAGAGACATGCTTGGTTTTGCAGTTCCAGACATGATTTGTTTGAAATTATAGTTTGCGCTTGTTGGTAATTGTGTCCGGCTTAGAAATCTTGCAAGGCAAGTGTTTTCTGCGTCTCTCAGCTGGTTTACGCCACCGTCTCTGCAACTGGCTCCCTCAGAACTTTGACCTAAATGTACTTTAACTTTTCTATAAAAGGCTGTAATTATAGTGTTTATGGATTTGGCAGAGTCTTGCAAGTATTCAGCATAGCCGCAGATAGTTTGTGGTTTAGTATTTTGTAAATGTATTGATTTATCACATACTGGTGGTTAAGGCTACCCGGATTCCCTTGCTGGGTGGATGTCCGCTAAAATGTTGTCAGTTTGTATAGTAAATGTTCGTGGCGCACAAATTTTTGTGAAATGACCCTATTTAAACCCTCTATCTTAAGCTGTAGAATGGATCTGGACGGTATGAATAAAAATCCCACTTGTCATCGTCTCCATAAATTTAGATTGTGGAAATCATGTTGGGAGGGAAAGGCTCGCATCTGCAGCATCACATCACAGCGGAGTTTGTGGTTTGGAGCTGGAAATTGCTTTTTGTGTGACGTGCCGTTCTAACAGCAAATTTTAATCTTTCCCAAAATAAAAGCCTTCATAAAAGAGTAGAGAAGCCCCAGATTGCTGGCCCCGGAGACAGACGTCCCGTCCCGTCCCGTCTAATAGAGTGCACAGATGATGGTTAAAGGTCAGGCCGGAGGTTTGTTATTTTTACCATAATCATTTGTAATCTCAAGCGGCCATTATGCGTGCAGCTTATTTAGCAATGATGGAACTGAATTGGTTGGCGAGCCTCTGGTAAGAAAGAGGATTTATCCTGTGCATCACACGGCTCTCCAATGTGTCGTTCCTTTGGTTGAATGGGATTGAAAGGCTGTGTATTTTTTTTTTCTCTTTAGCACTGGTTTTTATAGGTCATATGTGTAGGCTAAAGAGATTTGACTGTGAAAGCGATCATACACCACTATTCCAGAGACTGTTCCTCTAAATCAGGCAAAAAAACTCCTTTTTTTTTCTTTTTTCCACATGGAATATTCAGTGCCTGCAAAGCCACTATGAAAGATGACCGTGAGTGAAGATCTCACCTTGGGATGCTTTCAACAATCTCACAGGAAAACAGCTATATTACGAGGTGGCGATTTCATTTTGACTTTGTACAAAGAGAATCGTACAAAAACATAAGCAATTCGTATGAATAAGATTGTACAAATTCATACGAATTAGCCAGCAATTTGGCAAAATGTAAAATAGTTACTGGCTTGTTGGTGTGTGAGATTTTAAATTTGACAGGTCTCAACAAAAGACAAAGGTGAGTGTTTTGTGCGTTTGTACAAAAGCCTCCTTTAGCTTTGTTTTCCATGCAGACTTTGTTTGTGTGGTTTGCTGTCTGGGTGTTCAGTGCTGTTGTTGTGGTGGCATTCATTCAGACAGGGCAGTTTATTTAACGAGGGCATTGTTTGGTTAATTGTGTTTTCATTAAGGGAACAAGGTTTGTTGACCATGGGGAACGTTCTCATGAGTAACTATTAGCACTTAAGCAGATTTTTACAGAGGAGCTGTACACCGTGTGAGAAAACACTGGAAAATTGAACTAGACTTTGTCCCTTGGCTGAACCTCTTCCTTTCACAAGCTTTCCAGGGACTATCTCAGACTTTGTATAGCGGCATAGAGCATCTTTCTCTTTATGGCTTTGTTCTGTCTTTGCGGGATTGCAGTCCTGGCTGCTTCTTACATCCATCCTCTTATCACTCTTTTTTCCTGTCAGACATCCTCTAACCAGAATTATGACTTGCCAGCATGACGTTTGGCAGGCTATTTGACTGACATGTAAAGCAGCCAATCAGTTTTGTACGGGTGTAACGATACATCGTTATATCGCGATATAAAAATGCAATGATACGTATCATTGATGTGAACGATTATGATTCGCAATATAGAGTTAGTTTCATCAAAGGCTACTGCGTAGGAAATAAATGAAAGTTTACAGTAACCTTACTACATTAAACTACTATAATGTTGAATATAATGTATAATAATGCAATGTGGGTCCTGATAATAATATAATAATAATAATAATAATAATAATATTTTAACAATAAATAAACTATTCTTTATATATCGCAATAAGTATTGTATCGTGGGTTCAGTATCGCGATTTGTATTGACTCGTGACACGAGTGTTACACCCCTTCTGTTTTGGGATCGTATAGGGACCGTAGTTGATCCGTATGGACCTGGCATCCCAGTTCGAAACGCACATTATTCACGGATTGCGAAGCTTATCATTTGAACGTGTTTTAGGTCTTGTCAGTTTAAACATTCAAGCGATTTTGAATCATTTGAGCTCAAGAAGATGCGAAAGAGAACTCAGTTCGGAACTTCGGTGCACACACATAGAGCTGCGAACACTGAATTCTGTTTTCCTCCATGTCTATTTGTGCTTTAACGGAAACATATGTGAAATTATGTCAAAATGCCCGTCTCGGTGAGTATCCTCCTAAACACAGTCACTTATGGCTTACATGATTGCAAACAATTGAGAAATAAAATGTATGTGTTTCATATATTGAATCAGTGCATTAGTTCTTAAAGTGACAGCGGCCTAATATTTCTTCCGCTCTCTGTGCCATTAATGTTTATCAAACAACAAAATACAAGGAGGAAATTGCTTTTGTAGCTTTAACAAAGATGAATTATATGAAATAAACAGTGCTTTGTTTTTCAGGCAAGGCCTGTTTATTGTTTATTTCATTTGTGTCTTTGTTCTATTGTATTTATCTATACCTGTAATTGGTTTATTATTTTCTATGCAGATTCGCTCCTCTACAAAATCACTCCAATCATTCTAGATAGATTAATTCTTTCCAAATATAGGTAGTCAATTCATCTGTTGAAACTGTTTTCAATATACTGTATATCTCAGAAAAACTAAATATCACAATGTCAGTTTTTTCCAATAACATGCAGCCCTATTTTTTAATGTTTATTTATTAATATTTAGAAGTGTTTTTGGCAGGTTGCACCACGTGATATTACAACCTGAATTAACCTTGCCATAACCTTTGATACTTTAAGTGACTGATATTTTAAGTAACTTACTGTGATTGTAATTTCCTGTATTGTTTTGTATGTTGGTTGCACCACATGACTTTGAATTGACAGACAAAAGATTTTAAATATTTGTAGTATTTTTACAAAAATGCTTCATCTTTTATTCGAGAAATAATACTAAAGTATAAATGCTGAACTACTACTACTTTTGTTTTTAATGAGGATTTTTTTCTTTGTCAGGACGGTTGAGTAACCCTGACAGTAGGGCTGGGCGATATGGCTGAAAACTGTATCACGATATAAGTGTTTCATATTGGCCCGATATCGATAATTATCAATATTTTTAACTTATTTAAAATAAGGACCAGGAGAAAAATATATTACTTTTAAACTTAACCTTCCTCTGATTATAATCCCCTCAGTTATAAAGGCAGAAATCTCAACACAGCCATGGAAAACACTCAAATGTCTAAAATCACAATGAACACTTAACATTTAACATTAACACTTAACATTAACTTAATTATCTCTTAACATTAAGGTGCAGTGCCTCCGTTATTTCTTTGTGCCATTTAGATGCTTTGTCACAAGGCACTGTTGCAGAGTAACATTACCTCTCCATGTTGTTTCAGAGAATAGTGCAATGGCGAGCGCGTCGAGTATAAACACTTCACCAAATGGACGAGGCGCGCGTGCAGTCAGCGGAGGCTCGCACTACAGAGCCAAACGAAAGTACAAATAAGGCTTAAGGTGGTTAAACAAGTTTGTGGTATTACCAGTCTTCATGGGGATGACTGTCTTGCATAATTTGCAGATGACATTGGTCTGACTACGGTCAGACTTATAAAATCCCAAAACTGCCATCCTGGCGAGCTGACTTGTTTTCCTGTTTCCTGCTGTACTTGATCGCTGCAGGCTGCGGCACTCATTTTCGGCTTGATTTCCAAACTTTACATGATTGGCTGTTAGCGTGTCACTCCCTACGTTGCTAGGTTACCAGAGAGTGAGTGGCTTTGTTCATGCAACCAGACGTGCTTCGCAACGTTTTATCGAACGCATTTTTTATAGATATCGATTACCGCGATTTACATATCGTTATCGTTTTATCGCCCAGCCCTACCTGACATATTTGATATTTATGTCCCAAAAATAATTATTTCAGAAATTAAAAACATACATATTATAGAATAGGTATATTAAAATAATCGTAGTAAATCAATTAAATAAATGAATAGAATTAATTCATTTTCAAAAAGTATTTAAAAAATCACAATCATATCAAAGACACAGTTTTGTTACCTGGTAGATTGATAACTTCTCTGCCAACCGGATTAGATCCTGCGATCTTTGTAAGTGCGTTCTAGCTGCTTTCTAGTTTTCTCTGTGGGCATAGGGATGCACCTCTATCATGTCACTCCATCAGCTGCTCCGGCAAGGTGATTGTGTTTTCTTGTACTAACAGATATCAGACCTAATCTTCCTTATGAAAGGTTCTGTCATCTCACACACATACACGCACATTCACACGCGTCTTCTTGAAAGCACACAGATGCATCCCTTCTGCTTGGGAAGAACATGATCAGTCACAACAGATTCAGCCCTTCTCTTTAGCACCCTATTGCCATACACACTGAACTGATCATTAATTAATTTTCCACTCATAAACACCCTGTGAAGGGCTTCTTGAGCTGTAATTAAGGGTCGCCTGCTCTTAACTGCATGGCTGGTTTTGAATTTCCTCAGTGAAATGGCCATTCTGGACTGGACAGGGCAGGAGTGTGAAATTCAACACCACCTTTAAGTGCTTCATTGCAGCTCGGAGTGAGCAGCAGATTTGGGCCCTGCTTGCCCCGCTCCCCTGCTGATTCATAGCCTTCTCCAGCCCTCCCCCTCGCTCTGACAGGACTGTGCAGAAGAGCAGAACGCAGGCTCAGGTGTAGCTGGAAGTCATGGGAATTTGAGTTTCTTTGTCTTACTGTACCTTTATGGAGCCATCTCCTTCAGACAAAGTAATTTTCCACAAATTAAGTGGTTTAGTTTACTTGATGTGATTACATTGTATGATGAATAGAAGTGTTTATTCATCTCAAATTAAAGGGTTAATTCACCCAAAAATGAAATTTTTGTCATTAATTACTGGTAGTGTAATGTGCCAAACCCGTAAGACCTTCGTTTATCTTCGGAACATGAATTAAGATATTTTTGATTGTTTCTGAACCATCCATAGGCAGCAACATCATGGCAACTTACAAGGCCCAGGCAGGTAGTAAAGACATTGTTAAAATAGTCCATGTGACTACAGTGGTTCAACCTAAATGTTATGAAATGACGAGAATACTTTTTTTTTTTTTTTTTTTTTTTTTTGCAGTATTTTATATTATAAAATAAAATTAATTAGAATTTTATATAATATAAAATTATTTGTTTCTGTCCTTCACAGTGCGTGTCTTCTGTTCATTCCTATGGCAGCTCAAATTCCATAGGAATTAATTGGAAACACTTACCAATTACATACAACACTTACTTTGCTCCGCTCCGTTATGAATGCCCGAGCGGCTGTGCTCATTTTACTTTCGGTTTAGAATGAACAATTTAAAAGCCCCCGCTGATGATACCGGTATTACCGATGTTTTCACACTTCGATTAACCGGTGGGAAAATTTCCTCACCATCACATCTCTAGTATGTGTGATCCCGCCCGCTGCCAATTTCTCCAGTAGTATTTCAACACCCCGGGTGGAAAACACAGCAAGGCCAGCAAATGAACTGGGCAGATTATAACCGGCCTAAAAAGCCTCGACAATAAAAGCATTGCAAACGACCTAAAAATCCACTAAACTTTTACTGTAAGGCTTGTCGCTTTCCATTGTCAATTATGCTTGTTTCAGTTGCGCGTCCTCAATTTGGCAACCCGCGGGAACGTCAAGTCTGAGGAAAATGGGGCGGGGGGAAAAGCTCTCTCCAATATTCTTAATTTGGATTGCTGTACATATTTCAACCATTAGCTGCACCTTTATCATTGAAAAAGATGCCTTTTATCACGCGTTGCATTGCGTCACGTTGCGTCAGGTTAGGGCACAGTGTTAGTATGTCCCACCAGGTAATCAGAAGTTCTACACACACTTGCTGTCTTTGAACACTTGGGCCAAATACCGGAAATACATCATATAAGTAGACAATTGATCAAGTGCAAAGACCGCAGGTTGAAGTATTGGGACATTCCCTTTGTAATTAAACACAAACTTGCCATTCTTCAAAATTTCTGTTTGTGTTTTTGTGTTGTATTGAAATAAACAATTAATTATAAATGATTACGGAATTTAAATTTTTGGCTGAACTATCCCTTTAACATTTCAATGGATAGGTTAAGCAGCAGAAAGTCTTGTATATCGAGAGTTTTAGCAACTAGTACATGGATAGATTGAAATAAATGTGTTGACCATTACCAGATGTTGGAGACAGTGAGGTTAATTGTCTGCGAAGAGGTGACCAGGCACTGTGTGTGGATATCTGTGACTGCCTCAGAGCTGCACAGCCCAAGGCCTGACCATTCACAGTCAGCCTCTGAGATAAAGGTCATGACCACAAATTTGTGCTGTCAACCACATAGAAGAAGAGACAGGAGATTGAGCTAGAGGGAGGGTGAGAGATGGAAGGAAAGGAGGACGAAAGAAAGAGAGAGGAAGAACAGCGGAGTTCATGGAGAAACTCGCACACAAAACATGTTCCAGTGGGAAGTTGAGCTTCATGTGCTTGCACTGTCAAGTCTGATTCTGTTTGTTCAGCGTTTGCTGCTTTGTTTTGTCAGAGGGTTTGTTTGGAGCAGCGTTGGTGGCTGTTGCTCCAGTTAATTTAATTAACTTTGTTTTCTGCTTGTTTGAATCCAATTGTGTCTAAGTGTTTGGCATCTCTAAATAAACAGTTGTGTTTTTCGTGGTGTTGTTGCTGAGGTCCTTAGGTCTTTTTATGGTTTGCCAGTCTTTTTGGCTCACCAAGACTGCATTTGATCAAATATTACCATTGAAAATAACTGAAATATTGTTTAAAATTACTCCCCCCCCGGATGTAGAGTAGGACACGTTGAGCTGTTTACATCGTTACGTGATCCTACCTATTCTCCATCGACGGACCTGTTCTCTCTCATAAGTGAACTTTGAACATGGGTGAGGTTGCAGTTGCTCCTGCAGTGCCACAATTTCTGTGAAATTTCTCGTCTAGTAGTTCTTTTGTAAGATAATACAGCTTGAACTCTTACCCAATTTCTTAGAAACTGTGAAGGAGCCTGACAGACAATCCCATTATCTCTTCTTTTATCTTACTTTATCTCTTCTTTTCCCCACAGGTTTTTTTCTCTCCACAGTCCCCCTTTCCCCACTGTACCTCTTTTCCTTCTTGGAGTTTATCATATTCCGCGAGGTCACTCATGGTAGGAGACGGTGCTTTTTAAAGCTTAACATTGTGACCTCAGCAGTAGAATTTAGATGTACTTTTCGATGCTCTAGATTCTTTTAAATACCTCAGATCCTCTATTTAATTTAGTTAACTGCTTTTAGCTCATCAGCTTGTACCCAAAAAATAGTCAGGCTTTGACTACTGGCATGAAGTCCAGTCCACTTTGCAGCTTATTTTGCAAATCACCAATTTAGACTCAACCCACAGTGGCCTTTGACTTTATATGCTCTTTGGAGCAGGAAAATCTGCATAAAAAAAACAACAATCATAATTTTAATGTTAAAAGACTTGCTACAGTAAATGCTACAGTAAAAACCTATTAATTGGTGAATGGTAAGTTTGCTTACTGTATACAGTGAAAAACTATAATGACATTTCAATTAATTGTATGGTAAAAGACTGTTAAATTAACAGTTTTTGGAAACAAAAATCTTCTAATTTTCACTGAAAAGCCTTAAAGGGATAGTTTACCCAAAAATGAAAAATTACCTCATGATTTCTTGTTAAATATGGTTTTTGTTTCTTACACAAACCCATCGATTCACTTCAGAAGGCCTTTATTAACTCTTATATAACTCTGATTGTATTTGTCTGAAAGAAGAATGTCATATACACCAAGGATGGCCTAAATTAAGGGATAATTTTGTTATTTGGGTGAACTATCCCTTTAAACTGACATTCCCAGAATGACACTGTGTGACCCTTCACATTTTATGTTTTTTTCATTTAAATAAATACATACAATTTAAATAAATACATTCTTTTCACGTATGTACATTAGGTGTTTGTTGCATCTTATGGTATTAATGTTTATTGCATTATTTTAGTGTTATGTGTTACCATGACCGCGTGCATGACACTGTGTGCATCTTCTATATTTTAGTATTTACGTCAGATTGTTGAAAAGCTACTTGCGATAAACTTGCATTCATCATGTGGCTTTCTCATTACCACCTAAAATGTTGCTGCATCCACAGGTGGCTTTTTTTACCGTACATTTCAAAGATTTTGAATGATTAAACCTTGTTTTCGACAGAAGCCCTGCTAGACAGGAATTAGTTTCCAGATTGTAGTAATTCAGGCCGGTCTTGCCATTTCTAAAGTATGCATCAGATGGTCAGGCAGTGGACTATGTGTGGTCCTTAAGTGTGCTGTAGAATGTCTGGAGATTATCTCTGTCTGATCGAAGTTAAACTGTTAAGACACCCCTTTGTTCATGTCCCAGTGGTGGATCCCATCAGCCCACCGCTTTGTGCAAGTACCCCTGCACTATGTCTACTGGTCTTGCCCTGGTTGTGCCGCAGTGTGAATTGCATGTCAGCTGAGTGTGCAAAATGCTCCTCCTTTATTCATGAAAGGGAGAGATAGTCCTAAAGAGAAAGAGAACACACATGCTTTCCCTCTCACAGCCCTCTTTCATGGAAGCACGTGAAAGTATTTGCTGATGAAGCTATGGTGTGTGTTTGTTGGACCGAAGCCACGGGTGCTTGGGCCATTGCCTCTAGGCATGGGTCAGGGTAGTCGACTAGTCATTGTCCATCAACCGGTCGACTAAGAGGATAAAAGAGATTTGAGTCTTTAGCTTTTAGAACGTTTGCATGGTATAAAACACTGAAAGCCTTCAAAGGACCACTTTAGTAACAGATTCACTGAAATAAAACGGCTTCAGCTGATATCATAGAGAGGACCCCTGCAGACCCTATTGAACTTTCTTAAAATATCAGGCAATTTGACACTGCTAGATGAGGTTGTTAAATGTCATGTGGTGCAACTTCAAAAAATGTAATACATTTATGAATAAATAATTTGTATGCAATTTGTAAATACAAGTTTGTGGTTAGTAAATAAAATGGTACTTTTATTCAGCAGGGACAAATGACATGAAAGTGACAGTAAAGACCTTTATTATGATACAAAATATTTTTATTTATATTAAACACATAGTTTCCACAAAAATATTAAATAATTATGTTTAATAAATGTTTCTTGAGCATCACATCAGCATATTAAAATGATTTTTGAAGGATCATGTGACACTGAAGACTGGAATAATGATGCTAAAAATCCAGTTTTGCCATCACAGGAATAAATTATATAATAAATGATTAATATTCTAATATTATTTCACAATATTACCGATTTTAGGTGAAAGATCGGATCAAAGCTTCACTTTGAATTAACATAATGTATGAAATGTGCTATATAAATAAACTTGCCTTGCCTAATAACAGTAAATTATGCATAATTACAAGAACTAAACCTAAACCAAACCCTAACCGTAACTATTGTAACTATTGTATATGTAGTTAATTCATATTAATCAGTACTTAGAGTAAGTACAATGCAACTACATCACCTTAAAATAAAGCGTATCCAGATTTTTCCTTTTCTTTATCATGGACACTCTGTCATTGACTGTGTAGTTTTGCACATCCATAATTACCCAACATTCTGGCCTGGCCTTCTGCCTCAAATGGAGAATCCAGCTTGTGTCGTTGTTGGTGGGAATTTTCCTTGATTTTCTACAAGGGGAAAAAGACATGCATCAGGACTTTTTTTTTTTTTAGATTTATGATGAGAAGTTTTCCTATGGTGTTTTTAGATGTGTTTTCAGACGGCTTTGAATTGCAGTTTTTCCCTTGGAGATGAAACACCACAGCATCAGTTGGCAAACCTGGAAGTGTTCAGCTGTGAATGTGAGCATGGGCCACAGCTTTGATGGATGTAACAGATTGGCTTCCGAGGGGTTAATCTCTGTGAACCTCAGTGCAGTAAGTATAAATGAGAATGGAAAAAATGAGTATGAATGGCAGAGAGACAAGCGACAGGAACGACCTGACCTGAACCTGCACTGCGGAGACAAGAGTCTTGGGCTGCTGCCAACTCTCCTGTTTGTTTTGTATGACTGGAGCCTGTGCGGTGTGGTATGTTAGCATGTTATTTAAGTACATGTGCTCACGCATACATGGTTTCAAACTTAAGAGATTAACAAAACAAAACTCACTCAAATGTCTTCCTTTTAACTATTAGCATTGTATTAGGGTGTGGACATGCACAGGTTAATGAGTAAAGCTTTTACGGCCCATTTATGGCTTTTATGGCTCACTGTGATAGTCTGAAAGACTATCAGACTTTCAGAATTTCTTGACAATATTAGCCAAAACAGCAATAAAATGATTGTGTTGTTTTTTGGTATGAAACAGTTTGAGTGCCCAAATCATTGACCGAAATAGTGACTTTTCCAATGGTGTGTTTTGACTGTCTGTGTCTATTTCGTGCACACAATGTGAATAAGCTACAATTGATAAACATTTCATCTGTGTGGATTGATTTCTCAATCAATCTTCATTTCAGTGAATCAATATCAAATCTTAAATCCCAAGATCAGTCTTTTGGTCTGTGCTGTTTTCTGTTGATGTGTGAACAAAACTTCACTAAACATTATTTCTAGTGTGCCTGCCATCCAATAATCGCAATAGAGACATCACTTTCCCGCCGGAACATGCCCCCTCAGCCCGGGACTGAGTGGCAGAAGCTGCATGACGATGTATTGGGGGAGAAAACACGTTAAACAAACGGTTATCAGTTTAAACTAAAGGTTATAGTGTTCCTTACAACTTACCAAAGATCCAGTGATCCATAGATATTGACATTTATATGAGTCTGATTTCTATACATAAATAGTGATGTCAGTCATAACAATTTCGAGAGTAAATCCCATATTTATATGTGGATGGGCCTATATACTGAAGTGTGTAGGTGGCTGCTTGTCAAGAATGGAAAATAAAAAATGTGCAAAAAGCGCTCTCTTTATAATCACTAAAAGCTGTCGCTTATTCAAGGAACACGATCTCACAAAGTTATATTAATCAGTAAAGCTGACTATACAATGAATATCTTATTTACATAATGTCTACACTTTGTTAGAGTGGGTTTGCTCATGTGCAGAACTCAGCACTGGACAAAAACTGGAGCGGTGAGTGGATTCTAACACCTTCAACACCTGTGATTGGCCATTGTGTTCAAGAAATCAACAAACATGTCAGTGATTGGCTACATTACTTACCGAGGTGAAAACACGTTGGAAATTGAATCATTTGACGAGCGCAAATACAGATACGCACTGGATCCTTTGCCAAATCTTTTTCACTAATAGTATGCTATTGTTACGAAGAAAACAGATCCTAGACCTCTCTAAAATCAGTCAGTTAGCAGAAGCAGCAGGCGGCTGTGGTTTAAGTGAGAAAATTACACGCTATGATCAAGTCCGTCTCCCTCGGTCCGGCTATAGTAGGGGGCACAGGGATGTCCAAGACTCCCCGATTCAATTCAATCCCATTCAATAAATTACAATAAATTTTGTGCTCTGTTACTTCTTCACAGCTTTCAAATTTTGCCAATTTTATTACGTATTTCAAACAATAGATGCTGTTTTGGTGTTCTTTAAATGTCGCGTGACAGATCGCTGTAGCGCCTCAGCTCAAGTGTAGCGGCAGTGCAGAGAACATGTACTGATCATCTCTTCCATTTTACTACTAGTTACAGCACAAAATAAACCTGAATGAACATCAGAAGGCATGTTGAATGATACAGTACAACTTCCTAAAAATCTGTATCGTCACGTAATCACCTAATCAGTGTTTCAACCATGGAGAGAAATCAATAAAACAGCTTGTAAACAGTGTCATGTCATCTAACATTTACAAAGCAAATTCAATGACTATAGCTTGAATACTTAACTATTAAAAAACTCTAGAGAAGAGCGTTTTGATAAATATACCTCTATGTACTACAATACACTCACCTAAAGGATTATTAGGAACACCATACTAATACTGTGTTTGACCCCTTTTCGCCTTCAGAACTGCCTTAATTCTACGTGGCATTGATTCAACAAGGTGCTGAAAGCATTCTTTAGAAATGTTGGCCCATATTGATAGGATAGCATCTTGCAGTTGATGGAGATTTGTGGGTTGCACATCCAGGGCACGAAGCTCCCGTTCCACCACATCCCAAAGATGCTCTATTGGGTTGAGATCTGGTGACTGTGGGGGCCATTTTAGTACAGTGAACTCATTGTCATGTTCAAGAATTTGAAATGATTCGAGCTTTGTGACATGGTGCATTATCCTGCTGGAAGTAGCCATCAGAGAATGGGTACATGGTGGTCATAAAGGGATGGACATGGTCAGAAACAATGCTCAGGTAGGCCGTGGCATTTAAACGATGCCCAATTGGCACTAAGGGGCCTAAAGTGTGCCAAGAAAACATCCCCCACACCATTACACCACCACCACCAGCCTGCACAGTGGTAACAAGGCATGATGGATCCATGTTCTCATTCTGTTTATGCCAAATTCTGACTCTACCATCTGAATGTCTCAACAGAAGACTCATCAGACCAGGTAACATTTTTCTTCAACTGTCCCATTTTGGTGAGCTTGTGTAAATTGTAGCCTCTTTTTCCTATTTGTAGTGGAGATGAGTGGTACCCGGTGGGGTCTTATGCTGTTGTAGCCCATCCGCCTCAAGGTTGTGCGTGTTGTGGCTTCCCGAATGCTTTGCTGCATACCTCGGTTGTAACGAGTGGTTATTTCAGTCAAAGTTGCTCTTCTATCAGCTTGAATCAGTCGGCCCATTCTCCTCTGACCTCTAGCATCAACAAGGCATTTTCGCCCACAGGACTGCCGCATACTGGATGTTTTTCCCTTTTCACACCATTCTTTGTAAACCCTAGAAATGGTTGTGCGTGAAAATCCCAGTAACTGAGCAGATTGTGAAATACTCAGACCGGCCTGTCTGGCACCAACAACCATGCCACGCTCAAAATTGCTTAAATCACCTTTCTTTCCCATTCTGACATTCAGTTTGGAGTTCAGGAGATTGTCTTGACCAGGACCACACCCCTAAATGCATTGAAGCAACTGCCATGTGATTGGTTGATTAGATAACTGCATTAATGAGAAATTGAACAGGTGTTCCTAATAATTCTTTAGGTGAGTGTATATTAAATAGTAATTATATTTTTACTTAACCTGTTAGGCATATATTCATTGTTTAATGTATGTTTGAATAAATTTGTCATGGAAACAAGTTTTTAGTACAGACACCATTTAAATGATTCTGTTTCAACATATTCAAGTAGAAACATCATTATATCATATTATATCAGATGATAATAACTGCCTAATGTGCAATTGAAATGTTTGTAACTCTGTCTGTCTTTTTGTTTGTTTGTTTTTGGCTAAATGAAAACTGAAAACGCTTTCATTGTTTTAATAAAAATAATTATAATTTTGGTGCATCACTAGTATGCATATGTAAGTCCATATGATTTCTTCCCATAAACATTAGGGTAGGTCCACACCATATGTACCAAAGTACAAACTGTCAATTTGGAGAGTAAGATGTTGTGATCTCCAATACAATCTGTGTGCAAAATCATACAATTAATAATTCTATCATGCAGGTTTCTTTAGGCTGCAGTAATATCATCCCAGACAACAGTGCCATAAATATCAAATTGAATAAGTTCCAGGTCCTACTCCATAAACTGCTAATTAAGAAAAGTTTATTAGATTTAATCTCATAATTTGGAGACTTTTGACCTTTTGTTTATTTTGAGTGAGAACTTCATGAAGCAGATGGAGAGATGGATTGGTTCCCGAAGATGAAATATTTTGTAGACATGAGCGAGCAAGAAACTGGACTGATTTTCAGGCTGCATCATTAGACTTGTTCCCAGAAAGAATTAACTTTGCATTTCACAAACCTTCTTTTTCAATGGCCATTTCTGAAATGCATCCTCTGTTTACAGAGGAAATGATGTGCACTCTGACCCAACCATTTCCTGTACAAGAGCATGTTTGTCCACTTGGTTGAGTGTCACATTCCTGTGCTGGATTTGGCAATGTTATTTCCCCAGCTCTTTTTTTTTTTTTTTTTTTCTTTTTGCTTTACATTATTGTCAAAGTGAGTCAAATAAATGCTTTGGCATGTAAACAAAATAGAAGGTAACTTTATCAGGAAGTGCAACATAATTCATACTTTACATAGAACTGTAAAATTATAGTCTGATCCTCAAGATCAAAGGCATAAACCATCTATATATATATATATATATATATATATATATATATATATATATATATATATATATATATAATTTTATTTTTTTATTTTTTTATATCTGAGAAGACATGCACATAAATAAAATTTATGTCATGTGACTTTGCCTCAACAGTGGGATGTGACTGGAAAACTGGACTAATCAGCGGATCAATTTCATTGCACTGCATCTCAAATGTTGTTTTCATTATTCTGAAATGCCATGAGACAAAGTCTGTCATCAGAATGATTTGGTTTAATTCCCCCCAGAACCGTCTCACACGATTGCTTTCCCAAACTCCAGGTATCCAAACATGAGAACATGACCACGTTTATTGTGTTTTGCTGTGCGGTCCGAGACAAATATTTTATGATGTTGCAATTTTTGAAGGAAAAATAGTGTCACATGATCCTTTAGAAAACATTCTAATATACTGGTTTGTTGCTCAAGAAACCTGTTTTATTATCAATGTTGAATACAGTTGTGCTGCATAATATTTTTTATAGAAATGGTGATGCATTTCTTTCATGAATCTTTGATGAATAGAAAATTCAAAATGTAATGATTTGTACTGTCACTTTTGATAAATTTTATCTGTCAGAATAAAAGTATTAAATGCATACCTCAGGTCTTATGACCTGGGACATAATTCACTACCCTCTATCCTCCTCATTCATTTTTTAAAAGTTAGACATCAACTTAGTATTCCTCAATCAATTCATTATAAACAAGATACCAAGAAAAAAAGAATGCCTGTTTTGCCATTCATTTTTTGTAAAAATTGCATAGGGTCACTAATGACCCGAGGTGTGTAACAGTGTAAGTCTATTTTTTTCTGCACAGTAGTTATATCTTTGATGACTGAATAAGTGCAATTCACCTTTATTCCATAAGGTGGAAATGTCTGATACACAATGATGAAGTGACATTGCAGAAAACAAAAGAATAGGAAGTATCATCAGCAAAACCTGAAATGGCTCAGCGATTTACAGCAGAGCAAATACTGAACGCAATCAAATATTAGTGTCACTGTCTCTTTATGGTGGATCTGGTGAAGAAGCTGTCAGTGATCAAAATATTGATTTTGAAGATGTTGAAAATGATAGTTTTGAGAATATGTTTGAGAGAGTGAATATGAGCCAGATGCTGAATGAGCTCTGACGAGGACAGTGATGATGGTATAAAACATCTGCTCAAAATGAACCCTTACAAACTCCAAAAGGTAATGAAATATGCTTTATTTTATTCTTCAATAATTGTTAGTCTAATATCAGGAAAGTTTTATATTATCACAACAGGTAGATATCGATCTCAGTGTTAGATATAGACCTGGGTCGCTGAAGACCCAAATATGTAATAATGATTGGCGAAACATTCATGCATTTAAGCTTTTGGGTGCTAATTGTGGTGTTTTAAAACTTTAAAAAAAAAAGAGGTGGTTCTAACTTTATTGAAAAGTGCCCTGAAATGAGTGTTTTGTGTTAAGTTAATAAACTGAAACGCATACATTAAGTTGTAGGCTAACTGAGCTTGCAAATGTTGAGCGTCACCTGGGTTTGAGTCATCTGCATGCTAACAATGGCGGGCTCTTTACGGATCTCCTGGTGGGCTAATTGGATGACACATTAATTGCTTGGGCCGGTACTCAGTGAAGTGGAATGGTAATTATTGGCTGCTGCTTCTAATAAAAAGACTCCCTCACCCATCACAGACATTTGGTTGGCAAAGGGTTTTTTTTATATAGAGATTTTTGCATTACTGGCTTATTAGGCAATGGGAATAGAGGCCTGCGACAGCTGCAATGCGCCCCTGAGCTCAGCGGGAAATTTTGAGGGGGGACACAGCGAACAATCATAGAGTGAGTGTCCTCTCTGCCCTAAAACCTCTTGGGCCAAAGGAGATGAGTGTGTAATTTGAAGTTCTGTGTCATTGCCTAAGCCATATCTGTGCTGAGTTGATGTCACCAGAAGAGGACATGCAGTGAACAGAGGGATGTGTGTGAATATTTGTTAGTGCTCCATGCTCCAAAATACCACAATCCTGTCCCTTGCCAGCCCTTGTTTAGTTGGCACATGGCTTTACCATGACATCATTTGAGGGAAGATAAAGATGGAAATTGAGACCCAGAAGGAGAGTCAACATAAGCCAAGGACAGACTCTCAGTGTGTTGATAGACTGAGATAGCGAGGGATGAGTTTGGGCTTTAGACTGCAATGAAAATGTTTGCATAAGCAACAAAAGACAGTGACAACAATTTAAAAATTATTCGCTGATTACTGATGCGTGATATATCAGTAGTACCATAGCATATAAACTGATATTACAGAATAGTTTTTTCATTTATTGCAATCATTTCCTCTGTTTTTACATTTTAGGGTAATTAATAAAAAAATGGAGAAGTTGATGATTGCTGCTACGACGTGATCATTCATAGTGATGTGTAATTTGTTAAGAAGGCGTCAACACTATTTTATAGGCGCTAGAATGCTTGTTTTTCAGCGGGAATGCAATTCATTCTTACTTTCACATTTAAACTATTTAATTAGGTTAACTTATACCGTACTTGTAGTCAGTCTGCCAATCAACATGCTTGTTTGCTTTACCACCCCTTTTAATACAGTCTAAAAAATGACAGAGCATTTCATCTACGTCAGAGGGTTCACAAATCTTTCTACAGCGTCGTTGGCAGGGCGGCCAAAGCGAATTTTGACGCTCTCGCCGGTGGCGGTGCGAACGCACAGTAAGAGCTTCGTTCATCTTCAGAACACAAATTAAGATCTTTTTGATGAAATCCGAGAGCTCTCTGTCCCTACATAGACAGCAACACAACGACCACTTTCAAGGCCCAGAAAGTACAAGAGTACACACAAAGTATTCTCGTCGCTTCATAACATTAAGTAGTAGTCACACTGTAGTGTAGTCACATTAACTATTCTAAAGATGTCTTTACTACCTTTCTGGACCTTGAAAGTGGTCGTTGTGTTTCTGTCTATGGAGGGGTCAGAGAGCTCTCGGATTTCATCAAATATCTTGACTTGTGTTCTGAAGATGAACAACGGTCTTACAGGTTTGGAACGACATGAGTTTGAGTAATTAATGACATGAATTTCATTTTTGGGTGAACTAACTCTTTAAAATTTTAGATTTTTAGTTTAGGGTTTTATTTTTAATTTTAGACAGTTGATCTTTAGAGTGCGTACCCATGTTTCCTTCACCACTGTTCTGTATCTGTCATGTTCAATGAACACAGTGTGAGTCATTTGATTTGCAAACAAATTACTCTTATGAAACATTCAGAGCTGTTTCTGAGTTCACAACTGTCTGAACCATGATTCATTTTTCCGGTATGTTCACAGAAAATAAAGCAAGACATATTATACCTAATATTTAAGGCTGATTATTTTTCAATTGATTAATTATCTATTCCCTTTGATTAGTCTATCTTTTTTTTTTTTGAAAATCTATTAATTATTTTCTGATTAGTCAATCGATCCTATGGTTAACTTACCAATAAATAATAACCATGACTTCTGCTATTGATCTTGCATGGCTAATCGCATGGACCGTGTCAGAATTTGCCTTTGAAAAGAATGCGCTACCTGTGGGCGTGGCCACATTAGCGGATAATGAGGCACTCGTGAATGACTGACATCTCTATCTCTTTTCAAACAGATTACATAAACAGAGAATTTTTGTTTTCAATTTGATTCACATTATTTAAAACCTGAGATTTCACCGTTTCATTGGACATATGTCTCATGTTTCTGTGGTACACTAAGTATCAGAATGGACTTCACTGAGAGAGAGGCGGCAGATCGCACATTATGTTTGTTTTCTTTATTTTGCAAAAAGCACAGCATTTCATTTTTATTGTGAGTGTACACAAATAAAAGTAGAAACTTAACAGATTTGAATGATGTATAACACTTGCCTGTATGACCAAAATCCCAAAAGTATTTTGAGTCTCTTTCACACTGATAAGAAAAAAAGCGAGTTGGTCGCGCCAGCACGACCGTCGACCACTAGGGGTTAAAGGGGTCATGAATTGATAAATCAAAATGACTGATTATCAGAGACTGAGTTCTGGACTCTCGTCAGAGCTCTTGTTTGCACTGTTAGTTATGATGAAAGCATTCGTTAGTGTGCAGAAATTGAGTTGCAATGAGGAGATCGCTGAATTCATGTGCTCAACATCTGTGATTGGCTACAATGCTCATCACTGCAACTTTTCATGCCATAATCTAAATAAAATGCTATAATCAACACTTTTCACGATTAGTTAATCTTGAGAGCTGTAATAGTAAGAACGTGCTAGAGGTTTTTTTGAGAGAGTTCCACATAATACTTGGCTATTTCTAGGGATGCACCAATCCGATACTCAGTATTGGTATCGGCTCCGATCCGCCATTATTTGCCGGATTGGATATCGGTCAGATCCAAATCCGATGCTGTGCGTATAATATTCTGTGTTATTGTTAAGCCCCAGTGCCACACAAAAGGCACAAAAACATTTATAAAGCATCATCAACGCTTTGTGCACTATATAAAGTGTTCTGAAGCCATTCCATAGTCCATAGTTTAATGTAAAGTAATGTACAGATAAATATTTAAATCATTAAACTCAAGTTCACGTGAATGCTTCCCTCCGCTGCGGCTGTCAGTCCTTCTCCACTCAGCTTTCAAACTGTGCGTCGCGTTCGGGTACAACAGTCAACACCATGAAACTCTCTCCAAGATGATTCAATGTTCCTGTTATTATGCTTGATCTGTAGATAACGCTCTATGGTTTCACATTAAAATGACTTTAAATTGCTGTAAATCGTGTTACTTTCTACCGGGTGTCTGTTAGATCACAACACTGGACTAGAGATTGTATTGTTCTTCACACACGATAACTGAAATGTTAAACTGTTAAAAGGAACGTCTCAATAAAATATTGCATCGATAGACACACTACGCATCGATATATCTTCCCTTTGTGTTTTGAACTTTTCAATGCGGACTCCATGTTGCTTCAAGCGCATCATCCTGCACACTGGATGTGCATACGCGTTTTGTGATGCTCTGTATTGGAGCTGTTCGTATTATAATACTTTTGCGCTATGAAAGATTATTAATAGCCTTTCTTGTTCTGCCCCATCTGTAATGTGTTGCTGCCTCATTAAAAGATGAGTTATACATTTAAAAATAAATGTAATTTCTTAGTATATCCTATTTCTATAAATATATTTACTTGTTTTTCCATGAATGTATTTTAGAACAATGTGTAACATTTTACCAGATTTAGAGCTACACTTATTCACTTTTATGGTTTCTTTATTTTTTCCCACTAAATGTTTAGATTTTATCAAATTATTGTGCACTCATGATTTTTCTAGAGTTAATTATCCACTAATCTAGTTTATCCACCGTCTAGTTTATAGTAGAATTTTTGTCATAGATTGTGATTTTTTATTTTATATATATATATATATATATATATATATATATATATATATATATATATATATATATATATATATATATATATATATATATATATATATATATATATATATATATATATATATTTATTTATTTATTTATTATTTAGTTATACATTTTATTTATTATTATTTAGTTTTTTTAATTTGTGGTTTTTCTTTTCTGTATTTAGTAGATTGTGTTTAACACACAAAATAATAATTTTATGAGTTCAACACTGAGTTATAGAAATTCTACATAGAACAAAACTGCATTGGTATTGGTTTGGTATCGCCGATACGCAGAATTTTTTATATCGGATTGGATCGGTTCTGAAAAAATGGTATCGGTGCATCCCTAGCTATTTCATATGCAAAGATGTTAGCCAATCACAGCAATGGGCTTTTACATTATAGTCTCACAGCAGACACACTCCTTCAAACTGACCGTTCAAATCAGAGGGCTAAAACCAGGGTAGGAAAAACGCCTTTTATTTCTAAATTATGACAATAGTAAAAATAATACTAACATTATAAGTGCATCCCAGGAAATATTATAAAATATGATCCCATTTTAACAGCATGGGGTTGCTGAGAATGTGGTTTCAGTTAAGTTATAGAATGCAGTTGTCATGCTCATAAAAACTGTCTGTTATTAAAGGTTTGAATAAGAAGCTTTGCACTGAAATCGTGAGATTATACTGGCAGATAAAAAATTTTGCATTGTAGAAGCTGGTGGCTCCCTAGTCATTTATTTTAGTTTGTAGCCCTGTTCTGGTTGAGTTTTTGAGTGATGGATGGAAAGGTAGATGGATAGGTGGGGAGGTAGAGGGAGGTGCAGGATGTGTTTTTGCTGTCTCAGCCGCAAGTGCTGTTTTGACTCGACGTGACATATGCTGTGCATGGACATGCTGCCAGGCTCTGCCCTTCAGGAGCCCAGAACACGATCTGCTCTTAGTGAGAAGCTTCCTGTCTTTCCTCTGGACCCTAACCTCGCTCTCCAGAACCGCCTGCTCTGTCACGATAACGCCATTGGGGTTAGATAATGACCCACCACCCCCTTAAGCTCGTCCCCTGTCAGGCAGCTTGGAAGGGCCTGAGTGACACAAACGCACTGTTGCATTGTGGGATGTGGTAGTCCTCTGCCAGATTCTGTGACTTAGCCTTTTCTCTGCCATTGCGCTAAATGCATTGTCAATGTGCTGACCTTCAAGCATCAGCTAGGCAACACCATTAACCTTTGCCCTAAAAGCCTCCTCACTTTCCTGACTGCTTATATTCAGTTGGAGGAGGGAAAGGCGTACTAATTAAGATGGCGCTTCCCAAACATCACTCTCTTGTGACCTCAAACTGTAGTGGTCTCTAGGGCCAGAATGAATAGTTGACAGTGTGAAAAACAAAAAACAAAAAAAAAAACAACAGGTTTAGTTGAAATGATTATTGGATGGGGGCTGTTAAGGTAAAAAAAAAGACAAAAAGTATTATGACTCTTGTTGTATTTGTTTTTTAGAGTCATGTTATAGTTTGCTATTTGTATTTTAATTATTTTATATTATATACTTTTACGCTATAAAAATTATCATAATTTTAATAATAATAAAAACCTGTTATTGTAATTGGTTAATGGTAAGTTTCCTTAACTGTAATATATCCAATGAAACATTTATTGGGCCCTATCATACATCCGGCGCATTGTGACACCAGGCTGCGACGCAAGTGTTTTTTGCTAGTTTCAGCTCGACGCAGTTATCATTTTCACATCCAGCAGTGTGTTGTTTAAATAACTCGCGCCCATCTGTTCGCCTGGCCGTGCTGGTCTGAAAACGAGGTATGTTCAGGCGCATTGTTGGTGCATTGCTATTTTGAAGCAACTGAAAACGACTGTGCCAATGACCAACAAAAACCTGGTATAAAGTCAATAGTGCAGTATTTTTTGTGTTATTTAAAGGGCGCGTTAGTAATATGCGCCTATAAGCGTACACTCTGCTTATTACACACCCAGGGACACACAGCAGCACACAACTGGCTTTTAAAGGGAATGGGAGATGAGACTTTGATTGGTTTATTGCATGTTATGCCCAAAACACACTCAAGAATCATTAAGAGACTAGCAACAACCCTTTTGGACCTGCCGACTGTTTTTTCAGTCGTTAAACTAGCAAACGTGGATTCAGACACGCCCTAAGCGCACCAATGCCATGTGCTTCAGACCAATGCGTGCAAGATCGTTAAAATAGGGCCCAATGTCATTTTGCAATTAAAATGCTGTTAAATTTACAGCTTTTGAAAATTAAAAAGAACAAATCATTTTATAATTTACAGTGAAAAAAACAAACAAACATAAATTGATAATCCGAGAATTTCCTGTGACACATTTAAGTTAGTCTGTAAAGCTTAACATTTTGCTATCATATTTTTTTATGGTAAAGTTCTGGCAACCAGAACAGTGCAGATTATTTATAATTATATATTTATTCATTTCAAAAAGTATTATAAAAATTCTAAAAATATATAGGCTATATGAATAAAAAAATTTTTTTTTTCTTCTTGAAAGTATTGAAGGTATTTTCAAGATGCTTTCATTTAGTCTTTTATATATAGATAGCACATGCCTAATAAAGCCTTGAGGTCAAGGCAAAAGCTGATTAGGTGGATATAAAATACAATACAATACAACAAAATAAAACATTATAAATAAAGTGTGTGCAAAAAAGGTGTGCAAACAAAACGAATGTGCAAGAATAAATTAACGTGTACGATGGAGATTACAATATACAATAAATAATACAATATATAATATGCAAATGTATACAGTCTGCAAAACAGGAGAAATCTGTGCACTAGTTAAAATATTGAAAATGGGCTATGGTAATACTGATGTGCATGTAAACATGGGCCTTATAGTGCACCTGAGGTGTAATATGGTTACTCTACGGATGTTTATTGAGCAGCCTGGCAGCTGTTGGAAAGAAACTGTCCTTTCATCAGGAGGTTTTAGCTGTTAGTGATCCCAGGTGTCTGCCTGAGGAGAGCAGCTGAAACCAGTTATGTGCTGGGTGAGATGGTTCCTCAGTGTGTGTGATAGCGAGTTAGATGAGAAAGACGCTTTAAGGCCCTGGTAACTTCATTTTCTACTATAAAGCAGCTCTCCAGTAGGGCTGGGTATTGTTCAAAATCTTTCGATCCGGTGCCAATTTCGATACCTCAGTTTCGATACCGGTTCCTAACGATACTTTTTTCGATACCATATGTTTTAAAATCCATTTCAACATCAACAAAAATACATTAAACACAAAACTTTTATTTTTCATCTTAATTAAAATTAATTCTGGTAACACTTCTCACTCAGGATAACATTATTAATAAAACTGGTTGTGCTTTTTGGATAGCTTGCTCACCTCCACTATGGGGCCTCCACTGTCGAAAAAGGTAGCAAACCTTTAACAATAAACTCTGTGACTGCTCTGTGGCACTGATCTCGTCTTTGCTTGGATATTTTCCCTCTTGCTGACAGTGTGAAGGGATTGACACTTTCTGGTATTGTCTTCCTATTCCTAACATCAGGGTGGACCGCTGCAGAGGCTAATGTGAAGGGGGAAATAGACAGCGCTAACGCTACAGCAACCGACTAGCAGCACAAGTTAACATACATAAAGTTGTAGTCAATGTTATGGGGATGCATTCGGTTTAAGTAGTGAAATTAGAGTTATCGGTCAAGTATTTCTAAAATGTGTAACCTTAACGTTACGTTGGAAAAACAAAGATGTTGCCTGCGTGGTCAAAGAATAACGTTATAGCCCCTAGGTAACGTTACATAGCAACGCAGAGTTGCATCCACACATTCAAACCACTCGCGTTAGAGTACGCAATTACTTTAACTTCTGTTCACTAAAAAAGGTGACCTTTCTTACTGCTACAATCCCAGAAATGCCAGATGATGTTGACGGGGGCTGGTTTGACTGCGATCCTCTGGTTCCATCTTTTTACAGTCAAATACAGTGCAATTTTCTGCCTTAATATTGATCCTGTGCATGCCGCCTTTGATTGCAATACTCTTATCGCATATGTTGCACTTTGCTGACTCGGCATCCACTTTTATAAAGTGTATCCACACTTTAGACCTCTTTGGCATTGTAAAACGACGTGGTAGAACACATGGGGAAAAAACAACTACACTTGTGTTGTGTGACTGCGGGTATCTTCAGAAATCCTACCCGTCACGTGGTGGTGGACAGCCAATCGCCGGTGCTTTAGGTCCTTACATGCAAGTATGCTACAGGCTCACACAGACACAGCCGCTTGGCTTTTGGAACCAAAATTTGGCACAGAGAGATAAATAGTTTTTCGATACTCATAGTATCAGAGTTTTTCGTTCGATACCATAAAAGTATCGCCGTTTGGTGCCCAGCCCTACTCTCCAGTATGTTCATGTTTTTACTCGCGTCTGACCACGATGGACTAAGCAGAAGACATTACTCGGAGAAGCTTTCTACATCAAAGAAGGCTGATCCCCAGAGCCACACCTACCTATTATATAATAGCTATGAACCATTGGTAGTTTTAAAGGTGTTTACCAGCCAGAGTGAACTTTTCTGGAAAGTTTGCTTTGGCAAGCTGTTTCAAACTTCCAAAATAAACTCCAAATGAAATTTGTTTTGGCCTATTTTGTTCAAAATGATATCAGGGTGTTAAAGGGGTGGTTCACTATGATTTCACTTGGTTAAATTTTAGTTAGTATGTAATGTTGCTGTTTGAGCATAAAAAAGATCTGCAAAGTTATGCCGCTCAAAGTTCAAAGCAAAGGGAGATCTTTTCTTTTTCAGAAATCGTTTTTTTAAGGACTACAACAATTGGCTGGTAGGGACTACAACAAGCTTCTTCACGGGTTAGTGACATCACTAACCCTAAAATTTGCATAAACCCTGCCCCGGGAACACACAACAAGGGCCATGTTGAGAAGAGGAAGAATCGTTGTATAGAGTACATTTATGAGTGTGCTCAAGCTGTCGCATCCGTCTTTTCACATTTATTGCAATACAGCATACCTAACACAAATGCAATAGCATGTCATAAAAGCAAGATGAAAGTAAACTATACCTGCTCTAACATCAGACAGCATATATTCTCTGGCTCTGAAGGCATCTAACAACAGTTCCCACACGAGCGATTTATAGATTATCATGACAGAATATGCTAAATCAATGACTTGAGGATAGTTAACTCCACATCAGCTACATAAATTCATCAACTAACCATTCAGAAACGTCCCGTCTCATTCTACATGTCACTTCTTCGTGAGTCTCTCCATCGTTGTCCGACTCCGGTTTGAACATAGAAGGCTAAACAGTTTCAGACATTTTAAGTGTGCGTCTGTGTGAGGTAATCGGAGCTGCTAACACAAGCTCTTGAAGCTCTGCCCTCTTTTTGAAAGGGAGCTGGGGACAACGGCTCACTTGCATTTAAAGGGACACACAAAATTAGTGTGTTTTTGCTCACCTTCACCTCATCTGTGGGGTATTTTGAGCTAAAGCTTCACACACACACTCTGGGGACATCAGAGACTTATTTTACATCTTGTAAAAAGGGGCATTATAGGACCCCTTTAAAAGTGCTGTTGATTATTCCTTATATAAAATAACTGATGAATTGTTCTTATAATCATTAGATGAGATTCTTATCAGAATAGTACTTGTTAGTTGCAGCTGTAGTTGTTTGTAGTTACATTTTATCATCTGAACTCTGGCTCTCAGCCAAGTGATGTCTATATATACTTTGGACAGACACACGCTGCATCTGTCTCCATGAATGCTTCTCACTGATAGCTACAGGGTAAGTGCTGTAATATTCACTTCACGGCATCTCTGCTCTGACAAGTGCACATATCTCAGCTGTGCTTTTTGAAGTCCTATCTTCATTGTCACAGCAGAGCTTAGAAACTGATTTTATTTGAGTCTGTTTTTCTCTGTGATAACTTCACAGTTCTTTGGTTTCTAAATATACTACTGCAATCTTTCATTCTTGTCTCTCTGGTTCTGAGTATTTAAACATGTCTTTAAGCGCACCTTCTCTTGTTTTAGATCTAATTGCCTCATTCCCATTGCAGCGTGCTGTCATCCTAGTTCTTGTTCTATTTTTGGATGAGGGTCGTATAGTAGAGGTGGCTGAGAAGAGATACGTTGGGCAGGTGAGGAGGGGATCACTTTTAAAAGGACTGAATGCCAGTCATTTATTCACGAGTTGCAGTTTCACAGGGTGAGTGAGTTTTCAGAGTCTCTGCCTGCTTCCCCTGTGATTTGCTCAATCAAGGAAAAATGAAGGGGAAAAACTCTATTCCGTTCAAAGTGGAGCTGTCATGTAGCTGATGTGTAAATGGAGGACTATGTGCTTGAATTTCCGTGTGATGAATTCAGGCTGCTTTTGAGGAGACTAAAGATTTGTGTCGATGTTCAGCTAATGTCACGGCATACTTGCAACTCGAATTTCAAGCAATTTTAGCTTTTTATTTTTCAAAATAATGTGATTTATCATTAATACAATTGTACAGCACAATGATCTCCCTTCCATGATACTATTTGCATGACGCTTGTGTTGCAATGTTGGGTAGAGCCCTGATGAAGTCATTTGAAAAGGACTTGACGGTATAGTTAAGTCAAAAACAGAAAATTCTGTCATCATATTTATCCTCATGTAATTTAAACCCTTGACTGACTTTCTTTCTTTCTTTCATGGAACACAAAAGGAGATGTTTAGCAGGATGACAGCCTTAGTCTGTTCGCTTTCTTTTTACTGATAAAAGATGCAATGAAACTGAAGGTCACTGAGGCTGTCAGTTGAAACCCTTGTTACACAAAAGAAAGGAAGTCCTAAATGTTTGAAAAACGAGGGTAGGGTCAATACAATTCAGTCAATACAATTACAATCTATGTCTCATGTGCTTGATATTTTAGACTGGAAAATGCATAAAAAAAAAAAAAAAAAAAAAAAAATATATATATATATATATATATGTATGTGTGTGTGTGTGTGTATATGTGTGTGTGTGTGTGTGTGTGTGTGTGTGTGTGTGTGTGTGTGTGTGTGTGTGTGTGTGTGTGTGTGTGTGTGTGTATATATATATATATATATATATATATATATATATATATATATATATATGTGTGTGTGTGTGTGTGTGTGTGTATGTGTGTGTGTGTGTGTGTATATATATGTATATATGTGTGTGTATGTATGTATGTATGTGTATATATAATAGCCTTTTTGTCTGTGTTTTAGGTTGATGTTAGTAAATTTTACAGAAGACCAGAGAGGTAAAGATGTACCTTTTCCAGAAAGTATTGATTGATAGTGCAGCAGAAAATATGGTCGTAGTAAGAAAGGAAGAAGTTGAAGATCAAGGAGGATAGAAGCATTGAGGGTGATGGCAGAGATAAAGAATATAAGTTATAGATTGTTGTGGAATTCAGGCATTTGGGTACATTATCCTATGCTAGTTTGGAAGATGTGATCCATACTACAACCAGAGGTAAGGAAAGATGCCTATAATGGCCTCACAGGGATGCTCACAGGTCAAAATCGAGTTACACTGAAAAAAAGAGTCTTGTTGATTTTCACTTGTGCTACAATAATTTATCTGGATTTCCACGAAAGAAGCAACGTTAAAGATTTTTTAAAAATGTTTTTGAATACTTTTTTCACTACTTTCCAGTAGAGCTGCACGATTAATCGTTAAATGATTGCGATCTTATTCCTAAATGAAAACGATTCCCCTGTCTATTAGACATGTTTCATATCACAAGCATCAGCGGAGAGTGAAAGGCGTGTATTTTGTCACTGCCCATGTCAATGACTATAAGGGTCGGCTGTCAAGTTTATAGTTTGGGTATAAATCGTCTTTTGAAAGTATTTTGACACTTTCTTTTGATTTTGTATTGCTTATCGTTAGACCAGGAGGTGGCGTCAAGCAAGTGTCATTGAATCATTCATTTTTTCATTCAAGATTTATTCACAAACGCTGATTCATCCAATAACGAGACAAGTTTTTATCAATGAGACGTTGACTTTGACGTTGAATTTTTTTATTGTTTTGTTCAAATTAATATATTTTTTTAAATAGACTAAAGCAATGAATATTTTGTCAGAACTTTTTTGCATGTTTGCATGTTATTTTGTTTAGTGGTCAATTTTTTTTTCTTCAGAATCATGGGAGAATTGCGAAAAATCATGATTCTCAATTCATCCTGAATCGTGTAGCTCTACGTTCCAGTAGGGGTGTAACGATACCCTCATGTCACGATTCGATACATATCACGATACTGAACTCACGATATGTATTGCGAAACTCCAAGACCTATGGTAAAAGGTTAACAAAATATTTACTGTTGATTTAAAATGCTAAATTTGATATTACAATGTTGGTGGAAATTAATAGGCTTGGATTTGGTGCTGGTAACCCAATGCACAGGACAATGGTGACACCAGAATAAAAAATGTTTTACATTTTACACGACTCTGGCACTGACTAAAATAATGTAGGCCACTTTTTACTGGTAACATAAGACATGGCATTATCAGGACCCAACAATATTCCTCATTGCATTATTATACAGTACAGTCAACATTGTATATAGTAGTTTTTAATGTAGTAAATTCTGTAAACTTGATTACACAGTAATTTTCATTTGGGTGAACAATACACAATACAGTGTCATAATTCACAATAATATTGTTGCTTTTTTGTATTGCAATATATTGTGACATGATATATTGTTACACCCCTACTTTCCAGGCAGTGAAATTGCATTTGAATTGCAGCCGCACTTGTCAATTTGCAAAAAAATTATTTACCCTAATAGTACAGAGTCAGTTAAAAATGATGGCACCCTACAAAAAACAGGTCAAAGGTCAAATGTCAGATGTAGAAAACTAATCTTAAATGTATGTAAAATCTTAAATATCTTAAATATATGTAAAATAGTAATTTTATTTTTTTCTAGCTGTGATTTCATAATTAGTCCCATAGAGGTTTAATTGGCTGCAATTTAAAATAAAAGTAAAAGTAAATAAAAGTATTTTTAAATGTTCAACCAAATTTGTCCTCATTTATTCAGCCTCATGTTGTTCCGCTGTTTTGCTTACCTATTGTGATTTTAGAAAGCACGTGCAGAGATGATGAATAAAAAAAAACACTTTGATTGTAAATGCACTTGAAGGCTTGAAAAACATTATTCATGGTAAAGTGATTGCACGGTGAACACATGATTCAGAGATGCAGACCCTGAGGTCTAACTGTGAAAAGAGAAGAGGGGCCTGTGGCAGGTCTGCACACTCTATATGTGTGTGTGTGTGTGTGTGTGTGTGTGTGTGTGTGTGTGTGTGTGTGTGTGTGTGTGTGTGTGTGTGTGTGTGTGTGTGTGTGTGTGTGTGTGTTTAGGTGCAGGTGCATCAAAGGGAATAATTCAGCAGTGAGCAGAGAGGGAACTCTATAGTACAAAGGAAAGGTGAAGGACACACTCCGTGTGAGTAAACAGCAGTTCTCATCCGATGGCTCATTAAGGTCTGCTCTATATGCACATCTGTAGAGAGTTGTGTTTGCATAAAAGAGCCGTACGCTATTGACAGGCTACTGTATCTACAAGAACGGTCCTGTGGTTACGTACGGTTTCTCTTTTTGAGATGCTGACATCTTCCATCTGTGAAGGTTTTTTTTTTTTTTTCAGCATACCAATCAACCTTCTTTACTTTGTTTCCTAATTAATAGTAATTCCTAATTAATTGTGTCTTTTCCATAGCAATATCAAAACTTCAGTAGTTTATGCAAGTACCGGCACAATCTCACAAATCTCAAATACCAATTTTGATACCAGAGCAAAAAACTGATATGCTATTGCTAACTCGAAATCAAGTGGAAAGCAGTTGTGCCGGTAAACATTTATAATGTTATAAATAATTCTATTTTTAAATAAATGCTGTTCTTTTGAACTTTCTATTGCCATTACAGAAAAAAAATCAAATTTTAAAATATATACATTATTTCAAACTGTAATATTTTTTACTGTATTTTACACCAAATAAAAGTCTTATTGGGCATAAGATTTCAAAAAATCGTATCGACCTAAACATTTTTAACGATAGTGTGTATATAACAATATAAAATTCCATCTAGCTGTATTTTAAAAACAAGGACATGTCTTATGTAAAGAATAAGCCCCATAAGAAGCATACCAGATGACTAGTCTAATAGCCTGTCTCCGGTATTGTAATATATAGACATATAATTTAAGTATCAACTTGGTACCAAAGAGCCAAATATAATTTTATGAGCAAAATAGACACCAGAGAGTCCCAAAAACCCCTGGGGTTGAACATACATTGCATACATTTACATTGCATGCATTTTTTCTAGCCAATAACCCGCCTTAAAGTGATCGCATTAATAAATTATAGAGTGATTTGATTAATTCTGCCCATCCGGTTATTAGGAAAACATGAATATTCCATCGTCCTCTAGTTCAGTCTTTATGCATACTGATGATATTTGAGGGTTATTGTCGAAGCTCTCTCTGGATTACCCGATGAGAGAGAGGGAGATGTAGAACCCAAGCTAACCTATTAAAGAAATTACCCACGTGTCTGATTACAGCCTGGGGTTATGCCCGACATGCTCCAACTGGGGTGTGCTGTACATGGAGTAATGAGGAAGAGACGAAGACAGCGAGAGACCCACCATATGGACGTCTCAGAGGGACTGTGATGGAATGAAATGAGCAGATATGTACTGCTGTTCGCACCGTGTGCCATGAGGGACCTGCATATGGAGCGAAGATGAAGAGAGAGCCAAACCCACCAGTACGAGGGGGTTTATGGTACCACTGATCCTATCACACAGGGGTTTAATTGGGCAGAGGTCAAACAGAGCAGCTGCGGTACACCACATGCGAGTCATCAGAAAGCTCACGCCTGGATGCTTTATAATGGAACTTGTCGATCTTTATCAATGCTTCTGAATTTCACACCTATTCTAGTTAAGCTTTATTTACTCTGAGCTTAATAGGTATGGGCGGTAATACAATCGTGCAGCTTGTCACAGCATGTGAAAATAGTTATTTTTGCTGGAATTTCAATCTAAAAATTTTATTTTCACTGTAAACTTAAATAAGTTGGCAAAAAAAATTGAGGTTTAAGCAAGCAGAACTTGCAAATTTTTATTTTCTATACATACATTTTAATTGCTCTTAACTTGAAGTATTTGAGTAAGATAATTCATACATTTAATTTAAAATTATCATGTAATTTCAATTTAAGTAGCTAATTTAATATATGCTACCTTGCTAATTGGTGACACAATGCTTTGATAGCATTAGCATAGCATAGCATTTGCTGAATGAGTACAGCAATATAGAACATTTAATATATATATCTGTTCTCAAATTAAGCTCATTCTCCACTCGTCACCATGATGGTAACCCTTCTAAACTAGCATATCAAAACATTAAACACTACTAAATCTCCCAATAACCATTCATTTAGCACCAAAAACATTACATCTAGCATTTACTCTCCCTTTTGAGTGTCATGGCACAGCATGCTGGGAAATAGAAATTCCAGCCCAGTTTCACATAAATTTAAGTTTCTAAATTAATAGAAACAAGTCCATACAACTCAAAACAGTAAAACAGATGACTTAAAATGTGTCAATTTTGAGAACTCAAAAGTAAAAGAAAGTTCTAAATACTCATAAAAGTTCATTTGATTGAACTAATTTGTTTAATTTAAGTTGGCTGTACTCAAACCAATTAATTATTTTGAGCGTTAGGGTTTAAAGTGATCAATAACCACCTATTTTTATTAAGTTTAGGATTGATCATATATATATATATATATATATATATATATATATATATATATATTATATTTATTTTATTTTTATTTTTTTATTTTATTTTTTAAGAAGTCTCTTATGCTCACCAAGGCTGCATTTATTTGATGAAATATACAGTATAAACAGTAATATTGCAAAATATTATTGCATTTTAAATAACTGTTTTCTATTTTAATATATTTTGACAGCAAAGCTGAATTTTCAGCGATTTTAATCCAGTCTTCAGAGTTGCATGATCATTCTAAAGGCATTGACACACCAAGTTGATGTCAAAGCGGCATTGAAAGCCGACAGTGGTGATGCCTTGCGTTGGCTGCGTCTGGGACAAAACGGTCTGCTTGAACAAATCGAGAGTCTGACTAAAGCCTATATGTGAAACATGCTGCAAAAACTAGCCCTACAAACACTGACTGACAGGCTTTTTTTAATGCACCATTGCTGAATTAAAATTAATTTCTTTAAAAAAATCCTGGAATGGTAGTGTGCTTCATGAGTAAGTTAAACAGGATATTGGCTGGGACTCTTATTTCTGCAGCCTCCAAGATAAGTGTTATGATTTCTCTCATTCAAGTGGTCCATTTCCTTCTTTTTTTATGATGTCTGTAATCAATGGTATGCAGGGTTTCAGTATGCCATTTTGCCTCCCCAAGTGTCACAGTGTAGCGTAATATAGATGTAGCTCTGTGTGTGTAGTGCTGCTGTTAGATATAGATTGAGATTTATGGCTGTAGGCCTATTACAGCACCGCCATGATCACACCAGGCTCCGGAAAACGTCCTCTCCTCTCTCATTCCTGACAAGCCCCTTTCTCCCAGCCAGAAGACTCATGTTCACAAGCCCTTTTTCATTACCTCAGTCAGAGAGAGATATGCCTTCAATCTTTGTGAATGAATTCTTCTCACAGCTGCGGGTTCTCGTTCGTCTTCATCCCCAGAGCGTGTGCTCGTAATCTTGTGCTCGATTTGAAGCCCCATGTTTGATCACGGCTGTCTGTTTAGTTGCCACCTCCCCGCTCGTACCATACACGCACAGAGAAACGAGATGAGATCTGTAGGCATGTGTCGCTTTAGATGTTTGTTCATGCTCCGGCTTTGGACCGCAGGTATCCTATTTTCTATATACTCATACTCGTGCATGTATAATAGACCACAGGCGTTTTACTGTGTGTGTGGGAAGATGTGTCTGTTCTGATTTAGAGCTGTGAGAGATGCATGTTTGTTTTAGCGTGTGTGGGAGCATATATAATCTGTGTATCCGTGAGAGCTGTATGTAAGTATGCAGTGGATACATTGCCGCTGGGGCACATAGTGAGTCATTAGTTGTCCCAGTGGAAGCAGCTGGATGACACACACACACACACACACACACACACACACACACACACACACACACACACACACACACACACACACACACACACACAGAGCCTGAAGTATATTTTCAGGCCAGTCTAGATAGGGCTGCCATACAGTTAGATTAATTTGCATCTCATTTGTGTCTGAATAAGTCTTAGTTTGGAATTTATACCTGTAATCCCAAGATCGTTGCAGCCTAGGGCCAAAAGTTGTGAGGGAATTCTGGGTGGTTTCTAAAGCTTCAGGGACAAACATTCCTCCAATAAGCACTATGACAGCCCATTTCCAGTGCTCATTTATGTCACATATTAGGGGTGGGAATTTTAGGCACCCTGTGATTTGATTTGAGTTTGTTTCAGGAAGTTAATTATTGGTCCACCATTATAGGCCGACTAACATTGATGTCTAGAGAGGATGGTGACTGATATAATGCTGATATGACTGTCTGTCGCAATTGTATCGACCGATCGACTGTTGACGCTGATAATTAGTCGACATCAGTATTTTAAGTTATATTTTAAGACTGGTTAAGTTGGGTACGATATGAAATTGTATTAGTACCGGTACTTAAAAAATGACAGCACTCTAATAAGCAGTATTTCTTAATTTGCGTCGAAGTGTGACAGCAGGAGTGAGGACGTGTGTGTGAGCTCTGCTTCCACCGTTCACTAAACAATAGAAACACTTGCATTAGAAAATAAAGTGCTGCCGGACTCTGACCTGAAGCACGCGCAGCCGCACACACGCCTTTCACTCAGACAGATCGCGATGTCAGTTTTGCGGATTATTGGGTTGAATGGTCAAAAATATGTACATCCTGGAGAGTATTCAGGTAAACACAGTTGAGTATGTCTTTAGTGAACGTATACAGAGTTGAGTGAGTTACAATGGATTTGGTCTGTGCAGCTCTTAAAGGGCCGGATCTAATATTCTGTGTGATTTAATGTTAATCAAACAACAAAAGAAATTAGAAAATCACCCCATGCTTGACTGAATAACTTGCTTTTGTTAATTAGAGCAACTGTAGCTGAAAATAAAGTACTGTTTTTGTCATATTGTTTGTAATTTACATTTTGGCTTATTTAAAAAAATAAAAATGTTTTATTGTATTGTGCTATATTGTAATTATAAAATTACATTTAAAAATATTAAATTACTCGTATCATGAAATAAGATTTTGGTCATCCAAACCTGTTGGGGTCAAAAAGCAGATATTCTCTTTTTCTTTTTTGTTATGTTGGTTTACAAATTTGTACCTTTTTATATTTTTACTCTTTTAGTTTAACATTTTGTCAAGGGCTTGTTTACATTTATAGTTTTTATAGTACACTACTCAATGCCAGAGTTGCAAGTTAAATGAAATGTTTTAAGTAAAATTGTTGAAAATGATTGTGATAAATTAGTCGATAGATTTAATCGATTAATCGATAAAATAGTCAATAGATTAATCAATATAAAAATAGTTGTTAGTGGCAGCCGCAATTCATTTGCAAATTCCTCCCTCTCCTCCCTCCCTCCCTCCCTCCTAATCTTATATTTGAAATGAAAAATCCAAATTCAAGAAATCTAGAACTATATATATATAGTACTTTTTATTCTATTTCTATATAATTTCCTCCTCGTGTTTTTAACTGTGAATTTGCACTGTCCATGGAGCGGACCTGTTTACATTTCACTGCCGGTTGTATATTCTGTATATAACTGTGTATGTGACAAATAAAACTCTTGAATCTTGATATTGATACCAAAATAACACAAATGTCTTCTTGACGATTGGCCAATGCTAATAATCCCAAAATGGCCAAATAGTCAGATTAACCACTAGCCATGATTTCAGAATAATTCTCAGTGATGAATGATTTAGTCGTATTTATGTAAAAAAAACAAAAAGTGCTTTAGTGTAACAAATATGTTGTTTAATGTTTTTCATGCTGTTTAAGTTTATGTGGTTAAATGGATTATTCCAGAAATGGAAATTCTGTCATGATTTATTCTGGTTCTTGTTGTTCCAAACTAAAATATCCCGCACTCCACTGTACATCATCTCAAATAAAATAATTAAATCTGTTCCTAACACAAAGCTGTTTTAGTATAGCTTCAGAATACTTTTAAACCACTTTTAAGCTACTTTTATGGTGCTTTTTTGTCAATTTGGAGCTTGACAGCATCCGTTGATTTTCATTTTAAGTAAAGTTGTTGAATCGATTGCAGAATCCTTTTGAAAAAGCCTTCAAAATTCATCTGTGAATCAATTCAGCTCAAAGTGGCTTGATTATATACCTATATTACCTTATCATAATTGCTTGTACGCAGAACACAATAAGCAGGTAGCGGTAGAGTCATGCTGAGCCTTTGTGAGAGGTAAAGTGGGCTAATTTTGTGGGCAGGCTTGGATGTCTCGTAAAAGAATTCATTGTGCGGCTTGACTGAGATCTCTTCTGGTTTGACTCAGCGGACATGTGTGCCGGGCATGTTTGTTTTGACAGGTGCTGAAGCCCTTCTGTAGCGCTTCATTTGTGTGCAGTGTAACTGTAGCTGAGAGCCATGCGGGTTAGTGAACGCTGGTTAGCCTCGGTTTGCCTCTGGCGCTGTGGAAGTCACAAAGGGTGCTTGTCAGAGGCCTGCCCTGTAACGGAGGCAAGGTCGAACCCTTGCACAAGGGAGATGAGCAAGTAATGAGACACCAGAAACCTGTGACATCCTGCCCTTTCTGTAAATGTCTCTCTTTGCTGAAGGGCGTTTTGTATTTTTGTCCGTACCTGTTTTGTGATGACACTGTGGGTGAGTTAATGGCATGTTTTTTATGTGCGCTGTTCAACATGTCTGTTTATTATGCATGCGTTGCTGTAGGGCATTACAGGCATGCCTGGTTCCCCACATATCCTTTTGATCACAGCAGGAATACTTGGAGATTGTATCATAAAGATTTGCAGCACTTCAGTTTGGTATGATCTGATTTTCTGCAGGCCTACGGTGAACGTGAGACCTCCCTGAATGTAACTGCTGAAGGATGTTCACTTGCTGAATTAATCCATCAACCCATGTCATGCATTGTTATACACTAGACAAAACTCTTATAGAGTGTTTTACTGATAAAGAATGTATAAGATTTGATTATGTGGAAACGGCAAACTGGATTTCTTAACTGACCTATATCCAATTCGTCAATGTGTGCTTGAAGGGGGTAATTCACCACTGGCATGATGGGTCTTTAAGAAATGCTGGGGGAAAAATTTTAATTGGTGCTACATGACCAGAGAAAACAGAGAAAAGGGCTGTGGCGTTCCCTTAAAAACTTCAACACCCATAATGCACTTTTGATTTAGCTCTGTTGATCTGACTGTCCCTGAGCAAAAATGCAAAAATGTGGAAGTTGAATCTGTAGTTTTAAAATCCACCGGTCTATGCAAAATGACACGTTTCACGTCGCCCAATGGACTTTTGCTGACAAATAAATGGGGATATCTGGGTACAGCTAACACAGAAAAAGAGTAGCCTATACATTTGTACATTTACATATACTACCGACGTTGTAACAATACAAAGTTGAAAATCATCAAACTTATGTTTTACCTATTTTGTCCTTGAATGCACCTCTTTTAATATGAGCATGTTTAAAATTTCTGAATTATTTATTTATTTAGAGACCAACATGCAGAATATATATAGAAAAAAAAGAAAATTATGTAACTGAGAAGACTTCTAAAGACCCTCATAACTGTGTCAAGGTCAGTAAGCCCAAGATTAGTTTAAATAGTAAAATGTCATGTGGTGTGACCTCGTAGAAATGTTTGGTGTAGCATTTATGAATTAATAGCTTGTAATATTTGTGAAAAAATTTACATTGGATATGTTTAAAATATATATATTTTTTAAAAACATTTCTGAAAACAATGATTAAAGGTGGGCTAAGTGTTATTTCAAAACTGCTTTACAAAACTGATTCGGGCCGAGTACCATAAGAAACTTGTAGCCAATCAGAAGTAAGGGGCGTGTCTACTAATGACGGGGAAAAGAGAGCGCTCAGTGCAAGTCATTATTCAAAAGACACGACACACAGGACGGACATTAGCGGAGCGATGGCAGATAAAAAAACAAATGTGGAAGATGTGTGGGGAACAAAAGGCGGCTTACGATCAGGCAAGAAGTATCAGCTTTCCAGCGCTGGAGAGAACTCAAGGAGCGGGAAGGCCTGCAATCGGACGCAGAGGATGCTTTATTTCTTCTCGATAGGCGAGTAACATTGGTTTGGTTTTTTCACAGAACTATATGCTGGCTTTTGCTTGAATATGCTCGTGTGTCATGTTCACTTGTTTGTCCATTTGCGATTGTATCATCGTTCACTTCAGCGATGATAAAGACCCATTCATTTCCACACCGTATAAGCCTAAACCGCCTCACTGTTTCAAGCATTAGCTCACAAAATGTGTCCGACAAGATACTATACTCCTAATATATGTTTGTTTCCTCTTTTCATGATCTATATAACCCTCTAATCTGGTCATAATTGTAATATGTTCGTTAGTTGGTTTGTCGTGCTCGTGCTATCAAGTTGTTCATGAGAACTGTTTGTGTTTTTGTGATGGAAGGGATGACTTTTTCATTGAACATTCGACCTGGATTACCATAGTAACACACAGATTCCGCGTTGCCTGTTACGTATGTGTGGGGCGGAGCTATCATAATAGGGGCGAGTTTGTTTTGATGATTTTAAATATCAACAACGGTTTCCAGTAAGCACTTACCCCACCTTTAAGATGTGTTTTTACTTTTTACTTGGTTACATCACATTTTTAAATTTAATGTGAAACCAATATCGCATTTTTATTTGACAATGAGCCATTGTTCATTGTTCTCTTTTAATTTGTTCTTAAAGGGGTCATGATGTTCCTTTAGACTCACTTATGTTAATAAAGTTGTAGGTTTTTTTGCACCAAAAAAAGCATATATGTGGAAAAAAATATTATTTTTCAACCCTCTGTCTCAAATTATCTGTTTTTAAGGGGCGGCTACTTTAAGGCTTGTCAGTAAACGGACACTGTTATGATTGGCTTACTTCATTGCGTACACCTTTGTACTACCATTGGTCCATGGGCAGCGTCAGATGTCTGCTAACAGTATATTGCTGATCACGTATTCTGAACTTCGCTTTACCCCTAAATGAAGAACGAAAAAAAAAATTGCCGTGACTATATCGGGGCCTTAAGTGTTTTGAAAACATTATCCATGTAAAACGGGATTTACAGACAAAGTATTCTGAAATAATTTACTTCCGGTTTGTGATGCAGCTGCTGTCAGATCCAATACAGATGACTGCTTCGTCTGTCAACAAAAGTTTCTTTGCAAACTCTTCATTACACTGTGCCTCATTTACGATACAAAATGCTCCGAACAAACATGTAATCTGACACGGGAGGCTATTAAAATGAACCATTTACATCTGAAGTCTGTGCAGACATGCGTCAAAGTGAACGTTCTTTCTTCAGACTAAAATGCATGGAGTATGTCAGAAAGTGAACGTGCATCTGTATAGTTTATCCAGTGTAGACAGCATCTGTGATTTTTATAATGAGTTCTATTTTGCCTTTGACGCAAAGTGATGCTCACATCCAGTGTAGACAAATGTCAGCCTTTAAGCAACTGAATGCCAGTGGGCAGGGCCTATGGTGTGATTATGTATATCTGTTCGTTGATGTCTCTTTCTGTATGCAGTCATATGCAAATGTATTTCCCCCTGTGACATCAAAGACCCGGCAATATCAAAACGAGCCGTTTTTGGATCTTGATTTAAGATTTGTTTATAATGAGTATGGCGTTTTAAGCTATGAAACAACTTACAGGATGTACAAAGACCTCAACTAAAAAAAGTTGGACCCATCTCTTATTGGTTAATGTATGCTTATGTCACTGAATATTGCAGCAAAGTTAAATTCCTCAACGTTTGGTCACAAACTTTAGTTCTTCCTCAGTGTCATTGTAACATGCCATTCCCTTTGAAATCAATGGATTCTCTGCTTTCTTTGATGCAGTGTAAACTCTAGTGTGTAGGCGCCCTTAGCTTTGAATGTAAAACTGATTATTATTATTTTCTTTTAATGACAGCACGTTGGTTCTGAACCCTTTTGAAATGTCTGTGTTCAACTTCGTCTTTGTCTAAGGCAACAGTGTTACCCAGACTGATGGATTCCATTCAGATTCACATGGAAAACACCCTGGGGCGATGCATCGGGATGATTTGATTAGCGACTTTAAACTACTGAGGAAATAAACACCACAGGGAGGGAAGAATCTCTGAGCTGAATTTGCAATACACTCCAAATGCTCTGCTGAAAGCATGTTTAATGTAGCTTGAGTGCAGTTTTTTTTTTCAGATCGGATGATGTTGACAGTAGCACATTTGTAGACTGCAGTGTTTAATTGTAACGGATAAGGAATCAGTTGCAATGTATGTCAGGGCTGGGTTGTAGAACAGGATGGGCTTGTAGATCTTAGACAATATCCTGCCTGTTGTGTGATATGTGACCCCAATAGTGGAGCTGAAAGAGATAACACGCCGTAGAGCAAGTGTTCCCACAAATATGAAGTTGAAGTTGAAGTTGAAGTTTATTCGTCATTACATGTACAAGTACAGTATAACGAAATGAAGTTTGGAGCAAGCCTCCGGACGCATGGCCGATTATTCAGGCGCGCCCTACGCTCTCCAGAAATACAAGAATGCAATTTGCAAGCATTACATAGCAAACACAACAAAACATAAACATAAACATAAACATGACACAGTACCGTGGTCACGTGATGGGATTTTTCTATGGAGTGGGAGAGGAGATAGATAAACAGGCAGGCGGTTGGAGGGTGGGATCGGGTAGGTTGTGTATAGTGCGAGTGAGTCTGAGATTGTGTTGTGTGAGAATGTTAGCCATAACTTCAGATGTTTTCGAGTTCAGTTCTATGGTTTGTCCTTGAAGGAGATAAAGGCAGTGCACAGGGAAGATAGATAGCAGACAGCTGCCCGGCTGACCTCCCAACCGAGAGATAAAGGGACCAAGTGAGGTTCGTTGGGCTAGTTGATTAGGTCAGAGCAAATACAATTTATTATTTTTAATCCATTTGATGATCTTGATAATTTGTCGGATCATAATCAATCAATCAGATCTGGTCCTCAGCATTCGCGTCGGTCTGTGCAGTTTCCTAGACATTACGTCCAGCCTCATGGCCAGACCGGTTACAGTCCGTAAAGTTCACCGATCTGACCCCGATAGAGCCCACTCTTCCCTGCGTATCCATGATCCGGACTGCGTTATTGCGGTTCAGTTCCTCAATTCCTATCACTTTCTGATCTAATTCCTTCAAGCGGTCACACAGAACCCCGAAGCATTGTTTAATTTCCACAGACAGCGGCTGGGTGAATTTGCTTGCAGATGGATTCCATTCAGATAGGTCATGGGCAATCCCAAAGCCAAATGCGCATCGGGACCCGCCATGAATAATCCAATTTAAACTACTGCAGGAAATAAACACCACAGCCTCCAGGAAGAATCTCTGAGCTGAATTTGCAATACACTCCAAATGCTCTGCTGAAAGCATGTTAATGTAGCTTGAGTGCAGTTTTTTCAGATCGGATGATCCTTGAGTGTAGCACATTTGTAGACTGCAGTGTTTAATTGACCGGATAAGGAATTCCAGTTGCAATGTATGTCAAGGGCCAGGTTGCAGAACAGGATGGGCTTGTAGATCTTAGACAATATCCTGCCTGTTGTGTGATATGTGACCCCAATAGTGGAGCTGAAAGAGATAACACGCCGTAGAGCAAGTGTTCCCACAAATATGGGCTTTGACCTCCCTGTAACATTTTTTGTGAATATACCATAACAACATTGTTTCTATAGGGAGAAGACAGACTCATAAGTGGGTAACACTTCAAAGCTTTTATTCTCAGTGTATCACTTCTTTCCGGTTTGTTAGTGCGTGTAGTGGGAATATTTTTGAGCTCACAAACAGGAAAAGAAAAGAAATAACCTCACTCTGAGGAGCAACCAACCAAACAAGCAGCATGAGAGGGAATTATGAGGCGTTTGAAGGAAGTGCAGGAATCTCAGAAGAGACACAAGAAGTAGAAAAGGGGAAAGTGAGTGTCATCTTGTTATCTTGTTTTAAAGTATGGTATCTTATATACACTCACCTAAAGGATTATTAGGAACACCTGTTCAATTTCTCATTAATGCAATTATTTAATCAACCAATTACATGGCAGTTGCTTCAATGCATTTAGGGGTGTGGTCCTGGTCAAGACAATCTCAAACTGAATGTCAGAATGGGAAAGAAAGGTGATTTAAGCAATTTTGAGCGTGGCATGGTTGTTGGTGCCAGACGGGCCGGTCTGAGTATTTCACAGTCTGCTCAGTTACTGGGATTTTCACGCACAACCATTTCTAGGGTTTACAAAGAATGGTGTGAAAAGGGAAAAACATCCAGTATGCGGCAGTCCTGTGGGTGAAAATGCCTTATTGATGCTAGAGGTCAGAGGAGAATGGGCCAACTGATTCAAGCTGATAGAAGAGCAACTTTGACTGAAGTAACCACTCATTACAACCGAGGTATGCAGCAAAGCATTTGTGAAGCCACAACACGCACAACCTTGAGGCGGATGGGCTACAACAGCAGAAGACCCCACCGGGTACCACTCATCTCCACTACAAATAGGAAAAAGAGGCTACAATTTGCACGAGCTCACCGAAATTGGACAGTTGAAGACTGGAAAAATGTTGCCTGGTCTGAGGAGTCTCGATTTCTATTGAGACTTTCAGATGGTAGAGTCAGAATTTGGCATAAACAGAATGAGAACATGAATCCATCATGCCTTGTTACCACTGTGCAGGCTGGTGGTGGTGGTGTAATGGTGTGGGGGATGTTTTCTTGGCACACTTTAGGCACCTTAGTGCCAACTGGGCATCGTTTAAATGCCACGGCCTACCTGAGCATTGTTTCTGACCATGTCCATCCCTTTATGACCACCATGTACCCATTTTCTGATGGCTACTTCCAGCAGCATAATGCACCATGTCACAAAGCTCAAATCATTTCAAATTGGTTTCTTGAACATGACAATGAGCCCCCACAGTCACCAGATCTCAACCCAATAGAGCATCTTTGGGATGTGGTGGAACAGGAGCTTCGTGCCCTGGATGTGCATCCCACAAATCTCCATCAACTGCAAGATGCTATCCTATCAATATGGGCCAACATTTCTAAAGAATGCTTTCAGCACCTTGTTGAATCAATGCCACGTAGAATTAAGGCAGTTCTGAAGGCAAAAGGGGGTCAAACACAGTATTAGTATGGTGTTCCTAATAATTCTTTAGGTGAGTGTACACTATCATTAAAAAGTATGGACATTTATAATGTTACAAAAAAATGCTGTTCTTTTGAACTTTCTGTTCAACAATATGAACAGTTTTCAACATTGATGATGAAATCAGCATATTAGATCATATGATTTCTGGAGGATCATGTGACACTGAAGACTGGAGTAATGATGGTGAAAATTCAGCTTTGCCATTACTGTATAATAAAATATATATATTTTTAATAAAATAGGAAGGTTCTGGTTATTTTAAATTGTAATAACATTTTCGCAATATCACGGTTTTACCATACTTTTGGTCAAATAAATGCAGCCTTGGTAAGAATAAGGTCCTTATTTCAAAAACATTCAATTGTTTTTATTTTTTATTTTTTATATTTTTTATTCCCAGCAAAAGTAACTATACTTTGATATATCCTGCCATAACTGTCATTTGAAATTACTCGTATCATTATATATGCTTATAGCACCCACCCCTAAATATGATCCCTCATTTTTCACAGCAGTGATGAGAAATTAAATGATTAACAGTATTCCTGATTTTAGAGAGCGAGAAAGCTTTTTGGAAAAGGATTCCAAACTATGCGGTTTGCCATTCAGGACCACCTGTTCAGTGCATCTCTGGTGTGCTGGGCATGGCAAACCCTTTTGTTTCAGTTTCTGTGGGCTCAGTCTCCTCTTTCTGTTCAGCTCCAGACACCCGTCCGCCTGTCTGTCCCTCGCCACAGAGAGGGTTTGGCCACTGCAACCATGGAAACCTGCAAACAATGGCCCATACTCTTAGGAAGGAGAGGGGAAAGAAAGGAAAAGACTGAGTGAGAATGCTTAGCGCGGGAAAGGAGATCCGTGTTGCACGGTAATCTGTCCTGGGGAGATGAGCGTGAGAGCTGTCAGACCTATGACATAGATGGAGGTTACCCACATTCCTGTGTGGCGTAAGAAATGGCAGTGTTCATGTGTATCCCATGAAACAAGAGACTGATGTTTAATTTCAATCTTGACAAATTTCTCTCTTAAGTTGTAGTCACATTTACCATTCAGGCACGTGAGGGCGAAAGATTTCCCCATGCAGATTTTGCTACGGGTTCAAGATTGGCACGCTAATTTGCCGTGTTGACCAACCGAAAGCTCTGTGTGAGATTTTCTACACTGTTAGTAGTAGACATGGAGCTTTTTTGCTAGTGAAATTTAGCTAATGTGACCTCACATCATGGAGACTTTTCATAGTCCTACATTTGCATGAATATACAAGCACGTTGGATTTTACATATAAGTTGGTTTAATTTATATTAGTCTGGTGAACTGGAAGGTTGATCAAATTTTTTGGAGGTGGGGGCTTAATTTCCATTGTTATTTGACGCATCTTGCATATTTTAAATGCCTTGTCAAGTTTAAAAATTGTCGTCCTGCATTCTGTTCCTTTCTGTTTCACCCCCTCCTGCTGTGCTGATAAACACCTCCTAAGAAACGTGTCTCATTTGGAATAACCTGTCTCATCTGAACTCAAAACCAGCCTAATTGTACAGTTTGTTTAGGTCAGTGTTTCTCAACCAGTGATTTGCGACCCAGAAGTGGGTCACGGAGTGTGCAAATAGTTTTTATTTTGTAAAAACGTGAAAGCTGTTGACTCTTCTGTCAGACGCAGTTATAGCTGTCATGAACTGGCTTTTTAAAAAACGTTATACTGTTGTCTGAGGTCAACTTATGACGTCTGCGTAAGATTTGCATATGTGCTTTGGCTCCCCTGCGAGCACACGTGAGGGATTGTTTTGAAGTGTGTGGGGAAACTGCAACCGGAATAATTTGTCCCACAGGGCTTGCAAAACATCTTTATCAAACAAACTCAATGATTCATCTCTCATCCACCCACGATTGATTGAAATGCTATTTTTTTATTACTTGGCCCGTCCGATCGGTGGATATAAGTGCAAACCGATATCTCACACACACACACACACACACGCCAAGTACGTTGTAGACAGCATGATCAACTTCCGCGATTGTATTTTTCCTTCAAATATCAAGTCAAGAGTGAACAACACACATCAAGAACTACAAATAAAGGGTTCTTCAGCCTTTGACAGTGTGCTAAGGTATGTTCTGTTAGACACGTACACACAATAGATGTCAAACGATCTGTAACAATGCAATACTATCACATATAAAAAACATTTTTACTCACAGTAGTGTGTTGCTTCATTCATTCATGTAATCTCATCCTGTTTGCAAATCCAGTCTCTTGTTTACAAACGAATCCGTGATCAGCAATGAAGGATCAAATGCGCAATGTCTTACCCACTCGAGCTGGATGTTCATTAAAAATAAAGTTCATCCATGCATTCATAATGCTGGAATCCGAATGAAGCTTATGCGGTATGTTTATTGCTTAGAAGTTGGATCCGGTTTAGCTCTATGTAGGCCTGTGTCATGTCAGTGGCACGAGTTGGTGGGCGGGGCTACAGAATCAGGTGTTCGTCTTCTGTTGAGGCGGTGTTTCACCACACTCTGACGTCACAGCCTGGCATATTCTGAGATTGATCGTTTGCTGGGCCTGGTGTCAATAAAAGCTTTTCTTTGAGGGAGGGAAGGGGCTGAACATATTCTTTTCTCTAATAAAGGCAGGAATCTCGAAAAGCGGCGCACCTCACGAAAAACACAACAACAAAACAGTACAATGACAGCTCCCTTAAATAGGCGCTTTGACATTTTGCTTGGCAGGGCTTATGCTCTGAGACTACACTGCACTAGTGATACAAAACACACAAGTCTGTTACATCCCAGTAACAAGCTCCTATATTTCGCAGTACATTCATTGATTTCAAAATGTCAAAGCGCCTGTTTAAGGGAGTTGTCACTGTTTTGTTGTTGTGTTTTTCATTAAGAATAATAGGCTAATGAACCCACCATTCAAGCAAACCGCCTCCAAATTGTCGCTAATTCTAAACCGAAACTAAAATGTGCGCGGCCGAACTGTCATTCGCTCACGGCCACACAGTGCACAAGCACTGTTATGTGACGGTGAGGGAAATTTTTCTCACCATCACATCCCTAACGGATAAAAAGGCTAATGTATTTTGATTCTATTAATCTATTTTCCACAATGTCAAACCAACACACGTCTTCCATATAAGCTCATGCATTCTCTAGACAGAGAATATTCAGTTGTAGGGAACACTTAGGCTAAGAAGCAGCAAATATATTTATTAAGTATAATGAGTTTGGGTCCCTATTCAACTGTCCATCCTATTAAAAATGGCTAGGCTATATAATATAATTGTAAAAAAAGAGTATTGTATTTCGCCAGATTTTATAGTGTAAATATATTCAAGTGTGAATGAGAACTGTTTCGGATATAAACCCAACGAACGAATATTCAAATATTCTGGTCCAGGTCGAATATTCTGGTCTGGTTTTATTTACCATGGTAACCGTAACCTTAGCCCCTTAACTTTTTTTCACTTTGTGTTGTTTACTATATTTTGGATTAGTGTGGCAGCTCATACCAATTTATTAACTAGTTTGGGAGTGCTATTTAATAGCTATACCTTATAATACTGTTTATTCATCAGTGTTAGGGATATTCTTACAATGTATGTGTATGTTAAATGGAGTGGGATGGTACTTGTGTGTGTCAACGATTTTGGAGAAATACAGTTACTTAATTTATATTCCTAAAAATTTGACAAATTTGACTATTGTGGCTGAATGACAATGGGAAAATGTGGGTCCCACAGCCAAACCATTTGAGAACCACTGCTTTAGATCCTAGTAGTAGAGTAATCATTCAGACCACCCTGAAAATATGTCATTCTGCACATCCCTAGATTGCATAATATTTATTCATAGATTTTGAATAAATTAGATGATCTTTGATGGTTTTTAGAACTTCAGTAGTATTCAAATGAAAGTCAAGATTTTCTTTATAACGTGTGCATATTTGTGTGGGTTTTTTCTTTATATGTCAGGGTTCAGGGGTCATTTCGGGATCAGCGGGTTCTTTAGATTATTACTCAGTGGTCTGAGATGCATGTTGAACAATGGAAAGATTGTTTGCTGAACAATGCTGAATTCATTTGTGGAAAAAGCATTGCTGAAACAAAGTTTCAAAGACATCAAAGACAAACTAGCTTGCAATGCTTTTCACTGCACTCAAGAGTTTTAATTCAGATCACTCTCATTATGCAAAGCGGTGACAGAAACAGTCCTGATTTGGTTGTGACACAAACATGGTTGCTATTTGTAAGAAAAGCGTAGCATGCAAACACATCACCTTGGGACATGCTGAAAGTCATGTGCTGTAGCTTTTTTCTCAGTTTTTTTTTTTTTTTTCTTGCATTGTGACCAAATGTTTGTAAGGAGAGCGGGACCTCAGTGGAAATCTGTTCACCATTAGCCTTTTGCTTTTGCGTGAAAGCTTCTTGGATGACGTCACCAAGCAGTCAAACAGTCATTAATTTTATTTTATTGCTTACTGAAGAGGAGCAACAGCTAACCTCATCAGAGACATTGTGTCACCACAAGCACAGCCCACTGTATTGGAGTTTGGACATTAGGATGCTTTTTATTTGCTTTGGATATCAGCTGAAACAATAAATGTGACATGCTTGTAACAGAACTGGTGAGTCATAGATATTAGTGGTATACCAATCAACATTTTAGATCAATAAATAGTATTTAACTCTGATTTGCTGATACTGATAAGATCAATGGAATTTGTAACTATTTTACATTTTGTAGAATTGGTTGTGAATTCATATGAATTTGTATGGTTGTGTAGGATCTGCTTACAAATGTTTATTAGTGGTGTTATGATAAACACACTATATTGACAAAAGTATTGGGACACCCCTCCAAATCATTGAATTCAGGTGTTCCAATCACTCCCATGGCCACAGGTGTATAAATCAAGCACCGAGGCATAAAGACGCTTCTACAAACATTTGAGAAAGAATGGGTCGCTCTCAGGAGCTCAGTGAATTCAAGCATGGTACCATGATAGGTTGCCGCCTGTGCATTCATGAAATTTCCTCACTACTAAATGTTCCACGGTCAACTGTTAGTGGTGTTATAACAAAGTAGAAGCAATTGGGAACAACAGCAACTCGATAGCTACAGACCTCCAAACTTCATGTGGCCTTCAGATTAGCTCTAGATCAGTGCGTATAGAGCTTTGTGGAATGGGTTTCCGAGCAGCTGCATCCAAGCCTTACATCACCAAGTGCAATGCAAAGCATCGGATGCAGTGGTGTAAAGCACGCCACCACTGGACTCTAGAGCAGTGGAGACGTTCTCCCTGGAGTATCTAATTACGCTTCTCTGTCTGGCAATCGATGGACGAGTCTGGGTTTGACAGTTGCCAGGAGAACTTTACTTGCCTGACTGCATTGTGCCAAGTGTGAAGTTTGGTGGAGGGAGGATTATGGTTTGGGCTTGTTTTTCAGGGGTTGGGCTTGGCCCCTTAGTTCCAGTGAAAGCATCTCTTAATACTTCAGCATACCAAGATATTTTGGACAATTTCATGCTCCCAACAGTTTGGGGATGACCCCTTCCTGTTCCAACATGACAGCGCACCAGTGCACAAAGTAAGGTCCATAAAGACTTGGATGAGCGAGTTTGGTGTGGAGGAACTTGATTGGCCTGCACAGAGTCCTGACCTCAACCTGATAGAACACCTTTGGGATGAATTAGAGCAGAGACTGCGAGCCAGGCCTCCTCGTCTAATATCAGTGCCTGACCTCACAAATGTGCTTCTTGAAGAATGGTCAAAAACTCCCATAAACACACTCCTAAACCTTGTGGAAAGTCTTCCCAGAAGAGTTGAAGCTGTTATAGCTGCAAAGGGTGGGCCAACTCCATAATAAACCCTACGGATTAAGAATGAGATGTCATGTTCATGTGCATGTAAAGGCAAGCGTCCCAAAACTTTTGGCAATATAGTGTATGTGGTTTGTCACAAATAAGTTTTGTTGAGCGACATGAAGAGTTTTATTAAGCAAATTTCTGCTAAAAGATAAAAAAAGAACTAAAAGGTAGTAATTCATTATTGTATGTTATTTAGTAAATCTGGTAAATTGGTATTTAGATGTGTGTCTTAGAAGGATTTAAACACTGCATCGATCAATAAGCATCCATGATTATGACTGTTTTAAAAATATTTCATTTATAAATTGTAGAGTTCTCATAGCGTACCATGTGAATGTATTTTTGGTGGCATTTACTGTAAATCTCACAAATGTTAGACATTACACTAGGGGTGTAAATCGTCACTCGTCTCGCGGTTCAATTCGATTACAATTATCATGTCAACAATTCGATACGATATCATGATGTGTTGTATCCTCAATTTTTAATAGTACTGTACATGGCTACATTTTTGTCATTGAATACAAGCAGTCAGATATTTGATCTTTTTTTACACTTCATGATTGTAGCAAACATACACGCATGCAGCCTTGCGCACTCCCTCGCACACATGCAGCCTCGCGCGCACACACACTTGCACGCACACATGCAGCCTCGCACGCACACTCACATGTGCACGCACTTGCTCATGCTATAAATGTTAAAATAGTGGGTGCATTATTTTATTACTTGCTTTTGTGTTTCGCCTCCCTCCACCATTTTACACTAGCGCGAGAAGCGTGTATGTAACGAATGATGTCAGAGAAACGTCAATAGGCTATAATTGATTATGGTGTGATTTAATACGATTATTATGATTCAGCAATTACTTTCAACACCCCTGTGCATTTTCACATTTATTCTTAGATTGTCCAGGTACAGGTACAGATTCAGATTTAAGTAGTTACTTTGTCCATATGTAAAATATCACAAGTTATCTTTTAGCATAACTGCTGTTGACAGTCTACCGCCGTTTCATCATCATCATCCTAGTCTGTCATTTTCACAAATAACTGGTTTGAAGTCTCGCCATGTCGCTGTCAAACTTGATTCCTTCTCGCCACTTTCTATTTTAAGCTGCCTGTCCATTTCTCACTGTTGTATGATGTAATGTCTTGTGTTTCTGAGATCACCCAGTTGGTGTGTGTGAAAGTTCATTCGTTGGTAGAGGTGTGCAATGAGTTTACTGCTGGTTCAGACTTTTGGAAAAACACATGTACCTGCCTTTTAATGGTCCTGACCTGATTTCTCTAACTCTTTCATACTGGGCCAAATTGACTCGGTCCCCTTCTTCACACTCCACTACATTAGCTTAATTCTTGAGCCCGTTTGGATGGTTCTGAATACGTCTGTATTAGTGCCAGAGATGTTTGCTGGAGGGAGATGAATGTGGCAGTTCACTGTTGCTATAGACATGACAAGAATCCAAAAGAGGCCAGGAAAGCGTAAAATAGATGACTGGTATTCATTCTTAACCTGTGTCCTGAAGAATCCGATGGGCCTTCTTTTTTTTTCTTTTACCTTGTGCTGCCTCTTTTCCTCTCTTCTCAGTGTTTTTGTGCTATATAAAGAGCTCGAGAGAGTTTCTATAGAGTGCTGATTCAGCCGGAGAGAACCCTTTCTTTAAATCCCACTCAAAATTCCCACTTGCGGGGGAAGGCCAGGCCAGCTGGATTTTGGGAAAGTAAAGGTTCATCTATAACGTCCTCTTTCTTGATTTCTCTTGTGCTCTGTTTTTCCTTGTTCTTATTCTTTCTTTCTTTTCTCCCCAGGAAACTGAAGCAAAGTTTTCCATTTGTTCGCCTTTTTGTCATCTTATTGCTTTCTAGTACTAACAATTGAGACATCAAAGAGAATGACTTGACTTTGACATTCATTTATTTGTAAAGTAAGTACAAAAAGCATGATTTCAGCACAAAAAGCCCTAAAAATTATGCTTTGTTATTGTACATAGAGATTATATCAGCATCCCTGGTGCCTAGATGAATGACACACACACACACACACACACACACACACACACACACACACACACACACACACACACACACACACACACACACACACACACACACACACAGTGTCTCCTCCATAATTATTTGGACATTAAAAACAAAATTGCTCTGTTTGCTGTGGAGTCAAGAAATCTGTAATGATTAAAAGATGAATATAAGCCAAAGGTACAAAATGTCACACTCTATTACTGGCTGTTTCAACACGTTTCAAGAGGAACAGCTCATTTAGATTTTCATCACTCTATCTAATGTCAGCATAAATATTGGGACAATTGGCTCACAGGTGTTTCTAAGTTATCAGCTGTGTCCTGTTGCATTAATTGGAAATGTGTAGTATCAGGCCCCGTCCACACGAAGCCAGAGCTTTCCCTATCCAATCTTTTTTTCCCCTCGTTTTAAGAAATATCTGCGTACATACGAGAGCACTGAAACCAATTCGAAACGATGTATTATACATGCCAGGCCAGTATGTGGCGCTGTAATTCTGCCACAAGAAATACACTAAAAACGAAGAAGAGTTGTGGCTAGAAGGGGTACAGTAATGGTAGGAAGTGAGGCAAAATCTCACGATAAAATAACAAGTACATTTGCTACTTACCAGATGTGTTTTATTAACACCTACACCCTAAACCTACCCTTACAATAATGCAAATACAGTAATTAAATGATGCAATATTGATGTGCGCACGCCCAGTGCCTGTAGTTGTATCCCTTTCTAGCCTTTCCCGTGCCGGACGTGGTGTGATGACATCAGCGTTTCACAAAATATACGGATTGGCTGTACACACAAAAAAACAAGGGTGACGGTTTCAGATTTATCCACTCTGGGACCCGGTTTAAAAAAATATCAGTTTCATGCTCCCAAAACACTGGATTCGTGTGGCCAAAACGCTGATACGATATAAAATTTGTACGTATATAACTAAACATGCCTCAGTTATATCCTTTGCTTCTGCATTCTGATTCTTGCATTTGGTGACAACACACATAAGCCAGGATGAAGAGGGGGGAGCTGAATTTGAGAGATAAGCAAGCAATTTGGATGCTAAGAGAAAAGAGGAACTCAATTAGAGCTATATCTCAAACATTGCACATATCCAAATCAACAGTTTTGAATGTCCTGAAAAAGAAATAAATCAGCGCGACTTCAGAAACCGACATCGACCAGGTCGGCCGAGGAAAACCAACAGCAGCTGATGAGACAAATCACAAAAGCTGTGAAAAATAACCCTAAAGTAAGTAAAAAAAACAACAATCTCCAGAAAGTTGTGGTGATGGTCTCACAATCTACTGTTCGCAGGAGACTTTGACAGCAGAATTACAGAGGCTACACATCAAGATGCAAACCTCTGATCAGCACCAAAAATGGAAAGGCCATAGTATGGGCATGCATGGCTGCCTCTGGAACAGGCTCACTCATCTTTATTGATGACTTATGGAACAATTTTCAAGAAAATGCCTCCAGACTCATTGGGAAGTGCTTCATTATGCAACTGGTCAATGACCCAAAATACACTGCCAACTCAGTCAAGGAGTTTATCAGTGGAAAGAAATGGAGGGTCTTAGATCCAGATTTAAATCCTACTGAACATGCATTTCACCAGCTGAAGAGGGGTTTAAAGGCAGAAACTCCCCAAAACAAGCAACGGTTCAAAATGGCTGCATTCACGGCTTGGAAAAACATTTCAAAGAACGTCTGTGATTTGCAACTAAATAGCTTTTAAACTTGTACATTTTGCTTTTAAGTTGAAAATTGTCTCAATACTTATGCTGACATTAGAGGGATGAAACTCTAAATGTGCTGTTCTTCTTAGCTGGTAAAATATGTATGTGTTGAAACGGCCAATAATAAAAAGTGACATTCTGTACTTTTGGCTCATTTTCATGTTTTAATCACATTTACAGATTTCTTGACTCTACAGCAAACAGATAAATTTGTCTTTTAATGTCCCTATACTTATGGTCTGATTGGTCAATTACTAAAACCGACTAAGCCCTTCATTATTATAAAAGAACTTCAATATTGCGTTCATTTTATTTTATTTGGTTACATATTGAACATGTATTTTCTTTATTGGCATCTATGGTTCCATGAATAACTTTTAATATCCTTGGAACATTTACATGGAACATTTACATTGAACAAAGGGTTCATTATTATGGGAGACTTTTGTTCACTGAAAGTTCTTTGGGGAACCCAAAATGGTTCTTCAATGGCATCGCTGTGAAAACACCTTTTTGGAAGCTTTATTTTTAAATAAAGCAGTGACTATATTTTAGGCAGATATATTTGACAACTGCTTTGCGTGTGACCGATGTTTAGTTGGGTTAAGCGAATGTTAGCTGGACGTTTGCCTAGCGGATGTATTAGTTGTATTAAATGCTTTTTCTCCCTCGAGAGCCAGGCTCAGAGTGCTAAGTGCTTCTGGACTATGGGAACACATCTTGGCTGAGGGTAGATCAATTCAAGGTCAGAGAGTGGCTTCCTTCTGTTCCGGTCTTCACAAACATTGTACACTAGACATCATGGCTGCCTGACGCAAGACAGACTTTGTTTTCAGATCTGAAGTAGAGTATGACTGATTTTCTGCTTGTGGTGAGAAATGTTTATAACCCGGCTAATTGTCTCTTCTTGGTTAAAAGGCTTCTCCCGTGTGTGTGTGTGTAAGTGAGCATAAGCTGACATTGAGCAGGGTAAGATTGATCATTATCAAGCAGCTTTCCGGCGTCTGACTGAACGCTGAGCCGTGAGGATTGATCTGCTTTCCCGCGGCAAAGCCATCGCTCTTCTTAACAGCTTTGATTATGAAGGAGGTGGGCTAAGCTGTGTGGATATTACAGGGGGGCGGGGCTCCGATTAGCGAAATGAGTGTCATCTATCACTGCGCTGCCAGGACAGAGACCTCCTCGGATCTCTGAAGAGGAGAGAGGGGAAAGAGATGGACGGCGATCTTTAACAGCTTCCCCTGACACAATGACCATGATTCTGTCCTGATTCGACTAGAAACAATGAGGGATGATAGCAATGCAGTGTTTAATTAGTAGATGTACGATTATCAGAAGCTTGTATCCATAAATCTATCACACATTTATTTCTACAAACAAGTTTTTTCTTCAAGTGGTGTTGATTTTATCTTTTAATATTTATATTGTTCACTGTGCTGAATTTCTCCATTTCTGTGCTGTTTTGAAGAAGAATGTGGAAGTTGTTCTGATATCTGTTCTCACTGCACCTGAATACTTGCGCATTTAGTATTTTCATATCATGTTGTGTTATGAGTCGTGTTGGTGATAAAACCATTGCAAATGTTGGTAACTGACATGCATGATAATGTGCTACTGTTCAGCACGGCTGGCATTTCACACAAAGTTGTAAAAAGGGTTTTGTGAATCATTAAATATTTTTTTAACACATGAAGACTTCCAATGCAAAAGCCTCTACAAGCCACCATGGCCAAAAATAAGAGTGAATGCTCTCTGCACATAGCATACGTTCATCAAATACTTTCACTTCAAACCCGCTAAATCCCAGCCTCAGTCCATTCAAAAGTACCAGTATTAGGTAGAAACCTATACATAGGAGCCTGACAAAAATGCTAATTTTAAAGAAAAATGTTAGATGGACTTAGAAGCTTTTGCATCTGAAGTCTTCATATAGTCTGTATTTTTATTTATCAATCTGATTTTGTTTATTTAACAAAATCAGTTGACTACTCTTAAAGGGATAGTTCACCCAAAAGTGAAAATTACCCCATGATTTACTCGCCCTCAAATCATCCTAGGTGTATATGACATTCTTCTTTCAGACGAATACAGTCAGAGTTATATTAAAAAATGCCCTGGCTCTTCCAAGCTTTATAATGGCAGTGAATGGCAGCCCAAAATTTAAAGGTCAAAAATGTGCTTCCATCCATTTTAAAAGTAATCCATACGGCTCTGGGGGGGTTAATAAAGGCCTTCTGAAGCGAATCGATGGGTTTTTGTAAGAAAAATATCCATATTTAAACCTTTATAAAGTAAAATATGCCTCGGCGGACCAACTTCCGTATTCAATTTGCACAAAAATGTAACTGCCGCAACGTCGGACGTAGCGCAAGCGCTTTGAACTGAGAGAGGCATTGCACTTTCTTTGTAAGTTGAATACGGAAGCCAGTCCGCCGGAAGCTAGATATTTTACTTTAGCGATTATTAACCCCCCCGGAGCTATATGGAATACTTTTATAATGGATGATGGATATACTTTTTTGGGCTTCAAATTTTGGGCCACCATTCACTGCCATTATAAAACTTGGAAGAGCCAGGACATTTTTTTTTTTAATACAACTCCTGTTTGTCTGAAAGAAGAATGTCATATACACCTAAGGATCCCTTTAAGTCAGCCCTGTATGATAATTAGGCTGTCCACCAGACTCTGATCAGAAGTGTTTCTTAGGGATTTGAGCTTCAGATGAGTTTGTACTGTATATGTCTGTAGCAGCTTTGCTTTAGTTGAGATTGGTTGTGTCGTGCACTTGAGTGTCCCTCAAAAGAGGACTTCCAAAGATACATAACAGCTACAAGTGTATGCACTACTTGCTTTAAGCAAGCACTATATCGGATAAATCACTATTCAAGATTTACCCTATTATACTTTATCAACATGAATTGATAGAGCAAAGAGCCACCCACAAATAGTCTATAAGCAAAGCATCCGGCTGTCTTTGAGTTCACATGAACAACAGTTAAAGTTACTTGTCAGGCTACAGAAGAATACCATAATTCCTCTGTTCAGTTAGGCTTAAGACATCGATAGTCACGCAGACCTATAACAACCCAGCCACAACACATAATTGGGAATAACATGCCTTACCTTGACACAGAATCGACCACAGAGGCCTGGGGTCAGCTTCCTTTGCTGTTCATCCAGAAATCCAAGAAGTGGATATTCGTTTATATTTTACTTACAAATCTTTCCATTAACGTACTAAACATGAGTGGAATTTGCACCGCAGCGCCACCAAAATGCACCGCAGCGCCAACAAAAAAAATCTTTGTTGAAGTGAATTAGGTTTAAATCACTGGCATGCATGAATAAATGATATTTTTGCAATTTCACACATAATAATCCACGATGATCACATTACCCAAAACTGAAATTGCATGTGAAAATAACACATTGTCAGTATTTTTTGAGACCCCCCAAAAGTTTTTAATAATATATATATATATATACCTCAAATTTATATTGCACTACCACAAAAAATATTAGTAATCGACTCACTAAGTCAGTTGTTGAATCACTAGCCGATTAGCTAGTTCTGACCCATCCTTACATATCATTTTGTATTTTTCTTTCTCTCCCTAGAGAGGAACTGAATGCATTATGCATTTAAAATTGATTAGTGGTCAACCGATATATTGCCAAGGTTGATATATTGGCATTTTTAAATTATCATCAGCATCTTTATTTGAATATAACTGTATGATTCCCACTTAACAGATTGACCAGATTGAGTGCACTGGTGGTTACAGTAATTACTTCCTTTTTTATTTTCAGTTTCTTTATTTTCTGAAGATAACAGAATCAAAAATTGTAATATAAATGTTTATTTTACAGATTTTTTTATTTTATTTTATAATTTTTTAATGTACTAATTGTATTTATTTTTCCCCAGTTATTTTAGTAAATAGATACTAATTTTTGTATTGATCCATCCCTGTTGCCATCCCTCTCTTACCTATCTGCATTCTTTGACAGTGTTCAGTGACGAGCTTTGGCCTGCTCTTCCCGCCTTTGTCTCCAATCTCCCCCTCTGTATGCCGGATAGAGAATCTCGTTTAGCAGCTCCTTGTTCCCCGTGGCTCTCTTTCCCACCCTGTACTGAAACATGGCGAGTGAGGTCACACGCTGGTAACCTTGTGTGGAATGACTGATTTAAAGCATGGGGACATTTCTATCCAGCTGCTGCTCTGTCTTGGCCAGCCTCTTTCCTAATTGAACTGTCATTTAACGACCGCTTTTAGAGAAAACAAGCTCTGCCTTTGAGCTACCATATTTGCATTTATGAAATACAGCCCAGCATGGATACTCATCTCACCAGAAGTAATGAAATCCTTTATGTGGTGTAATTGTGTGTGGCAGGCATCTCTTGAGTTATATGCTATGGTGTGATGAGTGTTAATATTAGAATTGCCGCCTCATTAAAGAACTAAAACAAAGGTAAAATTAGGGCCTTGTGAAATAATAATAATAATTTTTTCCAAAGGGTTAGTTCTAGGGGTGGCCGATTATAGCCTCAAAATTATATCACGATATTTCAAAGAAAATGAAGGGCATTTTCCATCCTTTTCCAATGAGCTACTGTCATTGATGACAGAATACCTAATTTGAAGTGTAAATCTATTGTCATAAGATGGCAGCAGCAGCATTATAGTGCAATAGTAATGAGACAGTCACACAGCAAAAAGAGTCAAATGTAAGCAAAGTAAAAAAGTAGCCTTGGTACAAGTTGAAAGTCCTTTAACATTTTAGTTTAACAATAACTAAAGTAATTTATGCCATGGTCTGTCTGTATACTCGATTCTGATTGGCTGGAAGGTGTGCAATAAAATAGTTTAATACACAGGTAGTTCCAGGTCAGTTGAATCACCGTTCTATATTAATGCACTTTCATTGAAGCGCACGCACACAGGAACTTCATCACTCGCATACAGAGAGTGGAGATCGAGCTGCGCATTCAGGAGCACGTATCAATGCCGCCCCGTGACTTTTAGCAATAAAATAACTAAGATATTGTATCACTAGATTATATTTCTCAGCAACGATGGGGTTGCGTCGCTATTTTTAAGTAATAAACGCACATCTTCATTAAGATCTTCATCTCTCTCTCTCTCTCGATAATTAATTCAAACAAATGCTATAATTCACTCATTCAAATAAACGTAATCTTACACACTACTTTATCTCTGTGAAGCGGACAGAATGCTGGATCTAACGAGCCGTAACTGACGAAAATAACCGTCAATTTTACCCTTCCGGTCAGATATCGCGCTGCAAACATCAATAACAGCTTTAAGTTGTCAATGTTTTGTCAGTTGTCAAGAGGTCTGACCTCTTGTAACCAAGTAGCTCCCTAGGAAACGTAAATGCGCCATACATCATCGCATCGCTATATTATTGATATCGCAAGATGACACTTTTTTTATCATGTAAACATTATACCGGTGTTATCGTGGACTGTATGATATGGCACACCCCTAGTTAGTTCACCCAAAAATTAAAATTCTGTCATTAATTCCTCACCCTCATGTCGCTCCAAACTCGTAAGACCTTCGTTTATCTTCCGAACACAAATGAAGATATTTTTGATGAAATTCGAGAGCTCTCTGACCCCTCCATAGACAGCAACACAACGACCACTTTCAAGGCCCAGAAAGGTAGTGAAGACATTGTTAAAATAGTCCATGTGACTCCAGTGGTTCAACCTTAATGTTGCAAAAAACAAAGAAAGATAATGACTTTATTAAACAACTCGGAAGCGCTGCACTGTGAATAGCCCAAAAAACGTGAATCGTGCTAGAGAATGACAGGGAAGAGAAGTTGAATAAAGTCGTTGTTTTTTTGTGCATGAAAGGTATTCTCGTCACTTCATAACATTAAGGTTGAACCACTGGAGTACCTTTCTGGGCCTTGAAAGTGGTCGTTGTGTTGTGTTCGGAAGATGAACAACGGTCTTACTAATTAATTGAAATTACAAAACGTACAATTTAACAATAATTTCTCCAAATTCTGTTTTATTTTTCCCATATTCCGTGTTTTCAGGTTAAAATTTTCTAGATTTGGTTTTAATGATTTAATACAATTTTAAAATATCATCTAATCAATTGATTTCATAAAACATTAACAATTTAACAGTTTATTAAAATGTTTACAATAATAGGACCCTATACAGTTATTATTATTTTTCAGAATTTTGTTGCTGTTGTTTCTTCTGGATTTTTGATTTGATATAAATTCAGGTAACACTTTAGTTTAGTTTAATTCTCACTATTAACCAGTTGCTTATTAGCAGCTGTTTGTTAGTACTTATAAAGCACATATTAATGCCTTATTATGAATGACCATATTCTAGATCCCTTAATCCTACCCAATACCTAAAATTCACTACCTTAATAACTATTAAGCAGTAAATAGAAGTTTATTGAGGCAAAAGACGTAGTTAATAGTGAGAATTGGACCCTAATCTAAAATGTGACACAAATGTATTATCAAAAACGGTGGTAATCAAATGAAGGCATAAAACATTAACAATTAACAAATTAATGAGAATTAGTTCAATAGTATTTCTGTCACTATTAAACCTACATTTTATGTTGACGAGTTTTGAAAATGAAGATATGACGATTTTATCAAATGAAATGGGGAAATGCTAGTGAAGTGAACTCGCAGGGCATGGTATGTGTGTCTGCATTTGAGTTTAAAGCCCATAATTCACAGGTCATATTAGTCTTGTGTAGCCAGACTTGGGCATAAGGTCTGGTCCACATTGCAGCTTATTCTGGCCAAGAATCTCCCATTTACATAGAAAGAGACCATCTGAACCACAGTTTGTCTTGTTTGTACGTGCAGTTTGAACAATTGTGCAGTACTTGGCAGTTTTATGTGCAATATGCATCAGATGGTCAGTGGACGTTCTGTGGTTTGCTGGCTGAGGCTGAGCTACGACTGAAATACTGTAACGACCTTCTGAGGACAGTTGAGGAAGACTTCCACTTCCCTGTACAAGTCCTGTGCTGATAGACACACTGCAGCCAGTGGTTTTCTTCAAGGGAAGATCTGTTTATTCTACAGTCTAGGGTCTTATTGTTTTCATATATCAGGAGAATAACGTTGCTAGACAAACACTAAAGGATTAACTGGGTAGTTTGGTAAAAGTGTAGAAAAGAATAGACTCACAACAGAATTCAGAAACCAGAAAGCTTTGCATATGGGATCTGCATCGCTTGTGTGTTGTAGGCAAAGCGTGAAATGAAAGCTGTTGCTCGCGCATACACACCCACATGCACATACACTCTCAGACTCACTAGGTCTGCCCTTTCTTTCTAATGGCTGTGCATTTGACTTAGTACCCGTGCCTGAAGCCTCTCTCAGCAGGAGCGCAGAGCTTTAAGTGCGCTTGCCTGAAACACCATCAATACTTAATCAGTCCATTACTATTCAGTGCATATTTAATCCTTCGGCAACTCTCTCTCACGTCTCAGGCAAGCCGTTTAAAATTGGCCATGCCAATAAACCCGCCTACTTATTCATTTATGGGTTTAGCAATTGCCTACTATCATTTCTGTCATTTTGCTCAGAGGAACAAGAACACTCCATGTATTTTGAAAACTTCTGCTCAGCCTTTGACAGTCTCAGTCATTTTTAATGGCTTTTCTGTTTGAAGGTTTAGCTCTTTATTTAATGAGACCAATGGCATGGATTAAGTGGCTTAACCTTCGCGACTCTGAGAGAAAACACTTTTCTGCCTATATCGCTTTCCCTTTATCACTTGCATCTCACACTCCCTTTAAGTCTTCAGATTCATTGTTTGCGTTGTTTTAGTACTATTGTCAGCTATATTAAGATATATCCGGTCTCACTGTTTAATGGAATGAGGATGTATATCATTTTTAGCGATCAACCAATATGGGTTTTTATAGTCCAAGACAGAGCAAAACAGGCTGTCCAATATAAAATAGGATATAATGTGATATAATGCATACATATTACTGTTGGAATCAAATTAATAATTCACAAAAAATTCACCAAAGTAAAAATTTTGCTTTGTTAGTCAAAGGGAGCCATATATGACTTGCTGGTCCTAATATTGTCAATAACATTTATGCATTTTGGCAGACGCTTTTATCCAAAGCGACTTACGTTGCATTCAAGGTACACATTTTTACGTTTTTGTTTTTTTTGTCGGTTCTTGCTTTCCCTGGGAATCGAACCCATGACCTTGGCGTTTCTAGCGCCACACTCTTATTGTTTGAGCTACAGGAAAGCTAACAATAAGACTAACCCAATTTATCTACAATTCACATTTAAACTTGAGGTGACGTGAATCTTTTGTGCCACTAGTGTCAACAAATGGAATTACTAATATAATGTTTTCAAACAAGTTTACCATTTCTGCTAGCTTGTGTTGGCAAAAGCATTGTTAGCCAACTATGGTCGCAAGTTCCGTCATTAGCAACAGTTCTGTGTTTTTTAAAACCATAGTTACAACAAACATTTGCAAACAGCATCGCAAAGATGCGTGGTTGGAACTACAGTTCTCAACATTTGGTTAGAAGTAGTTTCTTGTTAGGATGAGATGTGGACTATTGATGTGTCCCAGTTCATATACTTTTGCACTATTCTATGCAATTTTGTTCAGTTGTATGAATAGTGCGAGAAGTGTGTTTACAATAAAAATTCCAAAAAAGTGCACTTCAAATACCTGGATTATGCACTTAATTAATATGGAATGTGGGACACTTTAAGCACCGTCACAGATTTCTTACATACCGGAGGAGGAGGGGCTTTTAGACTTGGATGTTGGATAACAATAATAACCTTATAGTGTAAGTTCATACACTAGATAGTAAGAGTACATAATGCATATATTTTTGTGTATAATTTGGGACAACATTCAGTCTATCTTTCATTCCAATTAAATTTTATGTGATATAGTTTGTCAAGAGAATGAAAGAACATGGTTTGAACAGATGGTTTCAGACAATTTCAGGAATCTGTTGTGACTAGCTAGTTAATTTCTCAAAAGATGAATTATACCATGGTTGTTAAGCAGCGAGTTATATCATTCTAAGGGAAACGCTGATTGGGATTCTCAAACAATGTTTTGATAGCACCACAGTTTACACTTTTCAGGGAACTGAACCTGTGAATGACTTGCTTTTTGTCTTTAACCTAAAGTATTACTGTATCCTCCAAACTCCCTTTTGTTTCCTGACTCCTCCGGTTTGTCATGTCTTTTCTCCTGCTCTTCTCTCCCTCCGTCTGGTATATGGGTTGGGTGGAGGGAGTGTGAGCTCACCTGTCGATTAAGATGTGTTAAATAGAGCATATGTAATCATGTCTGTCTCTTGTCTGAGTCATGCATTTGTCATAGAGGCTTGACTTACTGTCTTACTGCAAGAGATTGTCCAGACCTTTTTCTTTGTAAGGGTTTTCAGTCTTATCTGTGCATGTTTCATGGCACTTAATGAATGCTATAGTTAGTCAGTTAGTTGGAGTTAGCTCTTCTACCATATTTTATTAATTTCTCTCTCTCTCTCTCTTTTTTGGCAGTGGGACTCGATGAAAGATGACAGAGGAGGTGATTGTTATAGCCAAGTGGGACTACACGGCTCAGCAAGACCAGGAACTGGACATCCGGAAGAACGAGCGCCTGTGGTTGCTGGATGATTCCAAGACCTGGTGGAGAGTCCGCAACGCATCCAACCGCACCGGCTACGTCCCCTCTAATTACGTGGAGCGAAAGAACAGTCTGAAGAAAACTTCACTTGTGAAGAACCTGAAGGATACTCTCGGTAAGACGTCCCAGAGTTCAGTGAAGCATTTCACCAGTTCACAGTCCTGCCGAACTAGCAGAGTTCCTTTAAGGCAAGTTGGTTCATTCGGCAGCCATTTTGGGAACGCCCTTAGGAAGCAATTTTTTATTTAGGCAAGTAGAATACTCAAGTAGGGAGAAAACAGAAATCTCCAAGTCCATAACGCATGCCAAATCAGCAAAATCTGGCTTGCTTTCCTTTGTTTTAGTTCAGTTTTGAATTTGACAACAGGCATTTCCATGGCTAAAAATCCTCAGTTTTTCTAAAGGAGACCAGTCAGATTTAAGGTTCTACTCATTAGCTAAATGTTGTTGTTTTGGTCTAAATGTCATACTGAAGAGCTTGTGCAGGTCTAGACCTTGTACTCCTTCAGTAGGAGATGACGTGTATGAAACACCCTCACAGTTGCCATGCCCTACTTCCCCCATACGCCTCCGGCGCTTCATGCCTTTAACGCTCAATCTGTTATCTCAAGGCACTAAGGAAGACTCTTGGGACTGTCGTTTTTTTGCAGCGAATTGTGCACAAGCTAACAACACAAAACAAACACTGGGATTTAGGAATGACTGAACCAGTAGAGTGCCTTTGATTGTATGTGCTATGCTTTATAAAAATGATTTAATTTATTGTTTTGGTACTTTGATTTAAAATCAGCGTGCAGGGCCTTACTTCATTCACTCTAATGAAACACCTTAATGATATCATATGTTTCACAACACCAAAAGAAAGCATCTGAACAATCACTTGCCTTAAGTTCTTGATTTGTTATGGTTTAAGATTGGAGCAATGGAAATTATGTAATTTATGTATCTAGTGTTCAAGATCAGCGTGGCCCTATAGGGGCTGACACTGGACGTCAGGAGCCCCCTGCTGTCCATTAGCAAAATCCCCAGTACTCTGTTACACTATACAGGTTAGACCTCAAAGTAAACATTTATATATTGTACTTTGTATTTGGAAAAACTCAGAGATGCTTTTTATGTATTGTGTTCCCTTGCTTTGATTTATTTATTTTTTAATCCTAATTAGACTCTTAGTCTGTTATGTGCAGATTCATATTTGATATAACCGGCAAATTTTTTTTTTTTACTAGTGCAAGTTATCCATCAGTTCTCCCATGTGCTGTCTTAGGACCTACATTTAGGTAAGACACTACAGGTGTGTGAGGATTAATGGATTTCTGGCTCCAGTGCATCCCAATTTCTGCCCTGCTCATGAAACGTCTGAGTTCTAGGCCAGAGCGTTTCCATTTCCATGTGCTGCAGATGAAGAAAAAGAATTCATGGGTACTGGTTGAGAATGTAACCTGGAAAGTGAATATGGAAAACATTCTGTTTTATTTAAGAAACCATCCACACTACACTGACCACTGTATTTTTATGCATTTCTAAATCATGCTTATCCCCGTCTATGCTTTTGTTCATTCTATATGTGATTACCAAGAGTTAATGAGCTCTGAATAACATTTTGTTATTTTGTTAATGAGCTCTGAATAACGGGAAGGAGTGAATCGATAATGCCTCCTTTGCTGCAGGGGGTAGAGACGCTGAGAGGTTTAATAGCTACTGAAGTTGTTAAACGCAATGCTTTTTCCCCATGCAGGTCCCGGTGACAGCCAATGAAATTGGAGTAGGTTATGTTACATTTTACCTGCTTCCTTTCCATTGTGTTCCGTTGTGTGTGAGTGAATGCGTGTGAATTCCTGGCAGGTTCAGTGGAGAATTGTTAAAGTAGGTTAGGCAAGTGTTGAAATGAGACTCCTCATTCAGATTTAATCAGTTCATCCACGGCAAAACGTTCAGCTTGGGATAATGAACAGTAGAGATGGATCAACGTAGTGAGAGTGACTTATTCCTAATTTGTGTTTTAATTTGTGAAAGTATTTGGAGTTATGAATATATTAGTATTCCACATAATGTGAAACAAAGATAACAGGGAACCATTTATTGGTATACCAAGAGGAAGGTCATGAATATGCGGCAGTGACCTTCTAAGTTAATTCTGCATTGGGAATTAATTCCCACTGAAAGGCCACAGGGGACCTCTGATTGGTGGTTGTCACGGATACCTGTACTCAAACCCTCCCTCCATCCTGTTGAGCTCAAAACCTGTCACTCTTTGAAGATCAGAGGATCTCTCTAAAGAACTGTCAGCATGCCCTCACACAAACACACACACACTTCCTCTTGGGACCTCTGAGTTCCAAAACTCACACTTACCATCATTCCACTTGCATCTTGCGAGAGTTGTGCTGTGATTTGGCAGTTCCTAATAAACCATTCCAACAAGAGAGCAAAAAAAGTGCAAAGGCTGTAACTCTGTGGTGCTAACAGCTCTGTTTGTTTGGGTATCCACAACCATCCCAATGCAGCAACATTAGCTTGACTGAAAAGGCCTACCCTTTTAATAGAAGATGCTTGGCTGGTGCATACAGCTACTTTTAAGTGGCTGTCAAAAGAGAAAGATGCTTTGAAAGATGTGCCCATATTGGTGCAGTTACAGCATCGAACCTTGATCCCTTGGGTTCTCCATTTGTTTGTCTAACCAGTGGCAGATATTTAAGTTAAAGTTAGTTGGTTAGTTTCTTTCGTTATTGACTTTTGCTTTGTATGCTGTGCAGTCCACAAAAGAATGCATCAAGGGTGCATAGTGACCTCAAACAGGCTCATGAGTAGCGTTATGAATCATAACATGACAAATGGGACACCCTAGGGTCTTATGGACTTCAAAGAGTAAAGATCAGCATTTGAACAACCAACTGTGTTTACATTAAAACCACATTAAGACGATTAAGGCATTTTGACCAAGAAATGCATTTGATCGTTCACACTCACATTATCGCACAGCATGGGCACTCGCAGAGCATGCATCCATATTTTTCCTGTATTTAGTATTGACTTGGGACTAAAGTACTAGTACTTTTGACAGAATATTGCTTTTTTATTTTCCTATATTAATTTTAGCTTATTCCTTTGTCTGATCCTGTTGGGGGGGTTCTATCCACTGATCTATATAGAGAACTGGATTGCTCATGACGTCATAAAAAGTAAAGCCACCGTGCCACCATATTGGTATTCCCTCACATTCTATTAAATTAATAGGAAATCTTTTTTTTTTTCTCTCTTACAACGCAAGCGTCTTAAACATTACAGTAGTGATTATCAGATCAGCTGACGGATGGGACACCTCAACATTTGAATTACAAATGTCAAAATGATTCTTATACAGATCATACAACTTAATTTGCCATACAGTTCCCATACAATTCACTGTGATTATGTAAATCTGTTATATAATTAGATTTTATCGGTACAGTAACTGTAAATTATTCAACTGTGTTTTTATTAACAGCATGCATTTTGAAGCAATAAAGATAGCAACTTAAAACGCTGGCTAAATGAATAATTAGCTCAATATATAATGTTATAGATAATTGTTAATATATAAATAATGCTTAATTCATAGGCAATCTGTCGTGCTAGTAAAAATACATCGAATTTGAGGGTTTCCAAGATCTCTAAGAGTCTGAAGTGGATGTTGGTCAACAAAAAGACATCAGGAAATAATAACTTATTCAGAGAAATAATCTCACTGCGTATGTATTTAAAGTATAAATGTATTTATACTGTCATTTTGAGCAAGATGATGCATGTTAAACCTTGGATTTTAATACCTTTCAGTGCAATATAGTAATAGGGGATTGTATGTATTGTAATATTCAAATAAATGTCTGCTAATAATCACAGATATATGTTTATGCTTAATATTTCCAGCATAATTACATTCATAAAGAAATCCATTTCAGTTACCTGTGTCAGCAGTGTGCAGTAGACCCATCTAAATGATTTCTATATATCACTTTTCCTGCCCAAAAAGACCATAAACATTACAGATTATGTAAGTCAATTAATGTTCATCTGTGCGACTGATCCACTGCAAAATCTTTTTTTTTTTTTTTTTTTTTTTAGGTGAGGTCCTCTGTTTGTAGGGAATCGTAAGATGGCCGGTGGCTTCACCGCCTGCTGGCAGCTTAGAACACAATGAGCAATCCAGTCATTATACAGATCAGTGGTTCTATCACCTTCTAAAATATCATCACTGCACTATGTGGACGTTGATGTGCTATGATAGGAACGGTCTCCCTGTCTAAAAACATTCTTAATGTGCAAAATTGTATTTCTCTAATAGAGGCAGGACTCAATAAATGGCAAATGGAGCCTGCAGGTTTACTGTGGGTTAAGTTCCAAGCTAATCACATAGATGGGAGTTAATTGAATGAAGAGATATTTGGGTAATATTGTGGTATGGAGTTTAATGGACAGCGCAATGGTAGGCGGGAGAACCATTATTGCAGCTTTGATGGTTGGGTGATTTTTGCCTGTTAAGAAGTCAGTTTTATATCAGACAGAAGACCATAAGTGTAAAGGTTAAGGAGAAAGGGGTGATTGCTTTGGATGGTTATTTTGCCAACTTGTAAAGAAGGGAAATGCAAAAATTAGGACTTTGTGGGTATACAATTGTGTGAGTGCCTGTCTGGAATGGTGTATAAATATGCCTGTCTGGCTGTGTTAAAATGAATGTGTCGGAATGTCCATAAGGGATTTTTTTGTTATTGTATTACTTGCAGTAGTTTGGCGTGCCTTGTGTTTTTATCACTTGAGATGGACCAGATCAGCTATTCAAATCTCCTCTGCTCAAATCAACAGCTTCATCCTTCCCTGGGACTTTTGAAAAGAGGTTTCACATTGTGTCACCTCAAAGACTACTTGCACTCCGTTTTCATAGATTTTCCAGTCTTCATTCTCTTCCTTTTTTAAGCCTTCTCAGGCGTTCCTCTCACGTATTTGTCACTGGTGGTGGGACGTGCTTCTATTTCTAGATTTCCCAAAAGGTCTCTTTTCTGTTTGTGTTGCAGTGTTCATTCCTTGTCAGCCCGAACCTCAGAAATACACACCACTGTCAGCCAACACAGTCTCAGAGTTCTAGCTTAGGGAAAAAGTTTCTGCTCCCTTTGAACTGGAAGATTGACTTTCAACTGTTCTTGTTTCAGTCCAGGTCACTCCCCCATCGTAGAGATTGGAATGCTGTTACAACTCCAGACAGTCACTGTTTAGAGCACTGATGCTAACTGACACTTTAAACGTTAAAAACATTACTGACCAATCCTTATTCTTAGCAACGTATCCATTCCATCCATTATATCAGACAAGCTTTTGCTTGAGATCTAAGGATCTGCACGTTCGGATAGTTTAAACTGAAATGATCCTGAAATTATAAAAAAAAAATAAAAAAAAATTAAAAAATAATTGCCATTGTTGGGGCATGTATAAAAGTGACACAAGGAACTGAGAGTTCTGTGTAACCCTCATTCCCAAATGAACATGTATAACATGTAATTAGTTAATTCATGTTAACTTCATATCACGATTGAGCATTGTTCTCACTTTAGAGTAGTCAGCTACTCAAGCCCATCCCTACCTTCCAGACTGCACTCTTTAAAGTCAGGAATGGTTTCTGGTCAATTCTCACCTCAGAAAGCCTTTGGTAGAGGTATTTCCAGATTAATGTGCAGTGCGGTGTGAGACTGACATCCCTAAGGGAATTACCTGTTAAGTGTACTTCAGTGGTCAAGGACCCAGGAGTTGAGGACTAATGGAAAATGGGGTTTCTTTTTTTGTCTTCACACGTATCTGTTAGTGCCTAGGCATGTGACTTGCGTGCAAGAGATGTTTGTGTTTGTGTGTGTGTGTGTGTGTGTGTGTGTGTAAATAGATGCATGTGTGAAAGCTTTGCAGTTTATTTGATAGGCTCCTAGTGAATTGTGACAGACATCAAATGTTATTCTGTGCATCATTACTTGCTAATCTGACTTCTCTTTCTCCTGTCAACTCACGTCAGAGTGAGTTTCTGTAGAGATTTTTCTCATCCTCCCCTTGCACTTTTCCCAGTCTTATCAGGTCCAGCATACTCCACCTGCTGCCTGGGAGGCCCATTGCTTTTGAGTTGCTCACAGACTGCTGGGGTTTGAAGTGTGCAAGGAGTTAACAGGCCTCAGCGCAATCTCCACGCCTCACTACACTATATTATAGTGTTGTCAAAAATATCAGTATTTCAATATGTATTGATACTGAAAGATCTGAAACGGCCTTTTCTGCAGTATTGATACACCGATACTCGGGATCACAAGTCACAAGTACCGGTTCTTCGGTACCAAGATGGTACTGAAATGTACTGATACCAGCATTTCTGTACTGTAGTGCCGTCGACTCCCGAGTATATCCGGTACCCGCAGCTGCATTCAGTCACTTCTGTGTTTATCTAAGCGCAGGGCTCCAGACAAATATATACTAGTGTCTGTGAATATTAAACTGCAAAATACTATTTAAATATTACTCCTGTGAATGTGAATGATGGGTGCCATTGCGCGGGTGCGCATGCGCACGCACGCACGCGTGACACTCGCTTGTGATCTTTGTAGTCTTTGCCGTGTGTCACTATATGAGGACACGAACGCATAAACCGTCACTTCATGAGCATTTACCGTTTCATTGAGAAAACTGTCATATCATGAACACAGACACTCAAAGGTCTCCATGGCAACCCGTCAAAATAAAAGCTTAGTTTAACGTGAAGAAATTGACAGAATATATTAGGCTACTGTTGTACAGTAGATTTAGCTACGTCTCTATGTAATAATAATACGCCTCTACTAATTATGCCTAGATCATTGCTTATTTTTCACTTGAACTTTTTTTTTATAAACAATGTTTACTTTTAAACTGCATACAGCCTTTAAATGTTTGTATTATTTACTTATAATGATTATCATCATAAATAATAAACTCATTGAATTTAATTACATTTTTAAAAAAATAGTTAAATACAATGAAAATAGAAATTGGTACCGAGTACCATAAAACATTTATCGTATTGGTACCGACTACTGGAATTTTGGTAACCGATACCAGCTGTGCATTCTCTCTCTCTCTTCTCTCTGACAGCGACACGCCTCCATTCACTGGCTTGTCTCATTCGTTCCGGTTGTATAGTTTTGGTGTTGGCCTGAATTTTGCCGTGGGGTTGCGGGTATTGTGCATAATTTTACTCATTCCCACAGATTTCGTGGTCACAACAAAAGCGTGTGCACCCCTAATCTATGCAAGCCTCATTCACAAAAGCGCCCTCTCAACCAGCTTGTGAGTACCAAATTGACTTCTTTGTGGCTTATTGCGTTTAAACAGTCAAGTACATACAATACTATGTCAAAATATCTGTCTTGCTGAGTATTCAGGTAAATCTAGTCAGTTTTGGAATGTAAATAGTTGAGCGAAACATATGTGGTGTAACGGTATATTGGATCCGTGCATATGCTTTTAAAGTGACAGCAGCCTAATAAACCTGCAGATGTCTGTCATGTTAATCAAAGAACAAAAGACAAAATCACTGCTCTTTACTTGTAAGCATTAATCTGTATTTTACAATGAAGACTATACAGTGTTATTTCACATTAATTACTTTCATGTCTGTAGTAGGCCTATTTCTTGCCTAAATACTAGACCAGCCTGAAAAACTTAAAGCCATGTTTATTTGATGTGTCTCTTTGTTCTTTTGTATTTATTTGAGCTATTGTTTGTAGTTTGTTTATAGTTTGTTTATTTGCTCTCTTTTCTTCAGAATATTCAAATAAAGCCTCCCTGTTCTGTGTGTAAGCTATTGCAACAAAATTATCACAAAGAAAATTAGATAATAACAAATGATCTGTATGGCGGTGTATATATGGCAGTTTTCCCGTGGTATCGAATATCAATATTTTTCAAGGTATCATATTGAAGATGGAGATTCCAGTATCATGACAATACTACTCTGTTTGCAGTGACGTGTACATGCACACACATTTTTTGATTGTGTTGTACATGTCCACATGGGATCAGTAGAGGAGGCTGTGGCAGATCTCCTCTGTTACCTGGAAACAAGTGAGAGGGCTTATTTTTGGCTGCCTGTCAAGACACTGAGATGCCAACCGGGGTCCTACTTGGGATACGGCAGGGTACCTGTCTGTTTCACTGGCATTTACAGAATGAATGTATTGACGTGCACAATGAAACACTCATTATAAAAACCAAACAACAAGGTTTTAAAATGGTAAGGCTTTTCTCCAGTTTTGTAACCAAAATATGCACAAGACATGCACACATTGAATATGCAGCCAGAATGCTGGTGAAGGTGTTTATATGCAGAGCAAAATTGGAAAATGGGCAAAGACCTATGTGTGCTGATCTGATTTTGCTTAAACCAGATTTTAGCCTTGCACATTACCAGGTTATTAATAGGGAAGACAGTTACTGGTTTGACAGTAAAATTCACGACATTTAGTAATACCGTTTTTTGTATTTTGTCATGAAAGCCATATTTGAAGTGTGTGACTGTACTTTTTTAATATTTCCAGCACATTTTAACAAAACTATGATAATATTGATAACCATGATCATTTGTGACTATAATCATATGAACTTTTCTTAGCATTTCATCTCTAGTTATTAAACATAATCTGTTCAAGATTTTGCTTCTTTTATATATAGTGCTGTTACGTGTATGTTTTCATGATCTGCGCTCAAACCATTGTTTGTTTCTTAGGTTACATGTTCCTTTGTTAGATAACCAGATCATAGTAATCCCATTTCTCTTTAAAGCTGAATTTGAACGACTTCAATCCTTAATCTCTCTTTTCTTCTACGGTTCCCAATGCACCCCCAGGACTCAAGTGTTTACTTTCCTTCTTGGCCTTTAACACAGTCTGCTCTGTCAGATCACTAGTCTTGAGTAGATCAGCTTCTATTTGCCCAGAAGTGGTGGCAATTTTCTATAATAGGAGAAAATGTAATACTTTAAGACATCAGGGAACTTAAGGGTACTTGGCAGTTTGTGATTAGAGAGTAGGAATGGGAATTTAAAGGAGAAGTCTGTGATTTCTGCACCACTCGTATCACCAACAAATTGTCAAATAAATTTTGTCCCATTTGGCATTAAACCAATACATTTTCTTTTTGTCTTTGTGACCGATTCACTCGAAAGAACCATGTCTTTCTGGTCACACTGAATGTGTATTGTTGCGTTTGCAACCGGCAAGTACATTGCAATAGAAAGGCATGTCGTCTGTTTACTGTCATATCAATGATCTGTCTAGACTCAAATGAATCACGACAGCTTTCTTCCAAATTTTCACTTCCTTACTGTTCTGCCTCTTTCTATTCTTCTCAGGTCTGGGAAAAACAAAAAGGAAGACCAGTGCTCGTGATCCATCTCCCACACCCAGCACAGAGGCCGAATACCCATCCAATGGCAGCGCAGGAGGAGGTGGAGGGAGCGGGGCCGAGCGGATCTATGACCTGAACATTCCCGCACAGGTGAAGTTCTCTTACGCAGCTGAGCGTGAAGATGAACTCAACCTCATTAAAGGGGAGAGGGTGGTCGTCATGGAGAAGTGCAGTGACGGCTGGTGGAGGGGTAGCCATGGCGGCCGTGTTGGTTGGTTTCCATCCAACTATGTCCAAGAGGAGGTGGGATACGCAGACCATGATGGGGTCTTTGGGGACACACTGGGGGGCTTCCGGTCTTTGAAAGTGGGGCAAGGGGCGGCGATGGCCAATGGCCGGCCGGGAGGCTCTGGGAGCTCTGTTCTGCATGTGGTCCAGACTCTGTACCCCTTCAGCTCAGTTACAGAGGAGGAACTGAACTTTGAGAAGGGTGAGACTATGGATGTTTTGGAAAAGCCAGAGAATGACCCAGAGTGGTGGAGGTGTAAAAACAGCCGCGGCATGGTCGGCCTTGTGCCCAAGAACTATGTGGTAGTGCTCAGTGATGGGCCAGTAGCAAAGGGCTTAGGGTCAAGTCATGGCTCACCCCACATCAGTCACACAGTGCCCTCACGTACAGGCAAATTTGCTGGAAAGGATTGGTACTATGGTAACGTGACACGGCACCAAGCAGAGTGTGCGCTTAATGAGAGAGGAGCGGAAGGGGACTTTCTGATACGGGACAGCGAGTCGTCGGTAAGTTAAACTGATTTACTCACATCTGTACTATGCCAAACTATCTGTTGCAACAACCTTTCACGTAGTAATGCAGCCTTAAATTTTGTTATGTAATTTATGGGAAAACAAAGTGAAAAAAAACGCCACTAGCCAACTGAACCGCACAGTGTGAACCAATTATTTGTGCTGCCCACAGGATAGTGGATACGTTTACTTGCACAACCCACTGACTGTATTGTGTGACTACAGACCAATTTGGACAGTACTGAATAAACCATGAAACTTGTGCAACTTATTTGAATTGCATCGAGAGTTTGACTTCCCATAGTATAGGGAATTGTGTAGGGAACAGTATGACCAAAATCTTGTATAAGAAATGTTTTATCTCCTATTACATATATATGGTAATACAATATACAGCCATGCTCAAAAGTTTACATACACCTTGCAGAATCTGAAAAATTTAGTATTTTAACAAAATAAGAGGGATCATTCAAAATTTGTTACTTAAAAAAAAAAAAAAATATATATATATATATATAGTTGTGTTGAGTCCTTCAGTTGCACTGTTTAATAATATTGCATGCCCTTTTTCATAATCTGGTGAAATACGTTATGAATAAAAGGTACTTTATTTCATTGTTTTATTTTCTTATTTTTTTATGTGGAACTTGATGTGAAACGATACGATTAATCATAACTAATGAATAAATATAAATATATATATATATATATATATGTATATATGTGTGTGTGTGTGTGTGTGTGTGTGTGTGTGTATATATATATATATATATATATATATATATATATATATATATATATATATATATATATATATATATATATATATATATATATATATATATATATATATATATATATACAAACACGATTCCAAAAAAGTTGGGACACTGTACAAATTGTGAATAAAAACAGAATGCAATGATGTGGAAGTTTTAAATTTCAATATTTTATTCAGAATACAACATAGATGACATATCAAATGTTTAACCAGAGAAAATGTATCATTTTAAGGGGAAAATCAGTTGATTTTAAATTTCATGGCATCAACACATCTCAAAAAAGTTGGGACAAGGCCATGTTTCCCACTGCGTGGCATCCCCTCTTCTTTTTATAACAGTCTGCAAACGTCTGGGGACTGAGGAGACAAGTTGCTCAAGTTTAGGAATAGGAATGTTGTCCCATTCTTGTCTAATACAGGCTTCTAGTTGCTCAACTGTCTTAGGTCTTCTTTGTCGCATCTTCCTCTTTATGATGCACCAAATGTTTTCTATGGGTGAAAGATCTGACTGCAGGCTGGCCATTTCAGTACCCGTATCCTTCTTCTACACAGCCATGATGTTGTAATTGATGCAGTATGTGGTCTGGTATTGTCATGTTGGAAAATACAAGGTCTTCCCTGAAAGAGACAACGTCTGGATGGGAGCATATGTTGTTCTAGAACTTGGATATACCTTTCAGCATTGATGGTGCCTTTCCAGATGTGTAAGCTGCCCATGCCACACGCACTCATGAACCCCATACCATCAGAGATGCAGGCTTCTGAACTGAGCGCTGAGAACAACTTGGGTTGTCCTTGTCCTCTTTAGTCCGGATGACATGGCGTCCCAGTTTTCCAAAAAGAACTTCAAATTTTGATTGGTCTGACCACAGAACAGTTTTCCACTTTGCCACAGTCCATTTTAAATGAGCCTTGGCCCAGAGAAAACGCCTGCGCTTCTGGATCATGTTTAGATATGGTTTCTTTTTTGACCTATAGAGTTTTAGCCAGCAACGGTGAATGGCACGGTGGATTGTGTTCACCGACAATGTTTTCTGGAAGTATTCCTGAGCCCATGTTGTGATTTCCATTACAGTAGCATTCCTGTATGTGATGCAGTGCCGTCTAAGGGCCGAAGATCACGGGCATCCAGTATGGTTTTCCGGCCTTGACCCTTACACACAGAGATTGTTCCAGATTCTCTGAATCTTTGGATGATATTATGCACTGTAGATGATGATAACTTCAAACTCTTTGCAATTTTTCTCTGAGAAACTCCTTTCTGATATTGCTCCACTATTTTTGGCCACAGCATTGGGGAATTGGTGATCCTCTGTCCATTTTGACTTCTGAGAGACACTGCCACTCTGAGAGGCTCTTTTTATACCCAATCATGTTGCCAATTGATCTAATAAGTTGCAAATTGGTCCTCCAGCTGTTCCTTATATGTACATTTAACTTTTCCGGCCTCTTATTGCTACCTGTCCCAACTTTTTTGGAATGTGTAGCTCTCATGAAATCCAAAATGAGCCAATATTTGACATGACATTTCAAAATGTCTCACTTTCAACATTTGATATGTTATCTATATTCTATTGTGAATAAAATATACATTTATTAGCGTAAATTATTGCATCCCTTTTTTATTCACAATTTGTACAGTGTCCCAACTTTTTTGTAATCGGGTTTGTATATGTATATGTATATCTATTATATATATTTATTTATATATATATATACACACACACACACACACACACACACACACACACACACACACACACACACACACAACACACACGCCTATGGCCACATGTCATTTGAATTCTATAGTAATGCACAAATTTGCAATATTTCTTGGAAACCAAAAGCCTACACCAGATGTGAGGGGATCATAGCAACAACACAAAAAAACTAAATCACTCCAATTATAATCAACAAAGCTGTCTGAACGGTCCTTTACTACAACACATATTTCTGCATGTTGCATTTTTTTGGCTTTGTGCTCTCAAATTTGTAAATGATTATCATGCATATAATTTGTGATTTGGAACAGTTATTAAAAATAATAATCCACATTAAAATAAAAGCTAATCATCAGCTTTTCAGAGATAAGAGATTTAGGAAGGATGGAACTTAGATATCACAAAGAATAATTAGAGGTGGTTATTATTATTATTATTATTATTATTATTATTAATTTCATTAAAGAAATCTTGGATCAAGCTCTATTGCCCAATAATTCTACATTCTATTTTGGCTGTTATGTGACCTTATTTCATTTAAACAATGCTGCCATCTGGTGTTAGGCATGGAAAAGCAGCAGTTGATCTCTCCGAATCTCTCTGTTGTTTTCCAGCCCAGTGATTTCTCCATTTCTCTGAAGGCTGCGGGGAAGAACAAGCACTTCAAGGTGCAGCTGCAGGACGGAGTGTACTGCATCGGTCAGCGGCGTTTTAGCAGTATGGATGAGCTTGTAGAGCACTACAAGAAAGCTCCTATCTTCACCAGTGAGCAAGGAGACAAACTCTACCTTGTCAAGCCCCTTGCCTGAATCTGGTTTTAACAGACATTACCTCTCCCCCCACGCACCTCCGTTTCCTTCTTCTCTATCTTTGTTTTTTTTTTCCTCTTCCTGCACACTCTGACTTTACTGAACCCTTGACTGAGGGGATGAAGATAGGCTCCTTTCCCAAGTAACTTCAAGAACATTTCAGAGCCCTACATTGCCTCCACTCTAGTACGGAGCAGTAGCAACTTTATAATTCTTTTAAAAAAAGATGTCCATCCTCTATATTCATGTTATCTTTTGTTTTTTAAAGTGATTTACAGCCACCTTAGAGGTTTTAGTAAAGACAGACAAAATGCTATCCTTACTAAGCAACATCTGTAAAACTCTCGGCCTTTGGGCAGCTGTTCTTCTGCTCTTCCTGTTGCTGGTTAATCCACAACCTCAGCCCACATTATATTGGTTTACATTTCTCTCCCCAGAAGAGCATTGCAGTATGTACAATTGTGTAGCTCTACTGAATTAGCAGAGAAAACTAGATTCATGTGCATGTCTTAACCTTGATCCTTCAGAGCAGATGGGCCATGTGAAGAATGAGGAGAGTGATTTGGTTCCCAACAGATGGTTTGTCTCCATTCATAGTCTCATCCAAATGCCACGCAACATTTCTACGCATTCAGACTGGTTGAATCCAAATCCAAACCAATAGTTGCAATGAGTTAGATCTCACCCTGATATAAAGCGGTGCTGTCCCATCCTCTGAGCCTTTACAGACACTGTTTTTGCAGCTACAGTCCGTCCAGCATTCATGAAGGCAGTGTTTGGACTTCTCTGCTCTTACAATGCGAACATACACAGCTTTCCAGGTATTTCTCTTGGATCCGAGTCACTTCAGGGTTTCTTCAGAATCAGGGTACTTCATAAAGGGAGATCAATGCCGCAGTTACGACAGGCGTTCAAAGAGGCGGGGATAAAACAAGAGATTGTAGCTTAGTTTCTGTAGACCAGGAGAGAGTTTTTGAATGTGTGTCCTTTCAACCAAATGTGCCACCCACTTCCAGTTCTGCTACTGTTGATGTCTTATTGCACCTCACCAACACGTCTTCTCTGCTCTCAGTAACACATAGTTGATTGTGAACACTAATTCAAGAGTAATAAAACAAAAATATGCTTTTATTTCTGTACTTTTGTCAATTACTCTGTCTGTTTACCAATAAGCGTGTTGGTCAAGGAGTTTTCAGATTTTTAAAAAAAAATCTATTTGTCTGAATGTTATTGAGCAATGTTATTTAATTCCTCTTTCCACTGTATGTACATATATATATATAAAAAAAAAAGATATGGTGCATATATGAATCGTTTAGATCCAGCATTATGGTACTGTATTGAGGACAGTGTGGTGAGAATTGAAATACTTTTGTTCAATAAAAGTTTTGCAGAATAACGAAATGGCCTTCCACGCTGTTGCCTGTTTTTTCCAGTAATACTGATTTCTATGGTGCAGAGAATGAATGGATCAGTCCATTTTAAGAATATAAATATCACAGTTTAGAAAATCTGCATGTCGTGTGCAGTTCACCAGTGGATGTCACTATTAGACAGCTCTAGAGTAAAGCAGAAAAATAAAACTATACATCTTCCCAGTCTTTTCAGACCATCTATCCGTTTTTATCTCTTTAGACCTATTTTGTCTATCTTTGACAATAATGTCAAGCGCCTTATCTAAGCGTAGTAACATCCATTATCATATTACCTAACTGTAATAAGCAAATACACCTTGTGGAATATTTGTGTCAGAAATTGAGACTTTTAAATTATTATCTTAATGATTGCTGCTATACTGACATACTGCAGGTCCTGTGACGTTTGTGGTAGTTAAACTTTGCAATATGAACTTGTGCTGCACTTATACTCTGACCGCTTTGAGTTAGTAATATAGGCTATTATACCTGAGGAATATGTATAGGAGTTCAGAGACACTCACAGAGCTCAAGAGTGAATTCTGCTTTATATGTGGCGTCACAAATATTTAGACGCTTGTCAGTGTGACGTCACTGGAACTGGCTATAAATATGGATCGATGAGCTTTTTTAATTTTTATTTATTTATTTTTTTCTTTCAGCAATGCCAACATTTTTATTACTTTGTGTATTTCCAAAAATATATACTCACCTTCACTCTTTACACTTCACATTTATACACATTGTCATACATAAAAGTGCCAAAAAGTACCATGGTGTTTTAGACATGAATCAGAGTACCTTATGGTACATGTAGCCCATTCCATGATCATGCTATATATATACCATAGTATAACCATCTGATACCATCATGATATCTCCGGTCACTGTAGCTTATATATATATACACACTCACCTAAAGCATTATTAGGAACACCTGTTCAATTTCTCATTAATGCAATTATCTAATCAACCAATCACAGGGCAGTTGCTTCAATGCATTTAGGGGTGTGGTCCTGGTCAAGAGAATCTCCTGAACTCCAAACTGAATGTCAGAATGGGAAAGAAAGGTGATTTAAGCAATTTTGAGCGTGGCAAGGTTGTTGGTGCCAGACGGGCCGGTCTGAGTATTTCACAATCTGCTCAGTTACTGGGATTTTCACGCACAACCATTTCTAGGGTTTACAAAGAATGGTGTGAAAAGGGAAAAACATCCAGTGCGGCAGCCTGTGGGCGAAAATGCCTTGTTGATGCTAGAGGTCAGAGGAGAATGGGCTGACTGATTCAAGCTGATAGAAGAGCAACTTTGAATGAAATAACCACTCGTTACAACCGAGGTATGCAGCAAAGCATTTGTGAAGCCACAACACGCATAACCTTGAGGCGGATGGGCTACAACAGTAGAAGACCCCACCGGGTACCACTCATCTCCACTACAAATAGGAAAAAGATTGGACAGTTGAAGACTGGAAAAATGTTGCCTGGTCTGATGAGTCTCGATTTCTGTTGAGACATTCAGATGGTAGAGTCAGAATTTGGCGTAAACAGAATGAGAACATGGATCCATCATGCCTTGTTACCACTGTGCAGGCTGGTGGTGGTGGTGTAATGGTGTGGGGGATGTTTTCTTGGCACACTTTAGGCCCCTTAGTGCCAATTGGGCATCATTTAAATGCCACGGCCTACCTGAGCATTGTTTCTGACCATGTCCATCCCTTTATGACCACCATGTACCCATTCTCTGATGGCTACTTCCAGCAGGATAATGCACCATGTCACAAAACTCGAATCATTTCAAACTGGTTTCTTGAACATGACAATGAGTTCACTGTACTAAAATGGCCCCCACAGTCACCAGATCTCAACCCAATAGAGCATCTTTGGGATGTGGTGGAACGGGAGCTGTGCCCTGGATGTGCATCCCACAAATCTCCATCAACTGCAAGATGCTATCCTATCAATATGGGCCAACATTTCTAAAGAATGCTTTCAGCACCTTGTTGAATCAATGCCACGTAGAATTAAGGCAGTTCTGAAGGCGAAAGGGGTCAAACACAGTATTAGTATGGTGTTCCTAATAATCCTTTAGGTAAGTGTGTGTGTGTATGTATATGTATATATATATATATATATATATATATATATATATATATATATATATATATATATATATATATATATATATATATATATATATATATATATATATATATATATATATATATATATATATATATATATATATATATATATATATATATATATATATATATATATATATATATATATATATATATATATATATATATATATATATATATATATATATATATATATATATATATATATATATATATATATATATATATATATATATCTATAGTGATTCCTAAAGTAGCTATAACCTAGCTTAACCTCTGCACGTGTGCAAAAGTGAGAAAGAAATGTCTTATTTCATTGAGATAAAGTAAAATTAAAGAGTGACGTCAAAAATATTAAGACTTGTTAGTGTGACGTCACTGGAATTGGTTATAATTATGGAACGTCTCTTCATGAGCGCTTGCAGTTGTGGGAGCAGGCGCAGTTAGGAAAGGAGTTGTGCAGAACATGATGTCAGTTTAATTTTGTAGCCTACCTTTATGTGGGGTTTTTAATGGTTTTAATTAAGGTGGCACATGCAATATATATATTTTTGAATATTTGAATCCAAACACCTTACATATTGTACCTTTAATCTCTGCAAATGTAAGGTTTTTATTATTTTATAAAGCTTATCTGACCATCTAAAGTAATTTACTGTAAATGCAATAAGCACATACATTCAAAAACAAGTGTTTGCATATTTACAGTATTAATCTTTATTTTTACAGAACCACTCATGACTTCAATCAGTCTCTAAATTAAGTACTTAAGTAAAACCTTAAAAAGAAATAGCAACATTTACAGCCAATTTTTTTAAATTAACCAATTATATATATAAAAATACAAGCTTAGTATATCATTACATGCAAAATGTCTCCATTAAAAGACAGTTGCTGTATACATTAATACTGTAATATTGCTGTTATTATTCTATGAGTGTAAAATTAGGAGTACAATGGAAGCAATGAAAAGTGCAGGGTTTTTTTTTTTTTTTTTTTGTTAAACAGAAAGAGCTAGTATTAATTGTTCAAGTGTTCACAAAAAAAAAAAAACATCTTTAGCAGTCCTCTGAAAATGGTTGGAGTTAGTCAGCTCATTCCACCAGCAGGGAACAGTCAAGGTTGAGGTCCGTGACTGATTTTGTGCCTCTGGGACTGCACCACAAGGCACTGTTCGCCTTTCAAACGCAAGCTCTTGTAGGGAACATAAGTCTAAAGTAGTGGTTTAGGTACAGAGGTATACAGAGCCGGTTGTTGTTCTGTAAGCAAACATCAGTGCCTTGACTTGGCAAGGTTGAGTTGAAGGTAAAGGTCATCCAGGTGAAGGTCGGAAATTTCCATCAATCTGGCTGAGATGCTCCCAGCTCCCAGCTGATCATCCGGCTGGAATGAAAGGTATGTCAGGATAGCAGTGATAGGAAAAGCCATGTCTCATACAACAAAAATACTGTACAAAACAGCTGCATGAAAAGATGTAAACACAGAATTTGTTGTATGAGACGAAAAGTGAACTCTTTCCACACCTGGATTGCAATGCTCATCTGCTGTAGATCTCCAGTCTTTCCACATGACCTGAAATCACAATCAATCAATAAATAAAAAAAAAATTAAATTACCAGGCCTATTACATTAATTCAAACATATCAGCATGTTTTACTGAGACAATGCAAAACCTCAACCTACTGTGATCTGGAAGCTGAGCAGGAAAGGCTAACAGTTATGTTTTCGGCTAAATTTATATTACGTAAAATTATATTAAGTACTTTGACTTAGCTGCATCATATGACTATCTAGTGGTGTAACTGTCCATTCATCTGGATTGACACAACTTTCATAACCAACTATCCAATGTATACCATGATTCAATATGTAATGACAATTTACTCGAGGCATCCACTTTTTTGTTTATTTTTTATTATAAGACTAATATATGCATACTGTACATGTTTGCAAGCAGACAGTGCACATGAAAACTTTGAGAACCCCTGTGATAAACCACAGACCAAGTCGAAAATAACCACAAGTGCAATCTCACAGAGGAAAGACATTGTTGGAATCACTTTCACAGCATTTTTTTATTTTTTTATCTCCAGCTGATCAACAATACTAACAATCAAAATGTCTATATTTGAATGAACATGATGTTATCATCTCATAATGGAATAACATTTATATCATATCATGTTGACAGTTATCATTAATGTTTTATCCTTCTTGGTGTGAACAGGCTTTAGAATGGAAGCAATGCTACGTTGCAATGGACAATAGTGAAATTCACAGTTTGGCTACTCATTTAGCTAAATAAATTTGATTTCTGTTTCTTTTTTTCTTTACTTATTGTCTGTTTGAATTATACATTTTCTAGAGACTGCTCTTTCTCACCTGCACACACATTCTGTAGTGAAAATCTCCAAAATTGAAATTGGATCACCAAATAAAAAAATTAAAAAAATGCCACAATCCTCATTCACATGCACTGTGTAAAGATGTGTGATTGGCGGGGTTTTCTCTTTGGGTGATTTGTCAGACAGGATAAACGCTATGCTGACGACATATGGCTTTCACTCCCACTTCTGAAATCTGTCATGCAAATACAATCTTGTATAAACATCAATGACATTGTGACCAGTAAATGTACCTGAACCTTTTTTCTTCTACTTTTGCCTGTCCACCTGGCTATTTCTTCAGTTGGTGCAATCAAAAACAGTCCTCACCGCTGAAGTAACATGGACATGTTGTGTCTGGCTTGGAAGAAGAATGTGGCGTCTTTTTCTTGCTGTTATTTGCTGTTCAGTAACAGAACCCTGATTTGAGAAGGACCGGCACAAACTCAGTCATTAGAGTTTACATTCACTCGTACAGGTCTTTCTCTGCTTCTTACTTCTAGGTAAGTTTCCTGACAGCATCATTTTGAGAACTAATACTTAAAAAAATATATATATATAGTAAATATGTTAATTACCACTTCTATTTCAAATAAATGTAACTAAAACGTTATGCGTTCTAGCATTCACTTTAAGAATTAGTTTTTATCATGGTTTCAGCTGAATGTGTGACCAACTTCATTCTGATTCATCCATCCACTTAGTTTCTCATAGTTTATGTCCAGCCTTTGCCTTTTGCCAATTCTACACTTGAACAGTACAATGAAGCTGCCAGATGAGTCTCTTAACTAGAGATGTGTTGTCTTGATTAAATCCATTTTGCTTTCTTTTTTCAAAAAGGAATGGAATAGCCTATACCTGTCAAATGAATAATAGACTGGAGATCTTACAAAAGTAGTACTGAAACAGTTTTTTTGGAAACCAAACTTGGACTTTAGAAATGTGAATACTCAATGCTTCAGGAAATTACAGGGTATTGTAACTTTCACACTGAGATTTGCAAGATCTGCATTTAGAATGATTTTGTAAGGGTGACACAATATGCAATTAATAATGACTCACTGTAATCCCTAATGCTCAAAATAATGAATTGGTTTGAGTAGGGTAAACTTAAATTAAACAAATTTGCTCAATCAAATTAACTTTCATGTGCATTTGAGTGTTTGGGGAGGGGGTTACAATCATGGTGACGAGTGGAGCATGAGCTTTATTTGAGAACAGATATATGTTAAATGTTTTATATTGCTGTACTCAATCAGCAAATGCTATGCTATGCTAATGCTATCAAAGCATTGTGTCACTAATTAGCAGGTTGGCATTTACTGAATTAGCTAGTTAAAGCTAGCCAAGTTTCCAATACTAAAAATATTGAAGTTGAGATTATATGATAATTTTTAGTTATATATTTCAAGTTAAGAGCCATTCAAATGTATGAGTGCAAAATAAAACTCTGCCAGATCTGCTCACTTAAACATTTTGATGTAACTTTTGTTTACATAATTTTTTTTCATTTAAAAAAAAGAAATATTATTACCTCAATTTTTTTAAGTTTTGCCAACTTATTTGGGTTTACAGCGCTGCAAAAATAGAGCTTTCACTTATTTTGGACTGTATTTTTCAACAAAAAAGTAGTATACATTTCTTCAGAAACTTAAATTCCAAACTTCTGAATGACCGCTATTGAAATCACAGAGCTGTATTATGCATAGTTGACTAATAAGAGCTTATTAATTTCGTTATGTGATATCATAAACCTCATTTTTTTGCAATCATTATCTCATGATCTGTTCAGCACAGGGTGACGTGATGTCTCATATCCGTATATTTGTGCTGCTCTGCACCTTCCTGATGATTTTCTTCTGTGCAGCAGGTAAGATCTCAGTTCTCCCAACTGCTGCTGTGATTAACCATTCTTAAGTATGTATTTGCTTTATTACTTGTTTAGCCTGTGCGCTGGTCTGTTCCAGCTTTAACCGGATCCATTAACACCACCGGACTAAACAGTCCAAACATTTGGCCAGCAAGTCTGGCTCAGTAGCATTATGGAGCTAATTACACAGGCGTTTTGCCAATGAAGAGTTTAAAACTAACTGTGGAAGTAATTCAATGTTATGTAAGAGTGCTACTTATATCAGTTATATCAGCACATTCTTCTCTGTCCTGTAGTAGTTATTAAAAGGGGGAAGACTGAGGGGCAGTTTTTTTTTTTTTTTTTTTTTTTTTTGTAGAATTGATAGGAATACTTTTCATGCAATAAATAGGCTAATGAAATATATATATACACCATACTAATACTGTGTTTGACCCCTTTCGCCTTCAGAACTGCCTTAATTCTACGTGACATTGATTCAACAAGGTGCTGAAAGCATTCTTTAGAAATGTTGGCCCATATTGATAGGATAGCATCTTGCAGTTGATGGAGATTTGTGGGATGCACATCCAGGGCACGAAGCTCCCATTCTAAAAAAATGTAATCATTTTTTTTATGATGGACTTTCATGTATGGGACTGAGACATTTTGAAAAAAAAGCAAACATAAATGTGCCTGAAGTTGAAGACATACCCTTGTTGTTTCTCTGTCTGGAAGGTGTTCCAGCTCACAGGGAGATCAGGGTGAAAAGGAGTCTACCGTACTGGAACCTGTGGTCCTCTGATTTCTACAGCTGGGTGGATGAGTTGCGATCTCAGAGTGGATATGACACGCTGCTGGGCTTGGCGAGAAACTACTGGGCTCACTTTCCCCTTAGTAGTTTTCTAGGTTACGGAAGCACCCCAGGGCAAGAAGACCGTCCAGAGCTGGAAGTTGAAGACTTAAAATAACATGCCATTGTCTTTTCCCACTGGGCTTCCTCTGTGTACAGTTTCTCCTCCATTAGATGCCTGGGTTATATCTGTTACATGTCTTTTCCTTATGGAGCACCGCCTTCCAGCCTGCATCATTTTTACAGGGTTTTCTCTCACTCACCCAACAAAGATGTTTATTGTAAGCATGGCATTAAGCACATCTGTGTAAATCAGTACAGCAATAAATACACTTTGCTAAAGAGATTTTGAGCCAAAACTGTTTCATAATCACATTATTAATGTGTTACACTGAAATCACAATTCATGCAAATGAGGAAAATGAGGCCTGGTTGCTGCCACATTCATGATATTTTTTTTAATAGTGTGTTTCAGTTTGACAATTAGTCATGCATGCCATCAGTGACCTACAAATTGCAATAAATATACTGTAGAAAATTAGCTCAAAGGGAAATATAATTAATCATAACTCACAATTATAAATATCTTGATCTGTTGTAAGAATCAGCTTGATGTAGCAGAATTAATATTACAATCAATTAACCTGCTCGTCTAGCGAACACTAATCATCTATCAACTCACAGAAAGGTTATTTTTGTTACACTACTCGGCACATTTAACTGTGATCGCACCATTAAAGGGACTTTGTTTTGCAAGCAGTGACCACAGAATCAACACTCATGTGAACGCGCACAAACATTTTATTTGACTAAATCACAGACACATGACACATGAAAGTGAATCAATGAAACTGAAACAGGGGAATGAAGCGTCAGTTAGCCACCTGAACAAAACCATCAGTCTCTTAGTGTACCTGTTTAGTTCATTAAATGTGATACTTGCAATGCCTTAGCTGTTGATGGATCAGTAGTTTGATGGTGTTGCAATGAGTAAAGAAAGACAAAATTCAGCCATGTTATGCCGAGTTCACACTGCACGATTTTAGCTCCGATTTTGACTCGCCGACAGGTTTTGCAAAATCGCCAACAAATGCCCGAAATCAAGGCAATTCAAAATCTTGCTGTGTGAAATGTGTGTTGACTGAAATGACATCGGCATGACCTACAGCCAGTGACAGAACAAGATACAGGACAGAGGGAAGTTCGGGGAGGAGTTATATACCAGAATATCAGTATTTTAATAGATAGGTTAAACTAAGCAAGGTTAACTTACTGTCACATGTACCTCGTCATGTCTCGGTTGTTTAACCCAAACCTTGCTTACTTGAGGTTGCTGGTTTCAAAAACGAGTCTGAGAGTAAGTTCAGACAACTCAGAGTATCTTCCCGGTTAACACGCAAGACATTCTCAACAGAGCGACGAATCGATGATTCACCATGGAAACAGACGCTAAGAAAAAGCATGCCATACTACTTCCGCTTCTTCTTTTGTTTAATGGCGATTTACATAACCTACTTAGTGCACATCACCACCTATTTGGTGTTTTTTCAATTTAATAAGTAATCTTTATTCACTGAGAATAAGGATTATATTGTTTGTTTGATGCTAATTAATTGAATGCAGATTCATGTGTGAGATGACAATAAAATAAATATATTTGAATTGAATTAACATAAGCACTATTATAACAGTACCTTGTTATAACAGTGCTTTAGAATTAATATATAATATTGTATATTATAACTGTAACTATATAATACATTTAGTTATATTAATTTAACTATATTCATTATATAACACTCATCTGAATACCTCTTAACCAATTCAACTCTGCGCCCCACCCGTGGGTCCAATATTGCATCATCATAATCATTCAAAATATGCTGCAGAGCTGAAGTGGTTAAGCAAATAAGCGGATAACCTCAACTTTCGGTTCCAAAAAGGTAACAAGGTCACTTTCAGGGTATGTAAGTAGCTATAGCAACTCATTCTCTGAACATGTTCCAGGGTTAGCTTACTCTTAAACATACCCGGGTATGTCACATAACCTGCTTTCTGGAATACCCTGACTACATTGAAAATCGTGCTGTGTGAACGCAGCATTAGTCTGACTCGGTTGTTTTCGGAGAGTGGGTGGAAAGTTACTACATGGCAGGGAAGTCCCGCGGCCGGACCAGATTTCCCACTCAAACAAAAAAAAGGCTGCATCCAAAATCACATACAGCCAAAGAGTAGAGTCACTAAGATAGTGCCCTTTTAACTCCTGCAGAGGTCACACCTCTCAAGTTCGGCTTGACCAACGAAAAAGGTGTAATTTCAAGTGGGAAAAGTTTCTTTGTTTGGAGGCTGACTCAGAGTGGGCTTGCACATTTGTGTGCCATTAAACCCTGATTGGCGTAGTAGAGTCTCATTGAATTTATAAAGATGTGGTACAGCCCAATTTTCATGAAATTAAGAAAGGATCACTTTGCTATGAAACGTGAAACAGATGAGGTTATATTCAATCATAAATCATGCATAAATGAGTATACAATACAAAAGACAGTAGCCATCACAATGTCTTGGGATATGCATGTTAGTTCATAGAAAGGTTTGTCCTTTTCATGGGCATTGTGTGTCTGATTCAATAGAGAACATGATAAAAATGTTGCATCCATTTTCTTCTTACTTTTATGTTTTGAAGCTTTCATCTATAACTGAAATTGATTAGGATCTGAGTATATATGTCTACTAAAATACAATCATAATTATGTTTCAATAAAGTGTAAATACTGAAAGACAATACACACAGCACTTTAAAGACACAAGTAAGACTTCTTCAGATGGTTTTCCATCACTGCTGTGATTTACTTCCATGCTGAGGGAAAAGCTCAGTTGCGGAGGAGTGGAATGGCATTCGTGGTACATGGTGTGTTCTGGTGACTGATTTACTTGTCACGTTTCTTTATGTTCTTTTATGGCCTCCTAAGCTTCTAGGTTTGATTTAATTTCCTCCACAGGCTCTGTTATCTGTCTTGAACATCCAGCTTCAGTGAGTCAGCATCCAATCACTTTCTCACCATTTGCTCATCAACTGCGAAATGTCATCATTTCAATTAAATATTCTTGAGCTTTAGAAGGACATGAGGGTGAGTAAATGATGACACCCTTTACACTTTTGAGCTTGACTATTCCTTTAAGGTTTGCCAGTATTTTGATGTGTTATAAATATATGATTTGCAGCACAAATTTTCCTCCAGAATAGTCATACTCTTTGATATTTATTGTAAGTACACCATTAAGCACATTTGGTTACACTGTGTCCTTGTTACAGAGTAATTATACATTTAAGTTCTGGAAAATACTAATTTACAACATGTACTTATTATGGGGTTAGGCTTGGGTTTAGGGTTAGTTGAATGTAATAATTATGCATAATTTATAGTTATTACTAAAGTAACTACATGCAACATGTAAGGACACTGTAAAATAAAGTGTTACCCACATTTTGTAATTCAATCATTCAAAATGTACAAACCCGATTCCAAAAAAGTTGGGACACTGTACAAATTGTGAATAAAAACAGAATGCAATGATGTGGAAGTTTCACATTTCAATATTTTATTCAGAATACAACATAGATGACATATCAAATGTTTAAACTGAGAAAATGTATAATTTTAAGGGAAAAATAAGTTGATTTTAAATTTCATGGCATCAACACATCTCAAAAAAGTTGGGACAAGGCCATGTTTCCCACTGTGTGGCATCCCCTCTTCTTTTTATAACAGTCTGCAAATGTCTGGGGACTGAGGAGACAAGTTGCTCAAGTTTAGGAATAGGAATGTTGTCCCATTCTTGTCTAATACAGGCTTCTAGTTGCTCAACTGTCTTAGGTCTTCTTTGTCGCATCTTCCTCTTTATGATACGCCAAATGTTTTCTATGGGTGAAAGATCTGGACTGCAGGCTGGCCATTTCAGTACCCGGATCCTTCTTCTACACAGCCATGATGTTGTAATTGTAACAGTATGTGGCCTGGCATTGTCATGTTGGAAAATAGAGATGACATCTGGATGGGAGCATATGTTGTTCTAGAACTTGGATATACCTTTCAGCATTGATGGTGCCTTTCCAGATGTGTAAGCTGCCCATGCCACACGCACTCATGAACCCCATACCATCAGAGATGCAGGCTTCTGAACTGAGCGCTGAGAACAACTTGGGTTGTCCTTCTCCTCTTTAGTCCGGATGACATGGCGTCCCAGTTTTCCAAAAAGAACTTCAAATTTTGATTGGTCTGACCACAGAACAGTTTTCCACTTTGCCACAGTCCATTTTAAATGAGCCTTGGCCCAGAGAAAACGCCTGCGCTTCTGGATCATGTTTAGATATGGCTTCTTTTTTGACCTATAGAGTTTTAGCCAGCAACGGTGAATGGCACGGTGGATTGTGTTCACCGACAATGTTTTCTGGAAGTATTCCTGAGCCCATGTTGTGATTTCCATTACAGTAGCATTCCTGTATGTGATGCAGTGCCGTCTAAGGGCCCGAAGATCACGGGCATCCAGTATGGTTTTCCGGCCTTGACCTTACGCACAGAGATTGTTCCAGATTCTCTGAATCTTTGGATGATATTATGCACTGTAGATGATGATAACTTCAAACTCTTTGCAATTTTTCTCTGAGAAACTCCTTTCTGATATTGCTCCACTATTTTTGGCCGCAGCATTGGGGGAATTGGTGATCCTCTGCCCATCTTGACTTCTGAGAGACACTGCCACTCTGAGAGGCTCTTTTTATACCCAATCATGTTGCCAATTGACCTAATAAGTTGCAAATTGGTCCTCCAGCTGTTCCTTATATGTACATTTAACTTTTCCGGCCTCTTATTGCTACCTGTCCCAACTTTTTTGGAATGTGCAGCTCTCATGAAATCCAAAATGAGCCAATATTTGACATGACATTTCAAAATGTCTCACTTTCAACATTTGATATGTTATCTATATTCTATTGTGAATAAAATATAAGTTTATGAGATTTGTAAATTTATTGCATTTCTTTTTTATTCACAATTTGTACAGTGTCACAACTTTTTTGAGACCTAAGACAGTTGAGCAACTAGAAGCCTGTATTAGACAAGAATGGGACAACATTCCTATTCCTAAACTTGAGCAACTTGTCTCCTCAGTCCCCAGACGTTTGCAGACTGTTATAAAAAGAAGAGGGGATGCCACGCAGTGGGAAACATGGCCTTGTCCCAACTTTTTTGAGATGTGTTGATGCCATGAAATTTAAAATCTACTTATTTTTCCCTTAAAATGATACATTTTCTCTGTTTAAACATTTGATATGTCATCTATGTTGTATTCTGAATAAAATATAGAAATTTGAAACTTCCACATCATTGCATTCTGTTTTTATTCACAATTTGTACAGTGTGCCAACTTTTTTGGAATCGGGTTTGTACATACTAAAAAAAAAAAGAAAAAAAAAAAGGTTTAGCTCAACTGACCTCCTTGTATAAAAGTTTTTCACAGATATGCCTGGGGCATTTGGCACATGCCTATCGCTGTCAGCCATCTTGGATTAATGATGTCATCAAGCAATGAATATTTACAATACAAGACAGAAGCTACTGTTACAATATTGCTGTCAATCTACTGACACTGCCCTCAAGTGGTTTGGAGAAAATTATCATGATAAATGAATCCTAAATGGAGTTAAATTAACTGTCCACAAATATGCATGATTATGACTTTCTTCTTTATGTCATTGTGTTTTTGTTATTGATGATGGCACAAATTCAACATGGCTGATGAAAGTGAATATGCTGTGGATTTTATTTCAACAGGAGTCAACAGGTCGATGTCCCTGAACAGTGTAAACATTGCGACTGTGTGGCACTTTCAGTCTGAACAGCCTTTTTGTTCAGCTTTTGAGTGACAATTTTCCTGTTCAATCATGTAATGCCATGTAACAGCCACTGCAAATACCACACATGCTCTGGTAATACCACTGACAACATCAGTTTTGCAGGAATGTCAACATTGAATTAATTTTCTTCAATTTTTGCATTGTGTAAAATAAGGCAACCTTGCCTGCCAGAGAGGAATGATGAAAAATGGAACATTCACAGCATGGAGCACATTCTCATGAAATGTGGTCAGTGCTGCATGTGAACTGTATGGAAATTCAAATTGTGAAGTCATTATTTTTCTTTCCACACTGAAATAACAGCCCTACATTTGTGTTTCGTTTTATTAGAGTGATGCAGTTCTGAAAAGTTCTGCCTGGACAAGATACACTTAAAGTAGGCTATTTAGATTCTGAGAATCACTGACTTTGAGCAGACCAAACATTCTCTTATGCAAAGTTCAGATCTTTCCAGTTTGCATAAGTAGTTTGTGTCTACCAGTCAGTCTACATCACATACTCTGGTACATTATGGAGTATTAAAGCAACAGCTCTTCTCATCTCTTCTCAAAAGAGTACAATGTAATTGGTACATTTTACTTTTCTAAAATTCATTTTCAACACTGCAACAATCCTGTAGTAGGGCTGGTCTCAAAACACATGCAGAGTGCTAGAAGGAAGACAATAACTTTGGGAAGAAACAAATGATTATAAAAAGGCAGTCAGACAAACCTAAAGAGAGTTATCACAATGCAACCTTCATCCACTTGTCTTTAATTAAAAGAGCATTGGAAGGAAGTTACTAACAGTGATTCATCAGATAAATATAATGCTCATAGAACTTCATGCATATTCACAACCACTAATCTGAGCGCTTAAATAAAGCAAGCGAAGCAACAACTCCACTATGCAGAACAAAAGCGTTGCATCACAATCATCATGAATCACAGTGCTAATATATGAATATGAGGTCATTTGCATAATCACAAAATCTAGCTTGTCTTTTCCCTTGCTTTACCTTCCAGTAATCCACAATCAATCAAAGGAGCAATCTTCTTTTCCTCACCAAAACAACAGATGAAGCGCAGGATTTGGTAGTCTGAGACATGTCCTTTACTTACTGTGATCAGTGTTCATGGACATCTTACAAAATACAACAACACAATGATACTCAGTGAAAGACATTCTTAAACGATCCAAAATCTGCACAGGATGCACAGAGAATACAAATACACTGTCTGGAAATCTCAGAACAGACTTTCACGCTATTTTATTCAGTCTGAACAAACTCCTTAGAATGTACCCAGCTACAAAAACATGTTCTAAGAACAGTTTGCTAACATTCCAGTTAAGTTATGAACACATTATTTCTGAATGTGGTAGCACTTTATTTTACAGTCCTGTTTCACATGTACATACTATATATTTATTGTAGTAATTGCAATAACTAGTTATTTTACCCCTAAACTTAATCTTAACCCATGTAGTTACCTTATTACTACTTTCTTGGTAAGTACACTGTAAGTACATTGGAAGTGCATGTACTGTAAAATACTGACCAGGCATAACATTATGATTGTTATAATATTGTGTTGGTCCCACTTTTGCTGCCAAAACAACCCTTACCCATTGAGGCATGTTCTCCACTAGACCCCTGAAGGTGTGTTGTGGTATCTGGCACCAATATGTTAGCAGCAGATCCTTTAAGTCCTGTAAGTTGCTTGGTGGGGCCTCCATGGAGCGGACTTGTTTGTTCAGCACATCCCACAGATGCTCAGTTAGATTGAGATCTGGGAAATTTGGAGGCCAAGTCAACATCTCAAACTCATTGTGCTCCTCAAACCATTCCTGAACCATTTTTGCTTTATCTTGCTGAAAGCCACAGCCACCAGGGAATACTGTTACCATGAAAGGGTGTACATGGTCTGCAACAATGCTTAGGTAGGTGGTAAGTAAGTAACATGTTAAAGTAACATGGATGGCAGGACTCAAGGTTTCCCAGCGCAGAACATTGCCCAAAGCATCACACTGCCTCTGCCGGCTTGCCTTCTTTCCATAGTGCATCCTGGTGCCATGTGTTCCCCAGGTAAGTGATGCACACACCCGGCCATCCACGTGATGTAAAAGAAAATGTGATTTATCAGACCAGGCCATCTTCTTTCATTGCTCCGTGGTCCAGTTCTGATGCTCACGTGCCCACTGGACAGGGTTCAGCATGGGCACCCTGACTGGTCTGTGGCTATGCAGCCCCATACACAACAAACTGCGATGCACTCTGTATTCTGACACCTTTCTATCAGAACCAGCATTAACTTCTTGAGCAATAGATTCAAGATTCAAGATTCAAGAGTTTTATTTGTCACATACACAGTTATATACAGAATATACAACCGGCAGTGAAATGTAAACAGGTCCGCTCCATGGACAGTGCAAATTCACAGTTAAAAACACAAGGAAGAAATTATAATAGAAATAGGATATAAAAAAAGTACTCTCTATATATATATATATATGTCTATATCTGTAGAATTATAAATAATCAAGTCAAGAGAAAAAAAGGTAACAAATAAGGATAAAGTGGAATAAAATAATTGAAGTAGACTTTGCAGTGAGTAAACTGTAGACTTATAAATATGTGGTTAACAAATGTATAAAGAGTATAATGTGCAAACAGGTTTATGACAGGTTGTTACACAGTAACAACGAGAACAGAAAGTGCAGTGCAATGTCAGTGTATCGATGTTTATCCTGACGTGAAGTCATGTGATGTTAAGTTCAGGAGTCTGATGGCCTGGGGAAGAAGCTCCTCCTGAGTCTCTCAGTTTTGGCCATCAGGCTTGGAAGCGCTTACCAGATGGTAGCAGCGTGAAATGAGGGTTTGCAGGGTGATTAGAGTCCTTGATGATCTTGGTAGCTCTACCTTTGCAGCGTTTGGTGTAGACGTCCTGCAGAGACGGGAGAGCTGACCCTGAGATACGCTCGGATAAGCGCACTACTCTTTGCAGGGCTTTGCAGTCATGGCTGGTGCTGTTCCCATACCACGCTGTGATGCACTGAGTTAAAACACTTTCTATCGCCCCTAAATAGAAAGTTTTCAGGATAGCTGGTGAAACCCTGAATTTCCTCAGCTGGCGCAGGTGGTACAGTCTTTGCCTGGCTTTTTTCACCTGTGTCTGAATGTGAGCAGTCCAGGTCAGGTCCTCGGAGATGTTTGAGCTACAATATGCAATATGAGCTACAGTAGCTTGATCGGACCACACGGGCCAACCTTCACTCCCCACATGCATCAATGAGCCTTGGCCACCCATGACCCTGTCACCGGTTCACCACTGTTCCTTCCTTGGAGCACTTTTGATAGATACTGACCACTGCAGACCGGGAACACCCCACAAGAGCTGCAGTTTTGGAGATGCTCTGACCCAGTCGGCTAGCCATCACAAATTGGGCCTTGTCAAACTCGCTCAAATCCTCACGCTTGCCCATTTTTCTTGCTAACACATCAACTTTGAGGACAAAATGTTCACTTGCTGCCTAATATATCCCACCCACTAACAGGGGCTGTGATGAAGAGATAATCAGTGCTATTCACTTCACCTGTCAGTGGTCATAATGTTATGTCTGATTGGTGTATACACTTATTGTAGTAATAACTAGGTACTAGTTATTTTACCCCTAAACCTAATCTTAACCCATAGTTACCTTATATTTCTCAGTACTTTCTTGGTAAGTACACTGAAAGTGCATTTACTGTAAAATACAGTGCAACCCTTAAAGTACATAAATAAAGTACATCCACTTTTTTATGCGAAAATTAAGGGAAAATTCTAGTTGATCTTTTGAATGTTCTCAGAACACTGAAATAAGTAGTTACATTTTAAAAATGTTAAATGAACATTCAACTAAAACATTTCACTAAAAAAATTCCATGAATGATGTATAGATAACGTTTGTGGTAACGTTTTGAGAACATTATTGAAAACCAGATAACTTTGAAAGAATGTTTTATTACCGTTACTAGAAGAATGTGTTGTTTTTTTTTTTGTTTGTTTGTTTGTTTGTTTGTTTGTTTGTTTGAGAATGTTCCTGTTAGCTGGGTAAAAAAATCTGTCTGTGCCCAGTTTCTATTATCAAGGAACGCCATGGGGAGTGTCTTAAATTAATAAAGTGGACAGGGACATGAGTCACGACATCCCTCTGCTGTTACTTCCACTCATGCAAGCCCATATAATCTTGTAGTCAGAAAAAGACTCTAACAAGGTCTTTTGGATTACTTATACTGCTAACAACCAGCAAATTAGTGTGAGCTTGTACTTCTCTTCACCTTCCAGGGTTTGTAGACTTATCCTTCTGACCACAAATTGCCAGTTTCCAGGCCCAAAGGGGTCGGCTTGACGAAAGAGGCCAACTTCACTTCCACAATCTGAGACAAATAATTCCAGTAACTCTGTTCAGTCCAAACAACTCAAAACCACACATGCATCTGATTTATACAGAGCACAGTCTGCAAGAGCTAATGCAAAAAATAACCTTGATTTGCAGTCTGTACATGATTACAATTTTGATTCATTTCAAAGTTGTAGATGAAACAAAGATTTTTGGATTCAAGGTTACTTGCTGTTTCTTTGTAATAATTTTTTAAAATTTACCTGCAATTTCTAAGCAATTGTTCAAAATAGATTTTTTTAAATTTTTTATTTTATCTTAAAAACCTTTTAGGCTTTGGGCATTTAAAGTACTTGGCAACAGCTGCAAACTAGAATCATGTTTCAGTATTAAAAGCTGCAACTCCATTGAATGTGGAAAAATACTTGCACTCCACATGTGTATTCGCTTAAATATACAAGGAGACAGGGTCTTTCTGCTAGCCAACTTACAGTAATTTGCCAGCTGCAGTTTCCGCTGAGAATGTTTGCATGGGCTTCCCTCGGGCTCTCTCCTCCTCTCCCGTCTCTGCACTTTTGCTTGCAGACCTACGCCGTTGTGCAAATCGACAGAGAAGGAGACAAGAAATCATGGTTTCTGAGAAGTTTTACCTGCGCCTGCTCACCTTTGTGGCCCTACTGACTGTACTGGCTCTCTCAGGTCATTTTTTCCTCTCTTTGTTCTTGCACTTTGCACCTTGTTTTTTTCTTTCAAAAGTGGCTGCTAAAATGTGCTTGCACTCTAGTTATGTCTGAAGTATGAACGTGGGTGATTTCACTTGGTATTGAAGTGGAAAAGGTGGGAAAGTTCAGTAAATGTAATGTGGGCAGAATTTGTGGGTATGCATGTTGAAGGCATATTTTTTTCAGGGTGAATGTGTATAATTTTTTCACTTTGCAGCATATTAAATGTGTGAAAGCAACAGTAGAGCAAGTAAAGAGCTGGAGACATTCAAAGCGTATTAAAGGTGCTGGATTTTTTGAAGTAGTTATGAAATCTCTGCAGTCGTGTGTCTCACTAAAATTGTTTTAGTTTATGATCTTTCACCCTCCCTCTGTCTGATTGTGTTAGACTGAGCCACACTTTCCAAAATCTGCTTTTTTTATCTTAAAGGGGTCATGAACTGCATTGTTTTATTGTTTTATGATGTTTCCTGGGGTGCACTTATAATGTTAGAATGCTTTTTACATACAATTTTTAAAAAATGGTCAATTTATAAATAAAAGCCCTCTGCTCTTTAAGGGGCGCGTCCGCTGTGAGACTTCAGTGTAAACGCCCACTGCTGTGATTGGCTAACGTCTTTCCATTTGAAATAGCTAAGTATTACGCTCTCTTTTAGCGTGTTTTTACTATTACAGCTCTCATGGTTAACTAATCGTGAAAAGTGCATTACATTTAGATCTATGGAATTATATTTAGATCTGTGGTAAGGTGACCAAACGTCCTGTTTTCAGTCCTGTACTGGCCATCCTGTTTGTTTTTTATAAAGTGATGAAAATGTCCTGGTTTTCATTATTTTTCATTGGGCCATTAAACTGACCGGCACTAGGGCAATCTACAAGTATCTCATTGCCGGGCCGAGTGTCCTGGTTTTCGGTAATCGAAATATGGTCACCCTAATCTATGGCAACAGATTGTTTTCATCCTACTAAGAACATCTGACTGTACATGAATCATTACATTTCAGATCAGGCATTAGAATCAACACAGTTACTTACATGTTGCATTACTGTCGAGCCCAGGCAGTATCCTCAATAGCATGTTTATTGCTTGCTATGTTACTTAGGCTATCTATTCTATTGCATGTCATGTGCGAATCAGTGGGCGGGGCTAAACAGGCAGTGATGAAGTGGGCGTTGATATTCTTCTGCAGAGGCGGTGCTTGCCTCCCTTTGGACTAACAAGGAAGTTTTCAGCGCTGAAACTTACTGGATGTTCTTATAGTATGATGACCTCTTATATGTCAAAAGCTCAAGGAAAATTTGTCAGTTCATGACCCCTTTAAAATGTACTAACCGCCATGATAAAAGATGGTAAATATTTGAAGAGAAAGAAATCTTTGTATTAATGCGCATCTAACAGAAAACACCCTAATGTTTATTGTTTATTGATATATGTGTGTGTGTGTGTGTATATCTCACTTTACTCTTTTTGTCCTCACTCCAATAGTCTAAAACTGGTCCTCACAAAGACATCCATACATATACATATACATATACATATACATATACATATACATATACATATACATATACATATATAATCATTCTAATTCAGTTTGTAATATTTTCTAGATGTTGCTAGTGAGAACACATTGGAAAAACTCTTGATGAAAAGAGGTGACTTTCTTTTTTTCTTTTGCAGCTGAACAAATTATTCAACATAAATTATCTGACAAGTTTTAATGTTTTATATAGATTTGCCATGATCCTACTAATAATAAAACACCCGTGGGTAAAATACCCTATATTTGTGTTGTCCTCCTGTCCCTTTGCTTTGTCTCCCACTAGTGGACGCTGATGTAAAGCCAGCCTCAGCTGTGGCTGTGACTCCCTCCAAAGCCAAACAGTTCTTGGCCTCCCTTAAAAGGCCCAAAAGAAACCTGTGGGACCGCAGCCGCCCTGACGTCCAGCAGTGGATCCAGCAGTTCATGTACATGGGCTTTGATGAAGCAGTGAGTGCTTGTGTCAGCTTTTAACATACCATAAACCAGTTTGATATATAAAAGGTCTTAAAGGTAGCTACACCTTTATGTCATTTTTTACTTCTCACTAACATGAATGCAAGACAAAATTGTGCCACAGTTTAAGACAAAGTTAAGACAAACACATAAGAAATATAAGTTATATATATATATATATATATATAAGTTAATATAAGTTAAGAACTTGTACAAAGGTACAGTTTTAGAAAATTTCTACTCAAGCATACTGAATTGTGGAATGAAAAAACCTTTTTACCTTTGATACTTAAAGGGATAGTTCACAAAAAAATGAAAATTCTGTCGTTAATTCCTCACCCTCGCCCATATTTTTGATGAAATTCGAGAGCTCTCTGACCCCCTCCATAGACAGCAACACAACGACCACTTTCAAGGCCCAGAAAGGTAGTAAAGACAATGTTAAAATAGTCCATGTGACTCCAGTTACCTTACCAGAATACTTTTTGCAGCACTTTCGAGTTCTACGGCAAAATGGCGGCTCACCATTGGCTAGTTCCACACGCATGCGTCGTGGCGCTCACGTGAACAGCATCAGCCAATGGTGAGCCGCCTTTCTGCCGTAGAACTTGAAAGCACGACACTGTATTTACAATGTAAATTGCGTAGGAGATTGGCACAGATGAGAACAATTGTTTTTTGCGCAAAAAAACTATTCTCGTCACTTCATAACATTAAGGTTGAACCACTGGAGTACCTTTCTGGGCCTTGAAAGTGGTCGTTGTGTTGCTGTCTATGGAGGGGTCAGAGAGCTCTCGGATTTCATCAAAAATAGCTTCATTTGTGTTCGGAAGATGAACAACGGTCTTACAGGTTTGGAACGACATGAGGGTCAGAATTTTCATTTTTGTGTGAATTATCCCTTTAAGTAATTCTAATAGCAGGTACTTTTAACGTTTCTAATGAGCTCCATTAACTGCAGTCAGTGACGATTGACCCTTATCATTCACAAGGGCATCAGAACTAAATATTTGATGAATGGCCCACAGATGTCACCGTGATTTTGCCAAGTCATGTTCATATCAACATATTTTGTTGATCCTGGAACAACGTTCCTGTCCAAAAGTTATCCCTAAAATCAGAGGGAAATGAGTAAATAACACTGATGTAGAAGCACCTAACCCTGGTTGTAAGCTTAAACTTGTCCCTCAAATCTGATTGGTTGATTGGAATATTGTTCCAGGATCAACAAAGATGACGTTGATCCAGGAACACATTGCACTTGGTGAAATCACATTGGGCCCGTCTTAAAAAGTACATTATACAGTGTGTAATACAGAATATCAGATGCTACAGAATGCCATTATTTGATTGCAAGAACTTTTTTTTCCTTCTCATTTCCTTCAGAGACTTGAAACTGATCTCGCCTATTGGATGGACCAGCACCGATCCAATGACCAAGGTCGCCAGCATCACTATGATGAAAACTCTCCCATCGGGCCTCGGAGCGCTGGGTCTTACAGGCATGGAGCAAATGTCAACTATGACTACTACTAAAACACCTTGTCCTTTCAGCACCACATCACCGCTGCCATAACCGCTCTGATTTACTGCAGTGATGCCAGCTTGCGTCTTCCTTTTGTAGCTTGTACTCCTTTTGTTAATTGTAATAGATAGAAAATCAAGATAAATGTCAACAAAACAAAACAATCATAAAAGTAGCCAATATAAGTTTGTGTGATGAAAAGACTACTTGACTGTAGTGTTTTAGAGCTTGATAGCCAGAGTCTTCATTCGCTTTTATTATAGTGGAAAAGAACGATGGGTTGGGAACATTAGGGCGAGGAAATATTGATGGAATCATTTTTGTGTCAAGTATCCTTTGTAGTTGCAGTTGCTGTCAATGGAGAGAGAGGAATCATTAAAATATCATGTGTTTTTCGAGGAAAGTCTGGGTTTGACGTGACATGACATATCTGGTGTAGTTTTCAAAAGGCTGGAAGCAGTGTTACAATAAAGACCACAAAACCTAATATTACCTAAAAAAATGCATCAAATTGATCAAAAGTGACACTATAGTGTTACAGAACATTTATAAATGCTGTTTTGAACTTTCTATTTATCAAAGAATCTTGAAAACGTATAGTGGCTTCCTCAAAAATATTGTATTATTGCAATATACGACTGTTTTCAGCATTTGATATAAGAAATGCAAGAAATGTTCCTTAAACACCAAATCAGCATATTAGAATGATTTCTGAAGGATCATGTGACACTGAAGACAAATGTAATGATGCTGAAAATTCAGCTTTTAAAATTGTAATTATATTTTACAAAATGTAATGTTATTGTATTTTTGGTCATATAAATACATCCTTGGTAAGAAAAGCAACTTCTGTCAAAAACTTAAATACAGACCTCAATTTTTTGTGTACCCGTCCATCAGTGGTGAAGAGAAAAGGGGAGAGAAAAAAAAAAAAAAAAAAAAAAGAAAAACGAATGGAAATGCAGCAGTGAGGAGAAAAAAGCAACTGTTCAGCCACTGAGCAGGACAGAGAAAGTGAGATTAAAAAGGGAATACAGTGAAAATCACAGTAAATATTTTATTAAAATATTCTTTTCACCTGAAATCAATTTTAGATTCAAAGTTCTGTATGAAGTTTCACAAAGGTAACAACAGATTTGACTCAAAATCATCACAAAGATTAAAGCACAAAGAACATTTTCCAAAGCTTTTCTTTAATCTGTGTCCTCAAATTTCAGGACAGAGCTGGGTGAGGTTTCCTGCTCCAGGCCAGACATTCAAGATCTTTAAATAATATGCAATTGCTAATTTCCATAATTTTCTGCAGGCGCCCGTTCAAAAAACAAACAAAAAAAAAAAAAACATACAAACACACTGCTAGCTTTGACAATGATAAAAAAAAAATTAAAAAAAACCTAAATCACATCAAATAAAACAGCACAGAATGTAAACAACAAAAATGCGCAAGATGATCTAAGCTTGCTTTAAATAACAGACAGACGACTGACAAACCAAAGTGCAAGGCAAAGTTTGTAAATTGGATTTCTTTGAGGCACATTTGACTGAAAAACAAACTCTTTAAAGACAGCTCTCTGCCTGAGCTGCATTTCAAAACATTTGCGAAAAACATGAGAAAAATTCCTTTTTTCAAAAAGATGTATCTGGTAGTGGGAGGTGGGAAACCCACACTGTGAAATGGGTTCTGGATGTCTAAGGTCCTCCGGTATCCCAGCATCCCTGAGATGAACAATTCATCAGTTGTGTCTGGGTCTTCCTTTTTTCATCCGTGCAGCCTTGGGTTTGGGTATATACTGATTATTGGCTTGATGCTCCAGCTCTCTGCTGAAGTACTGGATGGTTTTGTTCAAGCCTTCCTCCAGTGGCACCTGCAAACACACAAAGTACATTTGAATGAACAGACTGTTCCAACTCTGAATTATGATTGGCTCAACCAAAACTGAGACTATTGTAAAACTACATGCATACTATGGCTGTCCCCGAAACCGTCCCCTATACCATTACATATTGAGGGGACAGCCATTTGTAGATGTTAATCGAGCGCACTTTTTGTGTCTTGCCCTCCTTGTGCAAGGTGTCAGAGGTCGTCTTTTGGACAACTGTCAAGTCAGCAGTCTTCCCCATGATTGTGTAGCCTACAGAACTAGACTGAGAGACCATTTACAGGCCTTTGCAGGTGTTTTGAGTTCATCAGCTGATTAGAGTGTGGCACCAGGTGTCTTCAATATTCAACCTTTTCACAATATTCTAATTTTCTGAGATACTGAATTTGGGATTTTCCTTAGTTGTCAGTTATAATCATCAAAATTAAAAGAAATAAACTTTGAAATATATCAGTCTGTGTGTAATGAATGAATAAAATATACAAGTTTCACTTTTTGAATGGAATTAGTTTTTGATGATATTCTAATTATATGACCAGCACCTGTATATATGTGTGTATGTGTATTTTATATATAAACACTGGCACACTCACTCACAAATTCACTCACTCGTTTTTAGACTATTGGTCGTTTTTAGTGGACTAATTAGTGGACTAATGTAAGGAATAGTGAATGAGGGTATGGGGGCAATTTCAGACACAGCCCTGCTTGTTTTTGCAAAAAAGTATTGCCAGAAAAACTTGGCGGGGAAAGAGTTAACATATGCATGCATGCATGTATGGAAGGCCTCAAGCCGAAGGCAAGGGGGGAGGCTGATGTCTCCCCCCATATTTATTGTAGTTTCCCGATGGGCGGTTGAGCGGTTAGTCAGGCCTCCACAGGCAGCGCGCGTCCAGAGTGAGATCTAAATCCACATGAATGGCCCCTTCAGAGCACAAGCAAGAAAAACTCACTTTTCAGAGTCATGCATCCTCTATAGTCTACTTTGCTGTGATGGTCGGTGTTGCTGGTGTTACCGGTATTCAGCCACATTTTTGAGCATTTTAGTAGTAAAAATTATTTCATTCAGTTAGAAAACAGATTAACTACACAGACCAGCAGCAGGAGTCAGATCTCATTAATCACGAGCGAGGAGCTGAATGACAAGAGGACGGAGGAAGATTTGATTTCAACGCGAAATGTAAAAGCGCCTATTTAAGTGAGTTTGTCATTGTACGGTTTTGTTGTTGTGTTTTTCATTAATAACAATGAACCCACCATTTCAAGCAATCCGTCCCCGAATTGGCGCTAATTCTAAAGCGAAAGTAAAATGCGCATGGCCATTCATAATGGTGTCCACTGGTGTGGAGCAGAGAGAGAGCATTTTCGGTTCATTCCTTATGGTGCCAAAAGGAATGAACAGAAAACGCTCGATCTGCTCCGCACCGTTATGAATACCTGTGTGGTCGTGCACATTTGATTCACATTTCGAGTGCGTCATTTCACAGGATAACAACATTAAGTAAATTAATAAATAGACTAAATGAGTAACCCAAATGAAAAAGAAAGCAAATGCGCGATCGACAAGATTTTCTCACAAAGGAAGGGTGCCCCGGGAGAACCCACCTGCCCGGACGGGACCTTTGCTGCAGGGTACGTGAGGGACGCATGGAACAACTGGCAAGTCCTGTGCCTGGAGGCTCTGTCCGTGGAGGATGCGGAAGATTTATACATGATTGGATTATTGATGGCGGGGTTCCTATTCTTTGGCTTTGGGATTGCCCTGACCTATCGGAAGATTGGTAAGACAGCTGCAAGCAAATTCACCCAGCCGCTGTCTGTGGAAATTAAAGAATGCTTCGGGGTTGTGTGTGACCGTCTGAAGGAATTAGATCAGAAAGTGATAGGAATTGAGGAACTGAACCGTAACAACGCAGTCCGGACTGCGGATACGCAGGGTAGAGTGGGCTCTATCGGGGGTCAGATCGGTGAACTTACGGACTGTAACCGGTCTGGCCATGAGGCTGGACGTAATGTCTAGGGAAACTGCACAGACCGGACGCGAGTGCTGAGGACCAGATCTGATTGATTGATTATGATCCGGACAAATTACCGAAGATCATCAAATGGATTAAAAAATAATAAATTGTATTTGCCTGACCTAATCAACTAGCCCAGCGAACCTCACTTGGTCCCTATCTCTCGGTTGGGATTTCAGCCTGACAGCTGGTCTGCTATCTTCCCCTGTGCACTGCCTTATCTCCCTTCAAGGACAAACCATAGAACTGAACTCGAAAACATCTGAAGTTATGGCTAACATTCTCACACTCACTCGCACCATACATACCCGACCCTATCCCATCCCCGCTCCATCCGTCTGCCTGTCTGTCTTTATCTATCTCCTCTCCCACTCCATACAAAAAATCCCATCACGTGACCACGTCTACTGTGTTATGTTATGTTTTGTTGTGTTTTGCTATGTAATGCTTGCTAAACTGCATTCTTGTATTTCTGGAGAGCGTGGGGCGGCGCCTGAATAATCGGCTGCGGCCCAGAGGCTTGCTCCAAACTTCATTTCGTTATACTGTACTTGTACATGTGTAATGACAAATAAACTTCAACCTTCAACCTTCAAATGAACAAGTATAAATGAAACTAATTGGCTTAATATTTCTGCAAATACTTTGCTGGTGCAGGTACAAAAATTGTCGCCCATGTATGTATGCATGTATGGAAGAATAAATACAGACGTGGACAGAATTGTTGGTACCCTTGGCTAATATGATCAAAAAAATATACAACCTTTAATTGAAGTTTAAAAAAAAGAAAGTGGGGGAAATCACATGTAAAAATATTTCTCTCAAATACACTATGGCCACAATTAATGTTACCCCTAAATATTTTTATGAGTAAAACAACTCCGAAATATATATCCACATACATGTTTAGCACACCAGGGTGATTAGGAACATGAAATTTCCAGCCATGACTTCCTGTTTCACAGAAATAATATAAACATGAAGGAAATTCCGTTCATTTCCTGGAACTTTAGTGCGATTCGTGCGAACACAGACTTGGGTGGGCATTTGTTCGTGAAGTACCTGCACGTGCGTTTTAGCCAATTTTAAATGTATTTCGTTTAAAACACATGTAAGTGATAGGCTGATGATTTACCTTGGATACGAGCGAGAGTGAGCCTGCAGTGCATTCACGCATATAAGTGCAATTAGGGTGGCAAATGAATGGCAATCCACTGTCTCCTCAAAGAATCTGTTTGCAAGCAGCAGAAAGCTGCCTTGTGACGCACATACAGTAAACACAAGCGTTGTTTACTCAAATGAATAAAAAACAATATACTGGCCCGCGTTCAGTTTTCTATCATACACGGTGCATGTTTGTGATGACGTAAGATGAGCACAAGTGCACCAGGGTTCAAGAGAATCAAGTTGAGCAAACGTGCCTAGCGTGAAAGCCCCTTTAGTTGATTTGTGTGGAATGTGTTGAATCGTCGAGCCGTTTATGTTCCACAATGATGGCGGCTCCCAGGCATGCTGAAAATAAGCCGTTATTACAAAAATACCAAGCCCGATCTTTTAAAACAGTTTAAATAAATGGTGCTCTGCACACTCTGTAAAACTGAACCACAGCAACACAACTGAACAGAAAACATCCCGGGGGTGCATTCATACAGGATTCTGTTTTTTACGAGCTGCCTATGAGCATGCAGCTCAAACATACCGGTTACAAAGCATTTAACGCTGTTGTTGGTTATTTCAAATATCTAATGGATCGATTGGACTCATTTATTTAATTATGCACTGCCAATTATGGAAAAACTTCACGTTTTTATGGACACCGCCATGTTTGACACTATCGCTATGGTTACGGTTATGGCTAATTAGAATGCGGTTGTGACTTCAGCTGTTTGTTCATACAGCTGATTGAACATATTCAAGCAGCTACTTTAATCTCCTGAATGAACGAAGCATTTCAGGAGTCACACTTAAGCAATCCTGCAAATCCCAATTGACCGTGAACACAGCCATAGTAAACACCTTTCCTAATTAGGTCTTCACTGCATAAACCTTGTGTTTTGTGATAAATAATATCATTAGGTAAAAGTTCATGCATAGATTAGTTATGGTTATTATTTATTGGTAAATTAAAACTATTCAGAAAAAAATTAAAATAAAAACAATAGATTAACGAAGGGAAAAAAAAAAAAAAAAAGTTTGATTATTCGATTAATCAAAAAAAAAAAAAAGAAAAATGAATAAATTAATAGATAGATAGAAAAAAATTATTGTCCTAGCCCTAATTTATGTACGCATGCATGAAAGAATATGTATGGAAGGAAGAATGTATGCATGTACAGTCATGTGAAAATGTTAGGACACCCTATTGAATTCCATGGTTTTCTGTATCAGGACCATAATAAAAAAATCATCAGCTTGGCAGATCTTAAAATTTGGAAAATAAAACCTCAGATGAACGACAACACATGACGTATTACACGGTGTCATTATTTATTTAGCAAAAATAAAGTCAAGATGTAAAAACCATGGCTGACATGGTCGTTCATCTGAGGTTTTATTTTCCAAATTTTAAGATCTGCCAAGCACTAGATGATTTTTTTTATTATGGTCCTGATACAGAAAACCATGGAATTCAATAGGGTGTCCTAACATTTTCACATGACTGTACAGATGGATGGATGGATGTCAAGTAGGTACTGAATGGGTAAAATGGTGAGATGTGATGATCAGCTCATAACTCACCACAGGTTCCCAGCCCAGAAGCATTTTGGCCTTGCGGATGTCTGGCCGTCTCCTCTGTGGATCATCCTGTGCTTCTGGAAGGAACTGAATATGACTGCGGCTCACTGAGGATACATTCAGCGGTTTGGTGTTAATTAAGATTTTAACTCCCCATTTGCAATTTTATAGAATTTCTACTTACCAACTAGACTTTTAATAAGTTGTGCAAACTCCAATATGGTGTGTTCCTCCGGATTGCCCTAGAAAAGAGCAGGCACGAGGAAGAAAGATCAATAGGGTTAGATGGGAGAGGGTCTTAAAATCGTTTTCACATTGAATTAAGACTGAAGGCCAAGCAATTCACCCCTTGGACAATGTGCCCCGTGTTAAGGGCTATCAGTTCAATAAAAGTAACACAAAGGCAGAATTATTCTGTCAAATGTGCTTAAAATAGCTCTGAAAAGTGAAATGATGTGACTGGTCTTTTAGATTTATAATATCCGTCTAGTCCATTTATAACAAACAGTCATTTACTAGTGTAAACATTTTCATGTAATCAAATAACTGAAAATTGAATGTGTATTTGTTAATATTACTACATATGCAAATACATTTATAATATTTCAAGTTGTATAAATGATTAACATAAAAATAATCAATAGCATATTTGCAAATTAATGTAGATGAATAAATGCTGTAAAAATGAATAAATGTAAAAAAATCCAGCGCTATTAATAAAAAAATAAAAATAAATTGCATACGTTTCTGCAATGAATCACAAATAACCACGCCTAAAATGAAAACGTGTAATATTAAATATATTTTCACATCGAATATCTATTTCTATCTTTTTTATTTTAGTTTTAGTTAAATTTAGTTTAACTATTTTTGTTTTTGTCAGTTTTATTAGATTTTTTAAATATCTATATTCTATATAAATGTTTTTATTCATCTTTATTTCAGTTTTAGTTGTATTTGATTTAGTACATCAAGCTAAACTAAATGAAAATTATAAATGTTTCCTTACCACCTATTTAAAATAAAATACGTTTAAGGGTTTTAATATTTTATTTCAGTTAACATTCATTTACAAATAACCTTTTTTTTTTTTTTACTGAGATTTTAGTTTCAGTTAACTATAACAAACCAGTACTAATGGCTGTCAAAAGACTATTTTTTATTTCTAGGAATAAAATGATCATTATAGTCATTCAACAATATTATAACTCAATGTGTGAATGGCCCCTAAGGTTTGTTAATTTAAGCAAAATTTAGGCAAAAACTCACCAGGTTAACTGGACTACTGATGTTACTGTTCATCAGAGACACCAGACCGTTCACCAGATCACTGAGGGGAAAAAAGAAAAGAAAACTAAATCAGAGTATGTGGCATCAAGACAGTGCAGTGAAAGAATGATTCAGATGTGATGACTTAATGTGAAGTGACGAGGAAATGAACTATTTAAACTCATTAATTCAACATGGGCATTTGTCAATTTGCAAATCCATTTGTATGAATGAGTCACAGTTCATTTCTTCTACAGGGTGTGTGTGTGAGGGTGTGTGTGTGTGCATGTGTGTGTGGGCATTAACACCGTGGGGCAGCAGAGATCTCGCTAACACACCAGCACAGCCATTCAAACATTCAGGTTCAACATCAGATATTCTATTCAATGTAGGATTTTCTGCAAACATCCAGTCTATTCAGTCTCACATGTTAAAACTATTAATAACACTGCCTATCAGTAGCACCTCAAGTGCTGTCATGCATAACAAAAGAAACAAACAAAAAAAAAACGCTAATACATGTCAAATGTAAATTATGATGCTTAAGGTCCTTTTCATTTTACATGCCAAGGGTTAATTGGATGCAATGCCAAATATGAATAATGAATAGTTGAGGATAGTTGAATAGTTGAATACTATAATGAATAGCTGAGGTCTTTCAGGAACTGGGAAAGACTTTGCTTAGCACATTTATATATTATAGGCCTTTAGAGTGCAAAAACACAAAAACAAAGAAAAAGTGTGCAATTTCCCTCAAGTTCAGGTGTCTTCCTCCAATCCCTTCTCTAATAAGTGCCCACTTACAATGAGAAGTGACAAAGCATTTATTTGAATGCTTTATTGCCATTTCTTCTGCACTGGACCCATTAGCCCCGCCCACTGTGCGATTTCATTGGCCCAAAATCCCACTGCAGATGAAACACCTTTTCTTTCGATTAGCAATTATTGTGTCAAATTGTGAAGCAGTTTTGCTGCTTGACACAATACTGGCTCAGTCAGTGTGGATGAATTGCTTGCTGATTCATGCCTGGTTGGAGATCTGTGTTCGTTTTCATTCCAACAAAATTTTTAAAAGTTACTTTTGTTTTAACCTTTCTGAACATGTGCTGCCTCTTTTGCTCTGCTCTCTGGTCCTGTAGTTCCCCATTGATATGGGGTGTGCACGAATAGTTGAATATTCAATCTGTAATTAATATTTGAAAACTGAGTTATGATAATAATCACAACCCCAATGAGAACATGAGAACATGAAATCCAAACACCAGGCAAATGAGGAAAGACAGCTGTCCAATCACTGCATTAATGAGTGCAGGTAAGCACAGCTGTACCTCGAGTGAGAGCGAGAGAACTTCTATAATAGTAAAATGATCTTGAGACATATGCTTCCTTTATGTTTTCTATTTTAAACCCTTGACAAAACTTACAGTTAGAAACTTCACTTAAAGGAACACGCTGACTTTTTGGGACTTCAGATTATTACCCGTATCCACTGTATGGATAAGTCCATCCATACCATTCTCATCTCCTTGTGTGCCATAACTCTGTCTGACGCACCCACCGATAGCCTAGCTTAGCACAAAGACTGGAGGTAAACGGCTCCATCTAGCTTACTGCTCAATAAGTGACAAAATAACGGCAACATTTTCCTATTTACATGTTGTGACGTGTATAGTTACATAAGGAAAGTTAAAAGTTGCAGTTTTGTAGACCTGCGTAATAATCCAGGAACTTTGCTGCCGTACCATGGTTGCAGCGGCGCAATGATATTACGCAGCGCCTGAAAATAGGCTAACTTCCGTCAACATAACCAATGGGACAACCTGCTTGCACAGAGAGTGTACTGGGGAGTATTTTCAGGCGCTGTGTAATATTGCGCCACTGCACCCATGGTACGGTAGCAAAGTTCCTGGATTATTACGCAGGAATGAGAGTATAGTCCCTAGCCATATCGGTCTAGAAAATCGCATCTTTTCATTGTCTGTTGGTCTTAGTACATGATATAACTATACACATCACAACATGTAAATAGGAAAATGTTGGCATTATTTTGTCACTTATTGAGCAGTAGGCTAGCTGGAGCCGTTTACCTCCAGTCTTTGTGCTAAGATGTGCGTCAGACAGAGTTATGTCATGATAAAAATGGTATGTATGGACTTCTAACTGTATCTAACTCTGGGTGATACAGTAAATAAACTAAAGTATCAAAACGTCGGTGCGTTCCTTTAACACCGTTATATGTCTCTGCAATGTCTGTCAGAGGGGCGCATTTTCTCACGCGAGAATAATATCATCGACATGATATTAATGTTTTCTGAACATGAAAATGTGAAACAATATAAACATATACCGCATAGTGCATATGTATGTTATGCATGATAACATGAGTCTGCTTTATTAGCGTTTTTTTTTTTCCTCGCTCGCACTGCTTGAGCTTGTAATGCTTTTGCAAATGCTTTTGTGATTCAGGCCTATATTTTTTGTTTACACATTGTTTAATGCTTTGAACTGAAAGAGAACCTTATGCGTCTCTCATGTTCTCAAAATAACGTAATTTAAACGCCGTCATCATTTGTGTTTAGCAATACATAAAAGTCTAAGAAAGTGAATAACTCGTATGTGAACCAATAAATTCCAACAGAGAGCTAGGTGCCACCACATAGACCTTTATATTGTGTGAGGCAGTCCTAAAGCCATCATTATGTAGGACAGTGTATTTGAATAGGTAATCAATGGGCTTTGTGCCACAACCTTTCTCAAGCTGTTTCTCAAGTTATACGCTTGCCTAATGCATGGAGGGGGTTGTGAGAAAATGTTCTGAATAAACAGAGGTTGACAGAAACATCAAACATCACTTTTACGCCTACTTAGGGCTAGCGATTTTTCAAACACCCCCAAGTGTTGAGCACTTCCTATGCGTTTGTGCTTCACATATGAATTAGTCCTCAGAATCACATTTTGTGGCTTTGGTGATCGGAATCATAACTTTGCTAAAAATTATGCAAAAAAAAAATTCAGCTTTGCATCACAGGAATAAATTACATTTGAAAATATATTCAAACAGAAAACTGTTATTTTAAATTGTTTAAATGTAGATTTGGTGAGCAGAAGAGACCTCTATTAATAACATTAAAAATTGTACAGATCCCAAACATTTGAAAAGCAGTTCAGGTCCTGGCGATTTAATGTTCAACCATTAATTATAACACCAACAGTGTCAGGCTTCTTATGATTTAGAATCACGGCTCATGGTCCCAATCTGGTTCCTTTCCGGCCACACATTCACTTCCTCCTCTGTACTATTGAAAAAAGGCAAAATTGTCAAAAATATAAGATGAAAAAAGTAATTAATTCAAAGTCATCATGACTGTAGGAATAGTTCTTCCAAGCATGATTCTGTAATTATTTTCCTGACAAAAATTCTTGTGTGCCATGGAAGAATATAAATTTAGAATAACATGCAGGTGAGTAAATAATTCTAAACTAAACTATTCATTTTAGACGTGCACTGAACACTAGCCCCAAGAGTTGCTTTTGATTTGTCAATACAGCAGGAAAGACGGATGGTGAATTGGTCTATTTCCCAATAACAGAGAGAGATCAATCATACCGGTCCATCTTCTCTTCACTGACTGTGTACTGCTTTTTGAGATAACACTCCCATATTTATCTTTAGGATGAATCCGAGAAGGGCTGCAAAGCTATCTCCTTGAACGGTGTGTGCTCTGACCCTGAGGGGTATGAAAGCCTATGAAAAGTGACGTTTCCAACCAAGTTCCAAGAGTTTTCCTCCGATCATCTCTCCGGTTCTTAAGTGTGATAGATGACGGATACATTTTCTTCCAGAACAAATGTATATTAATATTTAAGTTTTGGTATTGAAACTGTACAAAGTCGGTACTGAAATTTTAAAAATGTGACGATAACAGCATTTCCTTCTAGCATTTTGAGCGCTGTTGAACGGGTTCACAGAGCACTGACACAGATAAACACGGGAGCATTTGAAAGCAGGTGTCTATCAACAGATATATTAGCGAGCCGCTGATAGACACCCGCTTTCAAACGCTCCTGGATGTAACAGTGTACACGCTCATTGAAGAGCATTAAATAAGTCTATTTTACATATGTTTTTGAAGCGCTGATCATTGCAGCCAATAACAGACATATATGTTGAGTGCGTGAATACAATGGCCAATCAGAGGCGTTTAAGAATTCATTCAACAACACTCAGTGCTAGAGGGAAATGCTGGTAGCGCCACATTTTTAAAATTTCAGAACCAACTTGGTACCCAAGTCAGTACCCATGACAACACTAGAAATAAAAGTGTTAGTAACAACTACTTTAATTTTGGTATCAGGTATCAGGGACAGTAAAAATGACACTAAAGGTGAGTTCACACTTGGCAGGTTTGGTTTGATTAAATCTGGTGCGATTGCTCGGTTAGTGTGAACGCTGTAGACTGGGTAAACCCAGCCCGATCTGCCGGCAATTTGATTTCCTGCAGCTCAGGCTGGAAACCTGTACATATTTTTATCCTCCTTCATTCAATTTGCAGGAACCAATCACAAACCATCTTATCCACCTGGCTCGCTACTGGCGAGTTTAACACAATGACGGATAGTGAAGCGACGGATCATTGGTCTGATTGGTTGAAGGACTATCCAGAGTCATTTGTACTATGCTGTTGATCATGGCTCTTGTGCAGTAGAAAATGCAGAGCAGACTCCCAGACCAATGTTCAGTCTTAAAAGATTGAGCTTGGTCTGGTGATAGCCAAACAATGAACGCTGCCATCTGAACCCCGGTGGGCACCAAACTTAGTGAACCGAGACCCATCTTTTCCAAATGAATGGTGTGGTTTGAGTGAAATATGAATGCAAAACAGACCAAAGACATCTAACAGAACCAAAAACAGGACTTAATGTGATACTAAAAAGGACAGAATGCACAATGTGGTTCTTTTTGTTATAGGATGTTGCCCTTTACAGATAAATACAGGCGTCGGAACTGCATCTCCTTGCATCAGATCTTCATTTGTGTGCAACGGCGGAACTCCTGGAGCTGTTTTGACTAATTTACACATTTTATAAGCTCTTTCTGAGTTCTCAGCTGGGAAAAAAACACTATATAGCCAAAAGTTTTGGTACGTCTGCCTTTACATGTACATGAAATTTAATGACATCCCTATCTTAATCCGTAGGATCCATTCTATAACAGCTTCAACTCTTCCAGGAAAACTTTCCACAAAGTTTAGGAGTGTGTTTATGGGAAATTTTGACAATTCTTCTAGACGCGCATTTGTGAGGTCAGGCACTGATGTTGGACGGGAAGGCCTGGCTTGCAGTCTCTGCTTTAATTCATCCCAAATGTGTTCTATCGGGTTTAGGTCAGGACTCAGGACTTGTGCAGGCCAGTCAAGTTCCTCCACACCAAATTCGCTCATCCATGTCTTTATGGACCTTGCTTTGGGCACTGGTGCACAGTCATGTTGGAACAGGAAGGGGCCATCCCCAAACGGTTCCCACAAAGTTGGGAGCATGAAATTGTCCAAAATGTCTTGGTATGCTAAAGCATTAAGAGTTTGTTTCACTGGAACTAAGGGGCCAAGCCCAACCCCTGAAAAGCAACCCCACACCATAATCACACCACAGCATTTTTCCCCCGTAAATGTTTCTTAAAAAGGTAGCTACTGTGTTTAAGGATTGCCCTTGGCATATCTGCATCCAGCAGTTGAAACCAGAGGCATAAGAGATGTTTGACTACAATTCAGCTGCTCAATAGCTCTGAAAAATGTACAGCATGCTAAAAAGAAATAGATACAAATATATATCTCAACACAACTTTATACACTATAAGAAACTCCAAAGACTATATAAAGGAAAATTTTCCTCTTAATATCAACTCGCTCTAAGTCTACAATGGCCTTGCAACATTACCAGGCAGTACAAACTCATCATGACTAATCATGACTTTAATGAACTCCCAGTGTCATCAATGCCCAAAACAATTCACTCAGTACAGTAGCCAGCAGTTTACGAACAGATGTATAAAAGCTTGGAAGAGCTTTTAGCAGCTCAGCTAATGTCTGCCATTTAACACTGGGGCCTCAAAAGAGTCTGAAAAAGACAAGGTCATTCCTGTGTCTTATATTACACAATTCTAATGAAGTGAACTTTGCACATCCAGGAAAATGTTTGTTCTGTTGAGATAGTGAGACTTCAAGTAACCAACAATGGCTCAGTTCTCTTACCCGGCTGTAGTATCAAAAACAAATAGGCCTACCTCTAGATGAAACTGGCTTGTTTAAATTACACTCAAAATCGGCTACAAAAATGCTGTAATTTCTTTTGAGATCATTTCTTCCTTTCTGTTCCCTGAAGGTGGAAAAATGATAAAATAATATGTGATGTCAGATGAAAGAGGCGTTAACAAAAATGGTGAAGGTCATACAACACTAACAAGGTGGCTCTGCCAGACCACTGTACCCATTCTTCCAAAATGTTATATTCCACTAAATTATTTTATTGCCATACATACAGTAAAAATACAGTAACTATGGCAACAGACTGGGAAAAGTTAATATCCTTTTCCTATGAATCCAAGCATAGTTAAGCAAAACCTGTCAGCCCTCAAATATATAGATCCCCTTGCAAGTCACCCTTCCTAAAAATATAAAGGCAGCTATATATTTTCTTACAATAAATATATTATAAACACTACATGTATAAAACATCTGAATGTGCTTTATGAATGTGCTACTCTTCAAAAAATGACAGCTTTTACAAAGGTACATTCAAATATGATATGATTTGAAAGCATAACTAAACTTTTTAAGATAACATCAGTCTTCAGAGTTCAGCCTTTGAAATACCTTCAATGCAATTACCAGAAAACATTAGTAATCCCATCAAAAGCAGACCTCTGTCTTTGAAAAACACCATGTGTCAGAAATCTGTCAGGAACCCTGAGGTTAATTTCATTAAGACAAAAGATAGGACTGTGCTGATGCAGTCAGGCTCATTTTAATACCTTTTCCCTGTTTGGAAGCCAAATTGGTTCTTTTTTATATATAGAACCAGCACATTAAATCTTATAATTGATTTATTTGCTGATTTTTATTGTTGCCTTCACAGACTGTTAGTCTACAAATCCCAAGTAAACACTGCACTACAAATTGAAGGTTACAAGCATGGAGATGAAGCTTTCATTTAAACAAGCTAAATGCCAGTATTACTTTCCTATATTTAATAATTTTTATGTTTTCATAGCATTTGTTTTTTTGCTGTACCACAGTACTGTTAATTACTTCTCGACTGTGTCATTACGAATACTCTTGGGAGGTATGAAACAAACGAAAACACACAATACATTTATTTTAGTTTTATAGCAGTGCTTACCTCACATATTGGAAAGCTCTTGTCTGAGAGCCTGAACGTGTAAACCTGAAAAAGGAGAAGGAGAAACATACACAGAATTATAATAAGAGTCATCAGAGAACATGCAGCAAGAGCTGCTACAAAGTGAACAGTCAATCAGTATGTGAAATCCTCATGTGAGCTTAAGTGTTTACAACAAGGAAGTGTGCACATTTATGAGTTTCTTCAACACTTTAATGTCCCTGGGGTGGATTTCTATATAAAAACAGATGTAAAGGTTTTTCTTTTTTTTTTTTTTTTTTTTATATATATGAATATCACATTAAAACTGTACTGGATTTTTTTTTTTACCATGCCTTACAACTTTTCAATGCCTTACAAAGACGACTATTTAATTGTGTGTATTTAAAATGCTAACAAGCATAGGGAAAAAAAATAATAAAATAATGATTTGAGATGATAGTTTGGGATAGGTAAGGGTAGAAAAAGATAGAATTTTATATAGATGCCCATTAGAAATTAATTGTAGATTTGATTAAATAAATGAAACAAATGTGTGTTTTTAGTAGGACTGCATGATTTGGGGAAACATCTAATTGCTATTTTTTCTGGTTAAAAATTGTGATTTAAAATGTGATTTTTTTTAAAACAAATTAAATGTATATAGCTCTACAAGCAAGCACAACACACACACACACACACACACACACACACACACACACACACACACCTAAAGGATTATTAGGAACAACCGTTCAATTTCTCATGAATGCAATTATCTAATCAACCAATCACATGGCAGTTGCTTCAATGCATTTAGGGGTGTAGTCCAGGTCAAGACAATCTCCTGAACTCCAAACTGAATGTCAGAATGGGAAAAAAAGGTGATTTAAGCAATTTTGAGCGTGGCATGGTTGTTGGTGCCAGACGGGCCGGTCTGAGTATTTCACAATCTGCTCAGTTACTGGGATTTTCACGCACAACCATTTCTAGGGTTTACAAAGAATGGTGTGAAAAGGGAAACACATCCAGTATGCGGCAGTCATGTGGGCGAACATGCCTTGTTGATGCTAGAGGTCAGAGGAGAATGGGCCAACTGATTCAAGCTGATAGAAGAGCAACTTTGACTGAAATAACCACTCGTTACAACCGAGGTATGCAGCAAAGCATTTGTGAAGCCACAACACGCACAACCTTGAGGCGGATGGGCTACAACAGCAGAAGACACCACCGGGTACCACTCATCTCCACTACAAATAGGAAAAAGAGGCTACGATTTGCACGAGCTCATCAAAATTGGACCGTTGAAGACTGGAAAAATGTTGCCTGGTCTGATGAGTCTGGATTTCTGTTGAGACATTCAGATGGTAGAGTCAGAATTTGGCGTAAACAGAATGAAAACATGGATCCATCATGCCCCAACATGGCACCAACAACCATGCCACGCTCAAAATTGCTTAAATCACCTTTCTCTTCCATTCTGACATTCAGTTTGGAGTTCAGGAGATTGTCTTGACCAGGACCACACCCCTAAATGCATTGAAGCAACTGCCATGTGATTGGTTGATTAGATAATTGCATTGAGAAATTTAACAGGTGTTCCTAATACTCCATAATCCTTTAGGTGAGTGTGTATATATATATATATATATATATATATATATATATATATGCGCATGCATGCATCAATGAGCCTTGGCCACCCATGACCCATTGATGCATACGACTATAAAAAATTAGACAAACACACGACTGCCACAAAATATGGTGTATTTGACTTCCTTCTAGGGTATTTTCATAATAATAAAAGTATAGGCTTATTTATAATGCAATGCTAATCAACATAGCCTGTATGACTGCATAGAATACTATAAAATAAAATGATGCCTGCCTCATTCTATGACAAGAAGCCACATCAGCTCACAAAAGGAAGTTATTTCAAACACTCGACTGACTTATTAAATGTTGTCACAGGTTTATGAATTCTTCGCATTACAAGTTTGGGAAGATGCTTGAGGCGTGTTGCTTTTCCAAATGCACGTTATAAGCGACTCAAACTCGCAGAGCTTTCAGAGATGGAGCAGCATTTACTACTGATCACAGAGCCACTCTTTACTAACACGACGTGCATATATTTATTTAATTAAAAATTGAAATGAGAGAGAAAAAAAACAAAAACAAAAAAACAAAAAACAAAAAAAAAACAGCCTTTGCGATTTCATAATCGTACTAAGCCAAATCACAACGTAAAGTCTGCGTGAAGTTGAAATGAGTCAAAAGGGAACTGCTGTAGAGTTAGGAGGTGTAAATAACACTGCATATGGTTCATTATTTTAATAAAGTGAACGGGTCTTACCGTCAGCGGTTCTCCCTGTAAAGCCTGCAGAATGAAATTACTGACAACTCGCCCATCATTCATGTGCATGCGGGATCCGAAGGTGTTGAATATCCGGGCCACCCTCACCTCCACTCCTTCCTGTGAGACACAGCCACATGCAAACCTCATCAACACAATGAGTTCTGCTGCAAGTGTTAATTGCTTAGTGAACATGCAGCGATGTTTAGAGAACGCATTAGGATTATAGACAGATCAAGCTCAAAATGTATTCTTTTTCTTGAGATCTTGTATCAGCATCTTCAAATTTTTGTTTAAAAGTCTGAGGCCTCTAGTGAAATGCATCTATTTTGGTTTCTTTTCTAATTTAATTAAAATATAAGCATAACAATTGGACTATTTCAAGTAAATGTCCACGAATTTCAGAATGTATTAGTATTTGGTCTGTCCCCGCTTTTGCTTTATTGATAGCAGCACTCTACTGTCACAAACATAAGTGTCAATCTATAGCCATTTGTGATTAACACAGTGTCAGATGGCATCGTATTTCAAGCAAATGTGATATTATTCATCAAATTTCCTTGTTGAAACCATCCCATTAAAAACCACATGGCCACACATCAAACATTTCCGAGCTGTTGGTCATTGATGGCCAGCCTGTAGATCTGTAAGCAGCACTACAGTGGAAGACATGCAACTTTCTTTCAGTGAACTTTTGTTTAAGTCAGTGCTTCTGAATGGCTAGCATCCAATCTCACAACATATTTTGGGCTGACAGTACAGCTATGTTCATTCCAATAGCTATATTAATGTAATAATATAAGCTTTAAGACAGCATTAAGGTACTTGGGGCTACTATTTCTGCATCTATGAAGTGGAACGATAAAACCTTGATTACAAGAAGAAAATTAGGTTATCCCCAGCAGTGTCGTTAAAACCTAATCATCCATGTCTCTGACTCTAAGTGTTCCATTTGTGTGTCTGTGATGTTAAATAAAGAATGACAAACCCAGAGTATTTCAAAATGTCAGCAGGAAATATTTTATAATTTATAAAATTATAAAAAAGAAAATCAAAAAATTATAATTTCTTGGGTCAAGTCAGACTATACGTCCTCCTCTTTTGTTCTTTTCTGATCTTTGTCATGTCAAACTTGCATTCAACAATTAGGATTATGTATAGGCTTGTTATATGACATTTTCCATGATACAAGTCATACAAGTCAAGTACATGATGATAGTACAAATCTAGTCAAGTCTAAGTTAGTTTGATTTCAAAATATCTTCTTTTGTGTTCCGCAGAGGGAAAAGACATGAGGAACGACATGAGGGTATGTAAATGATGACAGATACATTTTTATTGTGAACTATCTTTTTAATGTTTGATAATGTTAAGAATAAAAGTAATCATGTAGTGCCAATCTGTCATGTTTATTTCACGGTATCCCTTTATACAGACTAAAAGTCTGGCGGGGTGCGAACACATGGATACATACAATTAAAACTAATAATTAATAATTAAAAATAATAATCAACAGAGAGAGATCACAGGGAATAAGCAAAGTGAAGAAAAGGCCAATGATTAATTATTTCTGCACCACTAGCATCCCAATTCAATGGAACTGCAAAAATAATGAATTTCCAAACATGTTTTCCAAAGACTCCCAAGGACCCTTCTGCACCACAGAGCGACAGTGTTTAAACTTTTCAGGGAATTTAAAATATAAATGGCTTACTTCCTAATCTCTGCACAATAAGCTTAGACAGGGCAAATTAATATCTTACCACTGTTCCCGTGAGCAATGCACAGTGTCTGAACTACAAGAATGTCCATGTAATGCCCATGAAATCAAAATTGACAATTCTTATCTTTCATGAAATGTTGTCGTGTTTATTAATGATTTATCCATGAATTGAACTAATCATTCTAATAGGAGCTATGAAAATTAAATAATATTGCCTAGAACTGCAAAATATGATACTGTCTACATAAATCATTAAAAGACAGGCGATTTAATGGTAAAACCTGTACTTGTGCCCACATCAAACACTGGCCTTGGAAGAGAGATACAGAGTTTAACAAGAATAGTTGAATTTTTAAGGTTCAGTGGTTTTATAACTGTGGGCATGAATAAAAACATGAAAACTCTCATAAATAGCATTATAAATGACAGATGGGACACAAAAAAAAGCCAAACTACACATAACAAGGACAGCCATAAGTGGCCGTTTTTAACAAGGAAAAACACTCGCCTGATTGCAGGGCTATCATGTGATTGCATGGCATGCTTTAGTTGCAATTATGGGGCTGTGTGTTACTGGGATTTTACCACCTAAAGCAAGTGAGCGATGCAAGTTGCTAAAATGTAACTTGAATAACCTTGAATCTCTGATTACAATACAAACCCGATTCCAAAAAAGTTGGGATACTGTAGAAATTGTGAATAAAAAAGGAATGCAAAAATTTACAAATCTTATAAACTTATATTTTGTTCACAATAGAATATAGATAACATATCAAATGTTGAAAGTGAGACATTTTGAAATGTCATGTCAAATATTGGCTCATTTTGGATTTCATGAGAGCTACACATTCCAAAAAAGTTGGGACAGGTAGCAATAAGAGACCGGAAAAGTTAAATGTGCATATAAGGAACAGCTGGAGGACCAAATTGTAACTTATTAGGTCAATTGGCAACATGACTGGGTATAAAAAGAGCCTCTCAGAGTGGCAGTGTCTCTCAGAAGTCAAGATGGGCAGAGGATCACCAATTCCCCCAATGCTGCGGCCAAAAATAGTGGAGCAATATCAGAAAGGAGTTTCTCAGAGAAAAACTGCAAAGAGATTGAAGTTATCATCATCTACAGTGCATAATAGCATCCAAAGATTCAGAGAATCTGGAACAATCTCTGTGCGTAAGGGTCAAAGCCGGAAAACCATACTGGATGCCTGTGATCTTTGGATCTTCCGGGTACTGAAATGGCCAGCCTGCAGTCCAGATCTTTCACCCATAGAAAACATTTGGCGCATCATTCTGAATCGCAAGTTTTTTTTTTGAGTCTGGCTCAAGTAATTTTCTGATTCCAGGCCCAAATTTTCCCTTATTGCACTCTTCTTAAATTGTCACATAAAAAACTGAATACATTTAGATTAAATGAAATTGGAAAAAAAATAAAGAACAGACCCACTCACATTAAGGACTGTAAAATCTCATTGTGACAATTTTGAAGGATGTCAATTTAGGTTGAAATGTGATGAGCTTTGCCACACATATTAATGAGAGTGACAAGCAGAGCGAGCAAGAGCCGTGAGAGAGCAGCGCGAGGAATTCTCTCACGGAGGAGCTCGGAAGCATAAAAGGAGGAGTGACGACAGTGAAGGACGAGAGAGGACCAGGCCTGGACTTTACGTTGTTTTATTTACGTTTTATTATGTGCAGCCATCTGTGAGGGGATTCGAGACCGTGCAGCTGCCCCTCATCTTCAATCACTCACTGGCCTCGCGCCACTCACTCACGGGTTGTGCTCGCCCTGCTTGTCACACTCATTAATATGTGTGGTGAAGCTCATCACATTTCGACCCAAATGGACATCTTCAAAATGCCCTGGAGCAATACTGAAGGATACTTTGTAGTGAAGGCTTTAAATCAATACTTTTCACTGGTTTGAATATGGACTGAGAACTCTTTTGATCAGTGATGGGTCTAAAAACAAATGTAATTCAGCCTGAGCAAACATCGGATGACTGAGGTGACGGTGGAGACAGAGCTGAACAACAGGCAATGCCAGAGCCAAAAGGCTCAACAGAAGAAGGAACCTTCTAAAGGAAACGGCTTGATGAGTGCAGGTGTGTGTGTGTAAAGGGTGGCGATGTAATGGGATGGAGAGACAGGATTGAAAAGGACTAATTAAGTCATTTAGAAAGAAAGACGCATCACAAGACACAGATAGAGGTTAAAGGCGACAGATCAGTGTTTTTACCAACCTACGCTAATAGATTTATAAATGTGAGGGATAGAGATGAGACACCAGAGGAGGAAGGAGATTAAACCACATATGAAATATCTACAAAGTGAATTTCAAAGAATGTAATAACCACTCAAAGTAAAAAAAAACGAACAAAAAAAAAAAAAAACAGGAAATCAAGTGCACGCATCATGTGATTTGGTGGTTTGTGGTATGGACACAATGCTGTTCGAGCTGTGGCACATGCTTTTGACCCACTGTGGCCACAGCACTCACTCAGGTAAATTCAGATTCACTCCGCAGAACTACCTTAACATTTATTCCTTTAGCAGACACTTATTCAGTAACTTACAAATGAGAATAGTAGCACAAATTATCGAAATTACAAATGTACAAATCATGATTATGACCATCGTAACAGCTTGCAATAATTGAATGAATTTAATACTTCAAAAAGTTATGAAGAGTCGGTTTTAGCTAGCAGAGAAGAGACACACAACTGCTACTTGGGGTTGTATGCGCGTATGTGTGCGCACTCCGATGACGTATGCAAGACAATTAACAAGCCGATGCTCTCATAGTAAACTAGTCTGGAAAGATAAGTTGACTAAAAGACTTTTTAGTGCCAAAAGAACGTGAAACGCACAATCAGGGTATCATTTGTTTTTTTATTTAATATTGAAATCCAAAAATTAGTTTTTCATAAAAATAAATAAATAAAACGTTTTTCAGTTTGATTATGGTCTGCGCTTTACTACATTGCTCCATGATGTCCAGTGCGTCAAGCAGCTTTTCTACACAGATTTTGATAGGTTTCATTCATGCACTTTTTTTTTTTAAAAACAGAAATTAAATATGGAATATGCGGCGGCTTCTTTCTTATCTTAAAACTGATTAATATAATTAGGATGCACAAGATAACTTTCATTATAAAGGATTATTATTTGATTGAACATAAATGTAAATGATATTCAACTTTTTTTTTTATATTTAAAATGCTAAATTGAATTTCTTGTGTTTTTGCGTCAATACACGGAGTGCCTTTTTTAGTGCCTTTTCCTCTGGTGTCAATAGAATGACTCGCATCAAAATGTCGCAAAAAAAAAAAAAAAAAAAGAATTCACTCTAATTTATTTATTTATTTATATTTTATATTTATGTTTCAACCTAAATATGACCATTTCTAAACCTTAGCCTCTTGTTTAGCGCTCCATCACATTGAGTTCCCGCTTGCGGTCTCGATCCAGTCCCTTTTGCTTTTCACTAACATCTAAATTACTGTGACTTTTTTTTGTCTGGCTGTTAGGTGTTTTATATCGAGAAATTGTGAAGCTTTAGGAATCGCTTTATATGCTATAGACTACTTTTTCACGTTAAGCACTTTGTCCCATCTTGCTGTGGGAGCGTTTACGACAGTGACAGTATTTCTCTTGGACATGCGGCAGTATCGGACCCCTCGTGAGTGAGAATGGGTTGACTTTTTAACGGGAACAAGAGGGGAGCAATCTCGCCCGTCACCATGTTAGGACAGGTGTTCTGCAATGCCTGTTTCAGTTTTAAAATCAAGTCATCATTATCATGGTTTCAGAGACGTGGCTCTTGAAAGTGTGGGACAACAATAATTTTAAATGTCCATTTTTCAACATTAATCTGTCCACTTTGAGTTTTTGTTTATAAAGATTCAAAACGTAATAAAAAAGTTTTTTTTTTTTTGTGTGCAAGAAATTGGTGTATGATTTTAATTAAAATTTTGCTATTCAACATTCAGCATTTAATATACAACAAACATTCGTCAGTAACACATTACAATAAGGTTCATTGGTTAACATTAGTTAACTACATTAGTTAACGTGAACTAATAATGAACTGCACTTATAAAGCATTTATTACTCGGTTTATGTTCATTTCAATTCACTAATACTTTATTAAAATCTTGTTAACATTAGTTAATGCACTGTGAACTAACATGAACAGCTGTATTTTTATTAACAAAGATTAACTAATACGGTAACAAATGTATTGCTCATGGTTAGTTCATGGTAGTTAATGCATTAACTAATGTTAACTAATGAAACCTTAATGTAAAGTGTTACCCATTCTTCTTTAGTTTTTACCACCATGGTTAAAAAAAGAGAAAAGGAATGGACACTCAAGTACACAGACCAGACTGAATTTTATAAGCTCTTTATTCATTTTCTACCCCTGAAAGTAAAAACTAAAAATCAAGCTGAATTACTGTTCTTTCGTTTTCTCATTTGTGTCTTCAAAGCGGCAAATGGAAACATAATAAATCCATATATATTTGATCTCTACAAGGGTGGAAATGAAACACCCCTTTCCACTTATTGGTTTGTTGATTGAACATCAAACTGTGTAGTCATCAGTTGTCCCTCAGTTCCGTGCAACAGAATAATAGCAAACGCATTAACACTGTAGTGAAGCACAGACCACTATCTTTTTAAGTGTCGATGCAGAAGTAATTTATCTTTAGGCAATACACTGAGTTTACTTACTATTAATTTCTCTGCCAGCTAATCTTCCAAAGCAGTCACAGAACCATTGTGACTGACTGAAGCATATAGGCGCACAGAGTGGTGTTAAATTTCTGAATGAATCGGATGAAACTTTGAACGAATCGGTTGAAAGAGTGATTCAATGACCCATATAGACCGCCACATAATTTTTATTCCTGAATGAATCAGCACTTTTAACGAATCGTTTGAATGACTAGTTTAACATAGTGACTTGCCACAAACACTGGCGATAATTCATAATCCAAGTATAGTTTAATTTTGTCATTCATTTCATATTTCTGTATTCAAAATGTTATATTTAAGGCATAAATCTCATTAGATAATGAAATTACTTTGTAAATGCATTTACTGCCCTCTGAACAGCATTAAACGGTGTAAATACATCTAAAAGCAACTTGCCAACTATGCAATGCAAAGATGCTGATACTGATTTAATTGGTAGTGTCATGAGCAATAAGTACCATAACCATACCATTGTCCATGGAGCATTAATATAGTATCTAGATCAGTATTTTAATGGATTTATCCATTTATACAATGCATGTAAAACAACAATTTTGATAAGTATATTTTTGAAAGTGTGAACTTAAGAGAAATTTCATTTATAAATCTTACTCCAATCACATATGACTGTGTGGTCAGAGGAGAATAGTCTCTCTCTGTAGTCAGAAAGTCAATTGCTAAGGATGGAAGGAAGCACATGAATTCAAGAGTGAATAGAGTGAAGAGTAAATCTAATTGAGCATAAATGATTGCAGGGTACAGATGACGCACTTGCACCAGCCCAATGATTTCGCCTCAGACACAGATGTTGGGATGGGCGAGAGGAAAGATGGACAGATAATTATAGAAAAGAGGAGACCTCAATATTGCAAGAAAGCAAAAAAACAAAATGAGAAAATGAAAAAAGCTAGGAGAGCGAGTGGACAGAAGGGAGAATGGTTTATTTCTAGGTCTACCTAATCTAAAGTTTGACTACTAGCTGTTGGTGAGTTACTACATGGTGAAAAGTAATTTAATGCTTTGGAGCACAGGAGAATATTGCAGAACGGTTTGCTTCCCACATATGCAAAGTTATTATTTTAAGAGGAATGTTCAGACAATTCTCCTGGCCAAAGTGCAAAGACAACCAAGAAGTGGCTTGAGAACAAGTCCTTCAGGCTTATTTTAAGAAACTCCCCCCAATTAAACTGCATAGTATGATCTGCACTGTATGAATTACATATACACAGACTCTTAATAAAGATAAGTATAAGCTGCACTTGTGATGCCACAGTTGCGCAGAAAAAAAATGTTGCGCGGACGACAAACGCAGACGTGAAGTGTGGGGAGAAAAACATTTGATTGTACTTTAAATGAGAAATAATTGCAGTGCTCTGTTCAACCTTTACAGAGTTTTGAACTATTGCTTTAAGCTGTGTTTTATGCAAAAACTAAAATTCTGAAAAATGTTTGAACAAAACTGGCGTATTAACTTCAACTTGCACTTAAGGTGACGAACAGAAACAAAACTGACTATTTTTAAACAAACAAAATAGACTTATTTTTCTCTCCATGGTCAAACAGACTTTATCTTTCTCAAATGTCACAGAATTTCCTTTTAAAAAGATGTCAGTTTCAGGTGCAGTTTCCCATTTTCCAGACACCACGTCACTGATGATATTTAAATCAAACATGTGAGTCAGAATTTCTCATGTGGTGACATGTAGAGCGACAATGTGTGTATTGGTGGAACAGTGAAATACGATAAAGACAATTTGAGTGACACAAAGTGAAGAAAAACAGATAAAATCAGCTGCACCAAAAGGTGGTGCCAATCAATTGTATCAGAATGTTCAACAAGAAGACAGAAGCAGGGAATGAAGCAGAGAGCAAGATGATCATAGCGATCTTACCTATGTCTCTTAGATCCCCAAATTAACCTTCAGATAATGCTATAGTGTGCTAAACTTAATTTTGTCCTAATTATGAGTTTACTTATGTTTAGTCCCTAAATGTGAGAATTAGGCAGTTTAATTTAGCATCTAATGCAATCCATTTTAAAGGCACACTATTTAACGTTTATCTGTACAAAATTTACATAATGAGCGAGTGTTCATCTCCCAATTCATTTTTGTCTTATCCTGAATGGTACGCCTATAATAAGTGTTAATAAGTATTCAAACTATTTTAGACCGGGTGGGACGTCAACCACTGCGGAGTATCCCAGTACCTGTGTGATTTGTCATAGACATAAACAGAGAGAATTAGCTCCGGCTTCAATGGTCTTCCAGAAGACACATGCAATTTTATTAACCGCCAGAGCGGCAAAAGTTACATAGTGTACCTTTGACTGATTACTTAAAGTCCACCTAATTCACAACATGCATACACACATCAATTTGTTCTTAACCTGGCTTTAATGTAAATTAATTTGGAGTATTCGAAATGAGCGACCATGTCCTCAAGTTTAGTCATTTGCATAAAACGCCCCAAACCATCTCCATATAAGTGATGGGTGTCTAAACTTTTTTAAAGATTGGCTGTTGTGCACACACCTGAGATACTGATCATCATTATAGAGCTCCAGGCTAACATTTGAGACCAGTGGCACCAGTGCCTGATTTGGTAGCACCGTACATATAATAAAAGTCTCATGAAATGCACATTTGACAGTAACAGAAATGGCAGTGGTTATCAGTTTTCAAATTATTGACACTCAAGGTTTACTGTGACACATGGAATTTCGTTTATATCGCAATTGAGATATCTATATCTCACAATTATGACTTTTTTCTCACAACTGCTCAGAATTGTGAGATGTAAACTCGCTGTGATCTTTGTTTGAAACTAGTTTCGGTGCTGAAATAGAACAAAAACAGTCAATCACTGTATGATGAATGAATCTCCTACATTGCACGTACATCTCTGCTTTGTTGTTTATGATGAGAGTGCAGATTTCAGTGAGTGAAAGTGCGCTCTGGAAAAAAATCTGCCATGTTTTTCAGCGGACTAATCCGAACGCCTTTAATTATTATACATTGCACTCATAAGCTCAACAGAATCGTGCATGATTAGTTATAATGCACAGCGCGATTATAACAGATGCCTTTTAAGAAGCCAAAGTGGCTAATGGGAGTGACTGCTACAAGGCACAGCTGAAATCCACCCGCAAATGGCGGGTAGACGGGTGTTAATGGCAAGCCCTGCTCACAATTCAGAGAAAAGAAGCAATTGCGAGAATGCCATTTAGTTTTAGTCATTTTATTCACCTGAATTGTTTTTAATTGTAGTCTAGTTTGTCAACTAAATATCATAAGATTTTCTACAATCAGGCCTGCAGAACATGCGACAGTGCCACGGTTAGATCAGCACGCTACAATTCAAATGTGCGTATCTATTACACAGGACATCACTGACTGGATCTCTTCCGTAATCGTCCCTCCCTGACATTTTTGTCTCATTTTTAGGTTAACAAAAATGACAGTAGATTTTCGTCATAGCTTTTGTCATCCTAACTGGATTTTATTTAGTTATCGTCTTGTTTGTCAGTAAAAATATTTGATAAATTATGGCGAAAATTATTCATAAACGAGATTAACACTGCTTTAGATACTGTATAAACTCTAAATTCTGACTTTATAACTCACACAACCTTTCCTTTACAGCCTTTCGTCACTTCTGCAAACATATGACGCTCTTCCCTGTGGGCATGTGCAGCAAGATGCTCAAACAATACCAAGTGTGTCATCGTTAAAAACAGTTCAAACACAATAAATACCATTTATACACACACATATTATAGACATGTCATTCACCAGCTGTACATACACATCTGTACATCTGCGGTATGCAGGGAAACCTTGCAGATCAAGCTATAACAACGTTTTTCTTACTCTTTTAATGTGTATATGATGAAACCCATTTAAGATTAAAAATCTGGCCCTTTTTCAATGATCTGAGTACATGGCACACTTATGAATCCACTTTTGCTAGTTTAACGGTGGAAAAAACGGTCAGCGCACCAGATGCATGGTCCAAAAGGGTAGTACCTAGTCTCTTAATGAGTCATGAGTGTGTTTTGGGCATAACATGCATTAAACCAGAGTCTCATCTCCCATTCCCTTTATAAGCCAGTTGTGCTTGCACCATGGTGGACTCGCTATTTACATGGGGGAATTTGCAAGCGGAAAGACTGAATGTGTGTGTTCAGGAAAGACTGAATGTGTGTGTGCTGCTGTGTGCAGTGTGTGTGTAATAAGCAGAGTGTACAGGCATTGTGGACCTGCCTATAGGCGCATATTCTTAACGCACTCTTTAAACAAAAAATACTGTGCTATTGACTTTAGACCAGGTTTTTGTTGGTTAATGGCGCAGTCCTTTTCAATCTCCCTCAAAACAGCAATGCGCCAACATTGCGCCCGTACACACCTCGTTTTCAGACCAGAGAATAGATGGGCGAACAGATGGGCGAACAGATGGGCGTGAGTGCATTTGCTATTTAATCAACGTGGTGCCGGACGTAAAAATGGTAAATGCGTCAGGCTGAAACTAGCAAAAAGCTGGCGTCGCATTTCGCTGGGTGTATAACAGAGCCCTTAATCCTAACACGTTTATATGGCCACCTAGAGTATGTGATTTTTGCTTGCACATGGTTTAAGTTATTCCAATTTGTTTTTTATTCCATTTGTTTTTTTTAATATGTTGAATACATTTTAGTATGAAAGTTATAGGTGTTTTTTTTTTTTTTTTTTTTTTTTTTGTGAAAACCTTCATATGCAGACTTCACACACAAATTTGTGCATATGAATGCTTAGCGAATAATAACAGCCAAAATGACACTAATGGTTTGACTCACCATTTATGTTTCACATTCAGTTTTTCAGCAAACCACACTGCTGTTGCCAAGCTCTCTTTTTTTTCTCCACACAAATATGCGTCAGTCTTCCAAGCATTGAAGAGCTAGCCTTTGATGTACAAATAATCATTATTTTGAGTTCTTAGCTTCTTTCTCTGGTAATTGGCTCTTACACAATATGTCTAGTACTATGGTACGTTGCTCGGGTAAGAGCTTTGGCAGCAAAGAAGAGAGTAGACTAAGAATAAGAATGTGATGGCACATTTCTGAGCTCAAAATCCCACATGGCTAATTCTCAACATTAATACACCCTGAGAGCAGGGTGAATAAAATCAAGTGCAGCGATACAGTAGTGACTTAATTTCATCAGCTATTTTTAAATTTAGTCTTAGACACTTTTTTTAATCATATTTAGTCATCCTTGTCCTGTATTTGATTAGTCGAGTTTTAGTTGACTAAATGTTTGGCCAGTTTAGTTTTAGTCAATAAACATTTTAGTCACATTTTCATCAAGCTGCATAATGATTCAATTAATAATCATTATTATTTTGTCCAAAATTATAATAGGTGACAACTGTCATTTGAGAAATTTATTTATTTAATCAGAATTATTGCACTTTCACCTATAAGCACAAAACAAGATAATGTCAACCCAAACGCATGGTTTATATTACATCATCAGATTGGAAAAATGAAGTAAAACACTGGGCAGAAAATGTATCCTTCTAACAGAAAAGCTCCGACTGGGGATTTAAACTATAAAATGTAAATTTGTCAACCACAAGTATGAAAGCTCATAGAGATTTGTACAGCAGAATGTAATATTTTGTCTTTGATATAGTCACAGTTATAGTTTAATGACCTCGTTTTAGTCGTGGAAAAAAGGTGGTTGACGAACATTTTATCATCACAGTTTTCATTAACAAAATTTACACTACTGCTACAGTGGCAAGCAGTAATGTATTGATGAGTAAACTTCACTCTTACCTGTTTCATGTAGGCATAGCACATTGTCTCAGCAACACGCTTTCCCTCATCATAACAGGCCCGGGGACCAATAGGGTTCACATGACCCCAGTACTCCTCATTCTGGGGATGCACCTCAGGGTCTAGCAGAAGACACATAAATATGATATATGATACAACCCCCTTATGGATCACATTTCACACAAATATTTAAATTTGTAAAACAAGAGGAAGAACTATTTTGATGAAATTATAAACTAGAAAAATACAAATCATGCACACTATGGATTGCTCCTGATCGATTGCTCCTGTCTGCCTCGCTGCACAGTGTTTGTAGCTCTGTACAGCTTTGCTTTTGAATCTCTATTTGATATCTTTTTGTTGTTTATACTGCTAAATATAACTTATTCATCACCATATATTGTTTAATATTGCCTATCACATTAAATTTGACATAGCTAGCTTTTAATCTAAATCACTATCACAACGCGTTAGCATTTCACTAGCCTGTTAGGCTGTCATCCGTGCATCCGGGTCTCTCGTGCCATTTACTAGTCCATCAAACAACTGTGGTGATTTGGATTAGCTAATAGAGTCTATAAACAACAGTGGTGAGTTGGATTAATCAACAAACACGGTAAGCCATGTCATCATCTCCTGTTATTGTCACTTGCACTGCCTGTTACATGTTCAGTATATCCTTCTCTGTCAGCGAACAGGGCTTCACATGTGATAAATGCATTGAGATAGTCAGGCTGACAGAGAAGATTTCAGAATTAGAGTCACGCATCCAGACTTTATCCAAGTAGTGAGAACGTAACAGCTTTAGACACTGCTTTGGATGCGACTAGTGAACTCTGTACATTGTTCGGTTCCGGCTGTAGAGCCCCTTTTCAGCAGGGCAATTGGGTGACTGTGAGACGGCATAGTCGTGGATAAAAAAAAAAAAAAAAAAACAACACACTCTTCTTTTCCGATTAGAAAATCAAACAGGTTCTCCCCACTCAGTAACACACCCACTGAGAATCCTGTTGAAAGTGCCCTAGTTATTGGAGATTCTATTACACGGAACATGAAAACAGAGACACCAGCCACCACAGTCACATGTTTACCGGGAGCCAGAGCGCCTGACAACAAAGCAAATTTAAAAGTGCTGGCTAATGCTAATCGTAAATTCTCTAAGATTATTATTCACATCGGCACTAATGATGTTTGACTTTGCCCGTCAGAGATCACCAAAACTAACATTAAAGAGGTGTGTGAACTCGTAAGTACGATGGCAGTTTTTTGCTCTGGTCCCCTTCCCAATAAGCGGAGTGATGAGATACTTAGACAACCAGCCATTGAGTAATGATAGTCTGCTAAGTGGTGTCCGCAAAATAACATAGGGCTCATAGACAATTGGAAAAGATTTTGGGGCAGACCTGACCTGTTGAAAAAAGATGGCATCCATCCTTTCTGGGATGGTGCTGCTCTTCTCTCTAGTAATTTGGCACATAGTCTTAGAGCTAAACCTTGACTAACTGGGGCCCAGGTCAGGAACCAGGCGGACTGGCTTACCCGACTGCTTGCTAACTGTCTCACGCCACAGAAGACACCCAAGATAAATCCCAACACAGAGATTCTCACACCTAGACACTATCACAGAGACTAGACTGTGTCTGTTCCCCGAATTAGTAAATACAAAAAAAACATAAACCATTCAACGGTAAAAATGTAATCGATGTCCAACAAATAAACACCAGATATAATACAGATGAACAAATGATAAAGCTTGGGCTGCTGAATATTCGATCCCTTTACCCAAAAGCACTTATTGTTAATGATATGATTACAGATAATAATCTAGATGTGCTGTGTTTGACAGAAACCTGGCAATTACATTACTTTAAGTGAGTCCACCCTTCAAGATTATTGTTATAAACACAAGCCGTGTCTGAAAGGTAAAGGGGGAGGTGTTGCTGTAATTTATAATAATATCTTCAGTATTACTCAGAAGTCTAGTTTCAAAGATAATTCTTTTGAAGTTTTGGTGCTTTATGTAGTGTAATTGATAAATCCCGTTTGACATTTGTGCTGGCTACTGTATACAGGCCACCAGGGCATAATACAGACTTTACCAAATAATTTGGTGATTTTCTATCAGAGTTAGTACTGGCTGCAGATAAAGTACTAATTGTTGGTGATTTTAAGCCCTTAGCAGTCAAGTATCGCCAACGGCCCCAGATTGCTGTTGTTCAACATTCACTGCTCATTAAAACATCACACACTTACTTCATCTGGAAAAACTTGGTATAATTATAAAGATTAAAGCCTCCTATCTGTAATGAACAATATTTTGAATGAAATATCAACAAGAATCAAAAGCCAGTCACGTCTCTTCTCCATTTTATTTGTGGTCACATACATGCACTAAACAGATCCGTTCGGGCTCTTAGTCAAAAAGTGTGCATATTTGGACAAATATAGATTTAATCACATTAGCAAAATATTTTGTCATACAGAATAACATTTCTATAAATTTCTCACTGAATTATGCTGATCTGAAGAGCTGAATGACATTCAGAGCAATCTCTGTGTCTGATTCTTCCTGCTGCACGTCACTTATGATCTCAGAGCTCTCTCATTCGCTGTATAGCTGTCAATCATCTTATGTGACTCATCGTGACCATAATCCTGGCCCTTCTGGTCACGCGGTTCAGTGCACTTCCTCGTTCTCATCTCTCTGTTGTAAACATTGCCAACATGTGAAAACTAAGCCAATAAACGCACAATTACGATGGCATAGGGTTTGTGTGTTTTGCATGCGATTTGGTGTAATTTCATATGGATAATGAATGTTTCCAGCAACATGCTAAGCAGGTGTAGCAATTAGCTCCATATAAAATGCTAAATATAACATTTTAACATCATTGAACATCACCGAAACCCACGTTATACCGCGATTGGCGGTAAATACAAACACTCGCTGGCTGTTTAAAGGGAGTTTGGAGTTAAAGTGTAATATTAATATTTTGTGTAAAGTATAAAGTGTAATACTTTTATTTTATGTAGCTTGATGCTAACTCTAGCGCTAATGCACCCGTCACGCCAGGAGCTATATTTTATTTCACATAAGGTACCAAAAGCATGTTTTTTTGTTTGTCTATTTTCTAAAAAGACTTCAGATAGACTTTAAAAAAGTTTGTTTTGTGATGAATGTGGGGTTGATGGCCAATTAAGAATACCTGAATAAGCTATAATGGATATAATAAAAACAAAACAATTACTATAAAAGAATAATGAGGATTGAGTCATTCATGACAGACAAGTGAAAAGTTCATTGGAACTTTGAAAACAATAGACTCTGAATTGAGCCATTAGAAGACTAGTTAGTAGACTGCAAGTATGTGTTTTACAGGCCAATAAAATAATTATAGCATTTTATCTTAGCATTCGCTAAAAACTCACATGACATGCCATATAATATGCTTCATAAAATGCATAATTTTAGAGATTTCATCATCAGATTTGAAATGAAGCATGACTTTAGTAGTGGTTATAAGTTGTATACTACATTCACATAATATTTTTGTACATTTAAAAATATATTATTTTTCATTTTTGTTTTAATGTTTGAGCCTATATCTCTCTATATTAATAACAGTCTGAGTAATTCTGAGTCTTAAATTGTAAACTCTAAGCGTTGGCTTTCTAGATATAGGTTACTCGTGTATATTCAGAAAGACTTGCGAGCAGCAGCCCTTTTATTTGGGGTATGTCAAAATGTCATGTAGACAATGAAAAAGATGCATTGGGATTGGCATTTAGAGACATTCTAAACTCTATTGGAGTTAGGCAACACGTGTCAGGACCCACTCATTGCTGTAATCATACTTTAGACCTAAATACTGTCACATGGTATAAATGTTGATACCGTTGAAATTCTCCAGCAGAGCGATGACATCTCAGATCATTACCTAGTTTCATGTATACTTAATTTAGCTAAGGCTGCAAAGCCGTCCCCTCGCTTCAAATATGGCAGGACTATCACTGCTGCCATTAAAGATTGCTTTGTAAATAATCTTCCTCATCAGTTTCATCTCCTCAGCATCCAAGATAGCCTAGAGGAACTCGATGTTGCAACAGAAGCTATTGACTCTCTTTTCCAGCACTTTAGACATAGTTGCTCCCCTGCACTTAAAGAAGATTAAAGAAAATAGTCCAACGAGCAACACCCGGGCCCTTAAAACAGCAGCCAGAAAAATAAGAAAATAAAACTGGAGGTTTTTCGCATTTCGTGGAAAGAGAGCATAATTTCGTACAATTATTTCTTATTTCTTGACTCTCTTAGAAGAAAATAAACACATCCCTAGGTATTTATTCGATACAGTGGCTAAATTAACCAAAAATAAAGCTTCAACTTCTGATGGTTGCAAACAGCACAGCAGTAATGACTTTATAAACTTCTTAACATGCAAGACCGTCTACTACAGTAATCACATCAGACAGAGCATTGTAGTGCCACTGAGGAAAAATTACACGTATCCACTAGTATAGGAGAAGAAGAATTGGCTAAACTCATTAAATAATCAAAATCAACAACATGCATCAACCCTATACCGACTAAGCTACTAAAAGAGATGCTTCCAGAGGTCATAGATCCTCTTCTTAATATCATTAATTCATCATTGTCATTAGGATATGTACTGAAAACTTTTAAATTGGCTATTATTAAACCATTTATTAAAAAAAAACGCAACTTGATGCTACAGAATTAGTCAATTACAGGCCAATCTCAAAATCTACCATAAAAAATACTAGAAAAGGCAGTGTCCTCACAATTATGCTCCTTTTTAGAAAGAAATGATTTTGGATTTAGACTAGGGCTGGGCGATATGGCCAAAAAGTGATCCTGATAAAAAAAAAAATAATAATTCATATCAGACGATATCGATAATTATTTAGATAAATGTCAAATATTTATTTCTTTCAAATTTAAAGGCAGATATTTGCTCCTACGTGAAAGTTGTAGAAACCAGACTTAATTGTGGTTTTAAAGTACTCTTTATTGTCAGAACATGACAAACATTTCATGTTTTTAAATTGCTTACACTTTTCCAGTAATTTTTCCTTAAATTAAATATCTTAATAGAAGAAATGTATTAGTTTCTGCATGTGCTAACGGGTGATATTGTTTCTAGTCATGAAACAGGTTTGTGTTGCCTGACTTTGGCATATCTTGAGCACAGTTTGCAGTGTAGGCTGCAATATTAATAATATAAGATGTTTTGTCTCTTAGAAATGCACATTTGACAGCAAGTTGACAGTAGCTGTAGCTTGAGTTAGGAGGATGCAGATGTAAATTTATGTTCATTAACAAAAACATGGACTTCTGTAAAAATGTTTAACCTTTTTTTATATGGTAAAATTTAAATATTCTGAGTTTTATTCAAATTAACCATTGGTCTTCCATAGTATCATACATGTAGATCATAATAACCACAGTTAAAACAATGCATATAGCTCTTCACTACCATGGTAAAATGTATCTATACGGTCTCTATGGTATTTATATGAAAATCAGTAGCCTAAAAACATTTAGTATAAATGAACATATTCTATAGCTAAAAAAATTATAATATTCCATTACTCTAATACATTTAATACATGTCTATATTAATAATATAATTCAATTCTATATGAATATCCTACATTTCTGCCACATTACCATGGTGCAGTTAGTGTTACTACACAGTAAATCCATGGTAAATTATGGAGATTTGTAGATCGAAAATATTTCTGACTGTATCCTTGTGCACAGTGTTTAGTGTTTGTCAGCGCTGTTTTGTCTGACTTTAAAGTACTTGAAATCACAGAGACACTTTTTTTTTTTTTTTTTTTTTTTTTTTGCTGAATTCACACGCTTCTCACTGGATCTCACAGCGCTGTTTAATGTTGCGTGACCGAGAACGATCAGAGTAAACACTGCTCTTGTGAGCTCGTGCTGCACTGCCATTTGGACTTTGCCCAGAGCAGATAAATGGTCTGTGTGACGCAGTTCAAATGAGTAACTGAATTCGTACTACCTTTTATCGACAATTCCATCATCTTTTGATGATAACGCAAGGTTAGTTTCACTTTCAATTTAACGTTTGACTCATTTTTTGTGTCAAGTTTTCTTTGCCAGTCGCATTTATTTCTGTCATGTGATTGGTTGTTACTTTAATCCATATTGAGTAAAAATGTCCAGAGCTTATCATCATTATCGACATGAATTTTATCGCGATTCGATATATCATTTATCAGCCCAGCCCTAATTTAGACCACATCATAGTGCTGAGACTGCCCTCATTAGAGTTACAAATTATTTACTCTTATCATCTGATCGTGGTTGTATCTCTCTATTAGTGTTACTCGATATCAGCGCAGCATTTGATACTATCGACCACAACATTGTTTTGAGTAGACTCGAAAATTACGTTGGCCTTAGTGGAATTGCATTGGCATGGTTTAACTCATACTTATCTGACCGTTATCAGTTTGTAGAAGTAAATGAAGAGATGTCACACCGATCACAAATTCAGTATGGAGTACTGCAAATTATTTGCATTTTAAAATAATTTTGTTACTAATTAATATTTATGCAATAATTCAGATACATTTTTCCAAATTGAAAACAACACAAATGTTTTTTCTTCTAATGTTTATAAATAATTTTTCAATTAAAGCTGTATTTCGTGTGAAAATAGAGAACATGTCTTTAAAATCCAATTTTAACTGGTGGGAGTAAAAAAGAAAAACCATGGTGCCATGCCATGGTGTAACCTCTAGATACCTATATAGCTCTATATTCAATTTTATAGCTGATTTTAGTTATGTTTAGTTTAGAAAAAAAGTTACTTTTATTTTATTAGGTTGTGGAACTGGATATACATTTAGACATTCTCATAGACTACTTTTTGTCAAGGTTTAGATATTTTTGTTTGAAATATTGATTTGAAGAGACAGTTTTTCCATTAAAGCCACAATATGGTTGTCTGGCTATCACCAGACCAAGCTCAGTCTTTTAAGATTGAACATTGGTCTGGGGGGGTCTGCTCTGTATTTTCTACTGCAAGAGGTGTGATCAACAAGCATAATTCAAATGACTCTGTACTAATCAGACCACAAGAGACGTGATCAATGAGCATAATACAAATGAGACTGTACACAATTGGATAGTCCTTCAACCAATCAGACCAACTATCCGGGTGACGTACTTTGCAAAGCCGGTCGGTAGTAAGGCAAACACATCCTTCTTTTGTAGGAATTGTTCCAGGGCAAGTTTCTGTTCCGTTTTCAAAGAAAACTTGCCTTTGAAATCTTTTTAAATGACAAAACGACACCAGAGGGTTTAAAAAAAAAAAAGTGCTTAATACACAATGTCATACATTACACATCTGAAATAAATAAACAGTCTAAATGTATGTTTGGCCACAGAACAATAAACAGATAAATTATTTTTAAAAACAGGTTCAAAACATTTGATCTAGGTCAGTCATAATGAACTAACATTAAAACTTAATGCTGATGATCAATTGACCAAATAAAGAAATAGCTACTTCCATGTTGCAAGTGCTTCCAGAGCAGGGGTTTTCAAACTTTATGATGCCAAGGACCCCCAAAAGAAACTTTTATGAGGGAACCCCTTCCTAAAATACATCTATAAAAAACATTTAAACTGTTAGAGAAATAGTAAGTATGACATTATAAATACAACATACTGTTTCCGAACTTAAATTGGCTATGCTTAAATGTTAAATTGTATGCTTAAATGTAAAAGACATTAAGAAATTATTTACATAAGCAACTTTCACAATAAACGTATGTAAGCAGCTTACATACGGTGTTAAGAATACTGCCTTACAACCCCAGTGAGCAAGATAAAGGGAATATAGTGAGAAAAACTCACTTAAAGATCACTACTGTCAAAATTACAGCGATTATGTCAGACTAATGCACATGGTGACTGCTTTGAAACAGCCTCTTAGATCTGACTGCTCTACACATCTGTGGTATTTCTAAAGGAATCTTTCACAACACACCAATTAAGTCAACGCTCTGTGTTTGTATGTGGCTAAATATGCGAGAGAACAAAATCATAGTAGCACATGTAAGTGGGGTTGTGTGAATTCCTGATGGCCTTCAAAAGGTGACACTATCAGATGAAAGAAATAGTTTTCAAAGAATTAAAACAATTATTGCAGTTTTACAGTTATTTATAGTTATCATCATTGGTGTGAAACGCCCTTAACACAGAGTAAAGCAACTCAGCTAGAGTAGACAGAGATGTCTGACACTGGCAGTAGACTACAGTCCAAAGTATCTTGTTCTGAATTCCCGAATTAATTCCTGAAAGTATCCTGAATTCCCAAAAATGATGGGCAAAGATCATGCAAATAATCAGAAGAAGAATATTTGGGCGCAGTCTGCAGCTTTGATGGAAACCCAGTGCTAAGAGTGCTGTGAGCCATAATCGGTAATGAACACCCTTGGACACAACCGTGAAGAATAAAAAACAAAACAAGAACTGCAATAATCTAAAATAAGACTGGGAAAAATAATACACTCAAACTGAAAGGTAATTGTTATACGTGTCAAAATACACTGAGTTGCAGAGCCATTACAACAGTAGTTATTAAATCAGCTGTACAGATGTTATAAAGAAATGATGTTGCCAATTTCGGTCAAGCATTCACTCTAGTGAGAAAATTATTTTTAGTGTTCAAATTATATAAATCCCTCAATAACATGCAGTTACAGTACTGCGCAAAAGTCTTAGGCACGTTAGTATTTTCCCTTTGACAGGAGGATAGCTTTGACAGGAGGATAGCTTCCTAATAATTATCTTCACAGGGAAGAGAACAAGAATGAAGTAGAGACTGTCATGATTTGTCTGTCAACTGACAGACATGGGGCAATTGGTGCTTCCAGGATTGGTCACGACTGGACACCATAGTGAGAAACCGAGCGGATGTTTTCCCAAAAAATGGTTTTAAGACAACATTATATCTTTTGTTGAAGCGTGTCAGTAGCAAATATCAAGTCACATTTTCAAACATTCCTTTTTGCCATTAATTGTAATAATCCAGTGAGATTTTTTATATGCACAAGGAGTCTGGACAAGGATCTCAAGTCCTTCTGGGATTACATGAAGAAACTGAAAAAATACTGAGACAGACTAAATCCAAATGAACCGTGGCCAAGTCTCCAACGCGCTTGAAGAATCTGCACTGAACCGTTTTTGAGAAAATACTAACGTGCCCAAAACTCTTGCACAGTACTGTCTGTTCTCAAACCAATTGTGTTATTCAGAGTAAAAGAGTGGTTTCATGGATTTCAATACATTTCAGTGTTTTTTGGTTTTGAAGATTTTGAAGGCTGGAGAGCAAGAGCTAGGGTGGAAGCAGGATTGTTTTTTTTTGCACATTCAGACAAACAGTTCTTTAAAAGCAACCATCATGAAAAATAGTAGCTTACGCAGTTTGAAGGCAATCAATGGCACATCAGCTGAATTGATGGCATTGTCACTTTCTAGTGATAATGGCTTCTTTTCTAGTATGTAATAAATTACATTAGCCCAAAAGATACTAAAGTGAAGAGCAAACCATTTTTTTTTCCTGAAAAACAAACAACAAAACCTTGACTGCATGCATCTAATTACTAGGGCTGGGTTGAAAATATTGATTTTTCAATGTTAATCTATTCTCATTTTGATGAACCAATATCTTTTAATCTATGAGTGTTTTCACACTTGAGTCACACTTGAGATTTGCAGAACAAATAATTTGTGAATGAATAATTTGCAGAGATCTACCAGAAGCAGCCATGATGAACCATAGACTGTAAAAAAAGATGGATGACACGCTTTCACTTTCCTCCGTTGACATAAGTGAAGCCGCCAGTGTTCAAATACGGCGCTAAAATGTTGGGTCTTGAGTCTGCACAGTAGTGAGCGCTAGGCCAAAAAAATCCTATCACTGTATTTTTTTGGTTGAAAGGCGATACACTGTATATATCCTGGTATTTTCTACATTTTTCTATTTGGATATTAAAAAAAAAAAAAAAAAAAAAAAAAAAAAAAAAAACAGTATTTATTTTAATAATAAATACATTTTATTTCACATCCTTCCAATGATGCCCTAAAAACAAATGTTGATATTGAAGGCTATAAACAAATATAGTTAATGTAATGTAGACTATGCAATATATTATGTGCAAAAAGGGGTTAAAAAAAAAAAAAAAAAAAAAAAAAAAAATCACATTACATTACATTCTAACATTACAATCTAAAAACAAAATTAATAATTTACTAAACTAAAAATGAGCAAAAGCATATTAGCCTACATTTGATTACCCCATTATAATGGCCATTTTCATAAAAATATACTTTTAGGTTTAAAATTCCACATATGGCACATTTATTGTCCAACAACAAATATTTTAGAAATACGCATATTTTAGTCAGAATTATTGCATTCCTATTCTATTGCGCTCCATCTGTTTGCCGTGCATGCACGCAGTGGCGCTCATTCACGGAAGCCTGAATTTTAGTGGAAATTCACATGCAGAAGGCTCGTCCTCTCCGGACAGAAAAATGGACATATCTGCATGACTTTCTAACATTTACAGATGGAGAACTGTGAAATGTAAGTTATGCACTAAGGAAAGCACCACATTTCAAACGCATTAAACACCACAAGTATTTATAGGCTATGTCTATCAGCACAAGTAGCCTATCTCTCAGAGCATCTTACAGGGCAAGCTGCTTTAAACTATACATGTTAACTATATCTTACCAGTTATTTTGAAGCCCTTAATATAAAGCATGTGTCATGTTGAGGATAAGTATCATGCACTTTTCCTGCATCAGCTCACTCTGTGTACTCCGCTATTTTTCAGATGCGCTCGTATCAATCTACTGTTCGATATATATACACGGTATTGCCTCATTCCATATAGTCTCTAAAAAATATACTGATATATCATACAAACTCAATATACCGTCCAGCCCTAGTGAGCGCAAAGTGGAGCCGCGATATCATAGTCACACCCACACTCCCACCTAATCAACTTTTTGTGAAATAAACAGTTATGGAAATGTAGAGATTAAAGTTAAAGCTTCAATCACCTCCCAAAGTTCCCGAAAAATGTCCGTTAGTGCCTCAATGACTTTGCTCAGAGAAGCGGTCAATCTCAGCTGTCAATCATAATGTCACACCCCCATTTATATAGCATCAAATAACTAACTAAAACAAAACTTATTTAAGAACGAACACTTGAACTAACATCAGTGTGATAAAAACAGCCTAAAATGACAAGCCATCTTTGGAAAAAATGTATTTGAAGTGTAATTTGATTGTTTAGTTTGTCTATGTCCCATTAGAATACATGGAGAGGGCGGGCTTTATGACCTACACTGCTTCCAGTCACCTGGGGGCGATCGAGATGCGTCGGCTTCAGTTTTCAGGACTCGTGTTGCAGGCTTGTGAAGAACAGCAATTTGTATGGAGGCATCTGATGACCAAACACTGGAATTGGCGAATGGAAAAATCAAGTGAGCGCGGACTGATTTGTGGACATTTTTAGCAAACCGTACCGTACCCAGACCACCTCCCAAGATGGTTTCGGTTCGCTTTAAAGGGGTCTGAGATCGTTTTGAGTGTTGACATATGGGCCAAAAATCACGTGAACCATGCTCAGACCCCTGGAAAGTACCATGTCTGAAAGTGCTTTCAGATGATGTCTGAACAAAACTTCACTAAACATTATTTATAGCATGCCTCCAATTCAATAATCACAATAAGCTTTATGCTGTTACTTATAAGACAGTCTTAGCTTTCAAATTTTGCCATTTCATTACGAATTTCAAACAATAAATGGCACTTTGCGCTCTTTAATGTGGCGTGAGAGATCTGTACCAAAAACAAGTTCTCTTTCAAACATCCGCTCGGTTGCTCACTATGGTGTCCAGTCGTGACCAATCCTGGAAGCACCAATTGCGCCATGTCTGTCAGTTGACAGACAAATCATGACAGTCTCTACTTCATTCTTGTTCTCTTCCCTGTGAAGATAATTATTAGGAAGCTATCCTCCTGTCAAAGTGAATATTTTTCTTCTGCTGTCTTTTCTGGAGAAAACTAGTGCGTCGAGGCGAGTTCTCATTTTTCATCGAGCCTTTCATTTTCCTTTTTACCCATGTTGAGTGGTGCGATGGATTAATATCTCCGTGTTCACATCTCTGTTGTGGCGACTGCGAACCCCCCACTATCTTAGCCCCGTTTTGAGCCTATATTACATTAAAGATCCTTTTGCTAAAGGCTGTGTAAACATATTTCACGTCAGCACCTGTCCCACTGGGTAGTGGAAGCTATTATATTAGGCTATAACAGCATGGGACTCGGTCCTCCGGAAGTGCAGACGGCACATTCTACCAGAGGTTTGGCTACCTCATGGGCACTATTTAAGGGCGTTTCAGTTCAGGACATGTGTGAAGCAGCGAGTTGGACCTCAGGACATGTGTGCAGCAGCAAGTTGGACTTTGTCTCACACATTTGTCCAATTTTATATATTGGATGTAACTGAGCCATCACAGTCCATCCTAAGTGCGTTTAAAAAGAAACTTTACTCCTTTTCTATTTGGAGAATAGTTACGGATGTTGTGTTTATGTTACATACATTACTGAGTTGGTTGACATGGCTGCTTCGGACAGCAAATCTGCAATACAGGAGTTGTCTATATCCCATAGTGAGGGATATAGACCTCACTCATGTTTGAAAGAGAACTTTAGGTTACTTGCGTAATCCCGGTTCCCTAATAACATGAGTGAGGTATCTCACTATGGGATAACATAAGAGAGATATGCTGAGAATGAAGTAAGGACCACTTGCAGGGATATATATGACTGTCGTGGTCTGTCAACTGATTGACGCTTCTAGGCTGCCGAGGGGTTCCCATCATGATACACCTCACTCATGTTATCAGAGAACTCAGGTTACTATTTATATAAGTGGTGTCATTCGATTAAAAAATAAATAACTAATTAATCAAATTTATATTTATTAATTTAATAATTAAAGTTTTAATATACACTATATTGCCAAAAGTATTGGGACACCCCACCAAATCATTGAATACAGGTGTTCCAATCACTTCTATGGCCAAATGTGTATAAAATCAAGCACCTAGGCATGCAGACGCTTCTACAAACATTTGTGAAAGAATGGGTCGCTCTCAGGAGCTCAGTGAATTCAAGCGGGGTACCGTGATAGGTTCCAATAAGTCTATTTGTGAAATGTCCTCACTTCTAAAAATTCTACAGTCAACTGTTAGTGTTATAACAAAGTGGAAGCAATTGAGAACAACAGCAACAGCCAAGTAAAATCACAGAGAGGGGTCAGCGCATGCTAAGGTGCACAGTGCACAGAAGTCACCAACTTTCTGCAGAGTCAATAGCTACAGACCTCCAAACTTTGTGTGGCCTTCAGATTAGCTCAAGAACAGTGCGTAGAGAGCTTCATGCAATGGGCTCCCATGGCCGAGCAGCTCCATATAGCCTTACATCAAGTGCAATGCAAAGCTTCACATGTAGTGGTGTAAAGCATGCCACCACTGGACGCGAGATCAGAGGAGACGTGTTCTTTGGAGTGACAAATCACGCTTCTCTGTCTGGCAATCCTATGGACGAGTCTGGGTTTGGTGGTTGCCAAGAGAATGGTATTTACCTGACTGCAATGTGCCAAGTATAAAGTTTGGTGGAGAGGGTTTATGGTGTGGGGTTGTTTTTCAGGGGTTGGGCTTGGCCTTAGTTCCTGTGAAAGCATCTCTTAATGCTTCAGCATACCAAGACATTTTGGGCAATTTCTGTGGAAACATTTCTGTTACATAGCAATAGCCCCTTCCTGTTCCAACATGACTGCGCACCAGTGCACAAAGCAAGGTCCATGAAAACATGGATGAGAGAGTTTGGTGTGGAGGAACTTGACTGGCCTGCACAGAGTCCTGACCTCAACCCGATAGAACACTTTTGGAATGAATTAGAGCAGAGACTGCGAGCCAGGCCTTCTCGTCCAACATCAGTGCCCAACACAAATGCACTTCAAGAGGAATGGTCAAGAATTCCCATAAACAAAACCTTGTGGAAATTTAAAATCTTACATTTTAATCTCGTCACACCCCTACTCACAGACATGATATTTGAGTATTGCGTGTATCGGATAGTTTACAAAATCAAATGATTCAGAAAATTTTTGCCATTGAAATGACTTGGAAAAAAAGTGTCCTGATCAACCTGAATTCACCCCATCCTCTTTGAAATCATAATTGCATTGCATTATGTTGTTTTAAACCCCAAATATTTTACTTACAACATTCATCATTACCAATTATTCAGTTCTTTGTATAACTCTCATCGTTAAAAAAATAAAAATAAAAACAATAAAAATAGTAATGATAATTTCAAATATAACCTTTGTAATGTGCCTTTGGCTCCCACTTTATATTATTAACTATATTCTAAATAAACTACAAAAAATATATTTAATATAAATATAAGAGTTCCCCTCTCAGTCACATACCATATTGTTTTATGTGAATGAGCAGGCACAATAATTCTCACATCAGTTTGAAGCAAAAACTCTAGGCAACATTATTCGTTTATACGCATTAACGTTATTCTCTCAAAAATACAAGCATGTACATACATGTTGCTCACATATTATGGTAGCCCAGTTTGTGCTGAATACAGTGTAATGACACTTTTGCCATTAATGTGTTTATAAGCAACTGAAAAAAAAGCACAAATGTCAGAGCATGTCAAAACTTCTAAAGGGCCCCAAAACGGTGCAGACCCATAGGGGTTAAACCCTACGGATTAAGAATGGGATGTCATTGAAGTTCATGTGCATGTAAAGGTAGGCATCCCAAAACCTTTGGCAATATAGTGTATTTTTATATTGTAATAATTTCACATTTAATCTCCAAAATAATATACAACATAAAGACCTATGTTGAGCCTATATTTTAAATATCTGTTTAATGGCATCTTTATGGATGAAGTCTAGCATCACTGATGCCAATACTGCTACTGATGTCTCTATGAAATTGATTTTCCCCCCTCAATTTTAGCCATTAATTATAGCCGTTCAACAAATACAGTAAAACCCCTTCCATACAGAGCGTTGATCCCAGAAAATTGCTAGAGTGCCATTTGAGTGAATGCAAACACGTCCCGGGATTGATCCCGGGCGAAAAAAAAAGGCAAAATCAATGCCGTAGTGTCGTAGTGATGCCGCTGAAGCTGAGATGGTTCTCAAGCTTAGTGGAATGGTACACGATGCTCTAGTTTATGAACGACTCAGAAAAAAAAAATGCACGAGCACAGAAAAATCGCAGATCATAAGCAAACTTAAGACGCTGTTGAGACATTACACATCACATTATGATGTCCCATGTCTTTACGGGATTTTTACGTGATGTGAACACACAACATATTCCAGAAAATCACTGGCAGTGTGAATGAACCAAAATCAAATGATCCCGGCACAAATCCCAGTACACATTAAAAGTGTATTTTCCAGAATCTCTGTGTGAAAGAGGCTTAACTGAAAAAGAATCCATTTTAACATTTATTAGACTTAAAAAACATAACTCTTAATTTAAGTGAACTTAAAACAATCTTCACATAAACCCATTTTAATAAAGGTCACATCTAACTGTGCCTTTAATATATCAGGGTTCAACATTAATGATTTTTTCTATTGGCCCAGGCAGGTTCAGATTTTTACTCGCCCTGCCAAAAAATATATAAATATATATATAAAAAAATAAAAATAAATAAAAAAAAAAGTTATTGTCTTCAACCCATGTAACCTTGTGCTGTCTGAAGCGGCTTTCTGTGTGTGTGAGGGTGTACTCACACTAAGCACGTTTGCGTTGTACCATGCCTGAACGCGATTGTCCCCCCTCCTCACTCCCCCGCTGGCCTCCACTCACAATGCACCGGGCCGGAGCACGCTTGCGTCATTCATGATGCAACTTTTTGTTTTGAAGACGACAGGAAGAAAATCACTTTTTCGCTAATAGACTGCCTAATAGATTTATCATTTATGCCGCGCAACGATTTTCACTTGACTGTACTGCACGTATCAGAAGATTATTACAGAGGCAGCTGACTTTGATGGAGGAATTTGCAGCTTTACTCGGAAACTACAATTCATGTTCATCAATAAGGTGAGAACCAGGACCGTTATAAACCTAAATATAATTGATTTAATCGAAAAATGTATCCAAGTAGTAATAGTATGGTATTTGGTATCATAATGATGATAGTAGCACACAGCTGTTCTGTGCTCTGGCACAGTTAGCTCTCACACAGCATGCAAACCGCCCTCAAGCCCTAACGAACAATGCCGTAGTGTCTGACCCACGGTTCTGATCCACCTCTTCCATGCGGGCCAGGGCCGGCCAAACAAACTGCGCCAGGGCACGGAACGGAGCGCTCACACTTGTCAAATGAACCGGGCTTTGGGGGTCAGGCGCGCTCGGGCACGGTTCAGAGCACCTAGTGTGAGTACACCCTGAGTACACACGACACACATACACAGAAAGCCGGAGAAAGCCTCTGTATGTGTATTACACACAAAGGAGACTCAAAGACAGCGTGCCAGTACCGCACCCAGTTGTGTGTCTTGTGGTGCTTTTGTGTATTATAGCACTTGAATAGTTTAAAAGGCGCGATCAGATATTGTAAAGCTAGCCGGATACCACATTAATTGCATTAAATATTTTTAACGCATTAAACTGAAAAAATAATTGCATGTAAGGCTTTAATTTTGACAGCATTAGCTTTTTTTATAATATAAAAAACTAATTGGAGACGAAAAACATTATTGCCAATAAAAAGTTATTATAAAAACTGTCGCCTTTGTACAATTAAGATGTTTGCTTACAAATCCGTTAACTTTAACATTTATATAGTAATGTACCAACTGACAGAGTTCCCCAAATAGTTTACAGCATTAGTGGAGAGATTTATTTCCTTGAGAAAAATTGTTCTGTAACTGATATATATTCAAAGGAACTGATATCAGAATTTGAACCGAATCACAAGCTTGAATCGAATCATGAAATGTGTGTCAAAGCCTAAGCCTTATTAATTACCGGTGTGATAGAAATATTTTACGTAATGGTCTCAGAAGTGGTCCAAAGGGTTTTTTTTTTTTTTTTAACATGAAATGTACAGAAAAATGCAGACTACGGATGCTCAGGTCAAAGATCAAGTAAGACTTGCCCAAAGAGTGCTTACAGTAGAACTAACAGTCATATGATTATCTTAGATCATTACAAACCAATCACCAGAACAAATCACAGCGAAGAAGATTTTTACTCAACTAAGATTTAAATATACATGCATCTTTCTGTTCAGCAGACTCTCTTTGTTATTGTGGCCAGAGAGCTCCCGGCTGCGAATAAAAGCTTTATTCGCTTTTATAACTTGGGAGTTGTGTCAGGTAAAAGCTGTGCAGCTGAGGAAAAGAAGTACTAAAGATTCTATGCTCAAAGGACCACAGCAGAGACAGTGCTATAGAGTGTGTATAGGTGCTAAAGACCTGGTGCTCACGTGTGGTTTGAGGTAGTGATGGTAGCTTCTGGCTAATTGTGGCAATTCAAGATGAACTCAAAGCAGCTTCCACTACATCACTATGCTTCACAACAGGAATCGGGTTCTTTACCATTACATAGAACAGCCATAAAATTCTACCTTTACCAAAATCTTTTCAGATCCCAGACTAAAGCACTTCATCTCTGTCTCTTCTAGCCTTTGATCTCAACACATGTACCTAAAGCCATATACCAAAAGTGCTAAAACTACTTGACTACAGGTCTCTGATGCCTACAACTTTTCACATGGATTTTGTTCTGTCAGTGTCCAAAATTTTAGGTAGCTGTTCTGCAATGTGACTACTTCTACAAAAAACATCTAATGAAAAACTAATAGGAGAACAGCAACTGATGTGCAAGTGCATTTGAGATAATATATTATGTATATTATATAAATGTCCCCTTCCCATCACTGTAATCATTGGAATGGAGACATTTGTACACATACCTCCATACACTTCTGAAGTGGAGGCAAGGAGCAGACGAGCTCCAACTCGCTTGGCCAAACCTGTGGATAGAGAGAGAAATGAGCAAATCAGTTGTTAAACTATCTAACCAGATAGAGTCTGACTCAATCAATCAATCAATCAATCAATATGTGACTCCCATTGGGTGCATCAGAAACAGCCAAACCAGAATATCTATTAGAAATCAGAATATCAGCCAAAGTAAAATAATGTGCAACAATCCACCTCTTTCACAGCTTACCCGCATTCTTCTTTTGAGCAGAAGAAAGAAATTCATACAGGTTTGGAACAACTTGAGGGTGAGTGGATAATGACCGCATTTTTATTTTTGGGTGAACTCTCTCATTAAGACAAATTCAAAATATTGAATTTAACTAGTGCTGTCAACATTAAGGCGTTAATGCATGCAATATTTTTTTTTCCCACTTTAACGTGTTAAAAATATTAACGCAGCTGACACAGCATCTGTTTTTTCATCCTATGGGTAGCATTACAATATATGAACATGCTCTTTTTCATGCAAATGATTTTGAACCATTCAAGCGAGACAAGACAAAAGAGAATGTGCGGTCTTGTGAATGTTCTGACACACACACAATGCACATAAAAGACACCAATATCATGAATCGAGTTCTCAGAACAAAGAGTTGTGAAAAAAATGGGACGCGCATCAGATCCGCGTCATGTTCAGCAGTGGCAGATCTTAAAAGTCACAGCAGTACAAATGCTGTCTCTCAATGTTAATCAAACAACAAATGTAACAGAGAAAATTACTCACTGCTCTTGACTAGAGAACTTGTGTAGCTTTAATAAGGATTAATCTATATTTAAAAATCACAATTTATGCAGTGCAGACTGTTTGATAACTTTATTCAATTTCTGTAGCCTATATTTCCTACCTGTTAAACAGGAAGGCCACAGGTAAATATGACATTTATCTATCCCAATGAATGGCAGACGTTGCAATTCTTTGGAACAGATTCCACATAGGGATGCGCCGATCCGATACGCCATCATTTGCCTGATCGGGTATCAGTCAGACAGGACCAGACCAGATCCGATGCTGTGCGTATAATATTCTGTGTTATTGTTAAGCCCCAGTGCCTCACAAAAGGCACAAAAACATTTATAAAGCATCATCAACGCTTTGTGCACTATATAAAGTGTTCTGAAGCCATTCCATAGTCCATAGTTTAATGTAAAGTAATGTACAGATAAATATTTAAATCATTAAACTCAAGTTCACGTGAATGCTTCCCTCCGCTGCGGCTGTCAGTCCTTCTCCACTCAGCTTTCAAACTGTGCGTCGCGTTCGGGGACAACAGTCAACACCATGAAACTCTCTCCAAGATGATTCAATGTTCCTGTTATTATGCTTGATCTGTAGATAACGCTCTATGGTTTCGCATAAAATGACTTTATCTGGCTGAAGTTTATTGCATTTTTTTTCAGACCCACTTTATATTAGGTGGCCTTTACTACTATGTATTAACATTTAAATTAATCTTTTGATACAATGCACTTATTGTGTACATACATGTTTTGACATTGTACTTATATTTTTAAAAATGACCTGCATGTAATTGCATCTGTAATTAATTTCTGTAGTTACATTTATAATTACACTGTTGGCACTTCCCTTACACCTAACCCTACCCTTAAACTTACCCATACCGCCACACCTGTCCCTAACACTACCCGTATCCCACCTCAATATCAGCAAAAGTGTTTTTCAATACACTATGAACACAATAAGTACATTGTACTTATTTTTTGATGTCATTACGTAGTAGTTAAGGCCACCTAACATAAAGTGGGACCGCTGTTTCTAAATCGTGTTACTTTCTACCAGGTGTCTGTTAGATCACTACACTGGACTAGAGATTGTATTATGTTTTGTATTATGGATGTTCAACTGTTAAAAGAAAAGGCTCAGTAAAATATTGCATAGATAGATAGACTACGCATCGATATATCTTCCCTGTGTGTATTGAACTTCTCAATGCGGACGGAGCATTGCTGTGACTTCATGTTGCTTGAAGCGCATCACCCTGTGCACGGGATGCGCATAAGCACTTTGTGCCGCTCTGTATTGGAGCTGTTCGTATTATAATACTTTTGCACAATAAAGGATTATTAATAGCCTATCTATAATATGTTGCTGCCTCCTCAAAATGCTGAGCTATACATTTAAAATAAATGTCTTTTCATTTCTTTAAAATAGGGCCTGTATATATCATTTTTCTTTATATAAAAAATTATATATTTTTTATAAATATATTTACTTTATATTTTACAACAATGGGTAACATTTTACCAGATTTAGTGCTACACTTATTCACTTTTATTTGTTCCCCACTAAATGTTTAGATTTGATACAATTATTGTGCACTCATGATTTTTCTAGAGTAACTTTTGCTGCTGAATTATCCACCATCTAGTTTATAGTAGTATTTTTGTCATAGATTGTGATTCTGATACTCAGAATTTTTGGTATCAGATTGGCTCTGAAAAAATGGTATTGGTGCATTCCTAATTCCACAGAAATAACCTGTCAGTAACCTGCAAAAGCATTTATATGTAATTGCAGGCTGATGGAAAATAGATTACTTCATGTCAACACAGAAATGATAAGAAAAAAAAAAAAAGTAGTCCTATATTATTTTGTACAGTTGTACAGTTGATGATTGAAAACAGGCTAACCATGACATGACAGGCAGAGGATCAAATGGTAAATGGTTTTTATACTTTACTCCCACAATTCTATTACCAAAGCCAAAGATAGAGTTACACTTTGTTGCCTGGTAAACCGGGAGGCCTTGTTAGTTTGTGTGTGAGTTTAAACATTTTTCATTATTACAGTTAGAATATTTAGCTGCAGTCTGAACTGTTTGACCACAAGCAGCAAGACCATATTGTTACTAAATATTGTTAACACCAGATATTTTGATTGGTCGTCCCAGATTAGACAGCTGAGGAGCAAGATTCAACCCAATCAGTAACAGTAGAAGAGCATGTGATAACACAAAAGTAAAATGGTAAAACAATGGTGTATCATGCAGAGTTAAATTTTCTGTTCAGTTTGAGACACAAGATAATAGGGAGCCTAATTTTTACTAAGTAACATCTAAAACGTTGGAGTCTTTTCGTGATCTTTCCCTGTATTTCAGGTCGTGTTCTGCGGTCCTGTGCTGATCAGCTCACCGGGTTGTTTACATCTATCTTTAATGAGTCCCTCGCTACATCTGTGGTCCCCACCTCCTTCAAAAAATCCACCATCATCCCTGTCCCTAAGAACAGTAAACCCTCTTGCCTAAATGACTATCGTCCAGTGGCTCTCACGTCTATAGTCATGAAGGTCTTTGAGAGACTCATTAAAAACACCATTTGCGCCTTCATTCCTGACACTTTGGACCCTCTTCAGTTTGCCTATCGTCCCAATAGATCGACTGAAGATGCCATCTCTCATGTCCTCCACTCCTCCCTCACTCACATCGACAGCAAAAGTGGGAACTACGTAAGACTGCTATTTATTGACTATAGCTCAGCCTTTAACACCATAGTTCCCACCAAGCTAACCTCCAAACTCCTGGATCTCGGCCTGAATCCTTCTCTCTGCCACTGGATTGAGGACTTCCTCACTGGCAGGCCTCAGGTGGTGAGAATAGGCCAGTCCACCTCCACCTCCATCACCCTGAGTGTGGGAGCTCCACAGGGCTGTGTCCTGAGCCCCTGCTCTACTCTCTCTACACGCATGACTGTTTGTCCACACACAGCTCCACCTCTATCATCAAATTTGCTGATGATACTGTTGTCCTGGGCCTCATTTCCAACAACAATGACACGGCATACTTGGACGAGGTGGAGCATCTAACATCATGGTGCCAGGACAACTGTCTCTCTCTGAATGTTGGCAAGACCAAAGAAATGATTGTGGACTTCAGGAAGAGACAGCAACGGACATACTCCCCCTCATGATCAGCGGGTCACCAGTAGAGAGAGTGAGCAGCTTCAAGTACCTGGGAGTAAACATCTCCGAGGACCTGACCTGGACTGCTCACATTCAGACACAGGTGAAAAAGCCAGGCAAAGACTGTACCACCCGCGCCAGCTGAGGAAATTCAGGGTTTCACCAGCTATCTTGAAAACTTTCTATTTAGGGGCGATAGAAAGTGTTTTAACTCAGTGCATCACAGCGTGGTATGGGAACAGCACCAGTCATGACCGCAAAGCCCTGCAAAGAGTAGTGCGCTTATCCGAGCGTATCTCAGGGTCAGCTCTCCGTCTCTGCAGGACGTCTACACCAAACGCTGCAAAGGTAGAGCTACCAAGATCATCAAGGACTCTAATCACCCTGCAAACCCTCATTTCACGCTGCTACCATCTGGTAAGCGCTTCCAAGCCTGATGGCCAAAACTGAGAGACTCAGGAGGAGCTTCTTCCCCAGGCCATCAGACTCCTGAACTTAACATCACGTGACTTCACGCCAGGATAAACATCGATACACTGACATTGCACTGCACTTTCTGTTCTCGTTGTTACTGTGTAACAACCTGTCATAAACCTGTTTGCACATTATACTCTTTATACATTTGTTAACCACATATTTATAAGTCTACAGTTTACTCACTGCACAGTCTACTTCAATTATTTTATTCCACTTTATCCTTATTTGTTACCTTTTTTTTTCTCTTGACTTGATTATTTATAATTCTACAGATATAGACATATATATATATATATATATATATATATATATATATATATAGATAGTACTTTTTTTATATCCTATTTCTATTATAATTTCTTCCTTGTGTTTTTAACTGTGAATTTGCACTGTCCATGGAGCGGACCTGTTTACATTTCACTGCCGGTTGTATATTCTGTATATAACTGTGTATGTGACAAATAAAACTCTTGAATCTTGAGTATTTTACAGCATTTCAGATGGTGGATGCCAATTGTGACCGTCTCATGACAGCAGCCATTGGAATTGCTAACAGCTGTTACTATGGCGATAAAAGGTCCCTAGAGTCAATCACTTATGGCAGATACCTTTTTCCATGACACACACGTACACACAGGAAAAAAAAGAAAGAATCCCCTTTGCACCATCCCCTAAAACCTGCTGATCTTAAACCAGAAACCATTAAAATGTAATTTGACCAAACCTTTCACTTTTCAAAAGTAATACCTTTGATTAAAATGCTTGATTCATATATATTACTTTTACTTTTTTTAAGTCTTCTGAAGAGGCGCTACTGCTTTATATGAAAACAGATTAAATTTGTGCTTTTATTCACATCCAAGCATTGATCAACACACATAAACGGAGAACATCAAAATGTGGAAAATGGAACAATGTGGTTTGTTCTTGGTCTTGTTCCTGTCTGTGGATGGACAGATATCTCTCAAATTTCATGTTGCGTGTTTAAGATGAGCATAAGTCTTATGACAGAATTAAACATTTTGGGTGATACTCACCTAGCATGTTAAGAGTACCAATAGTATTCGTTTTCAGTGTCTTGATTGGGTTGTACATATAATTGGGCGGCGATGCAGGCGAGGCCAAATGATATATCTGGTCAACTGAAAAAGAGAACAGAAATTGAAATGTGAGAGGGGAACTGTTTTTGGGCTATTTTCCATTTAGAACCAATTCTCTTGCCGGAGGACAGATTGGACAGATAAAAAACAAACACACACTTCCATTTATACCAATATAAACATCACCCAACTGTACAATGATTACAGACACTGAATTAGGCCTAAAGCTAATCCGAAACAACAGCCCAATAGATGGTAACCATCTGCCCATTCATATGTCCAAACAAATGAGCTGTCTTGTTAATGCAGATGATTGTTTAAAGAGGTTTTATGGCTAAAGACCTTAATCAGTTTTTGAATCTTTAATTGGGAACCAAATTTAGAACATTTTCCAAGAGAAACTTCTGAGCACTCAGCTATTGGACCAATGCCACAAATATGAAGGCTTAAATGCAACTCAAACTGAATGAAAAGGCATCATCCTTTGGCGCACATACAAATATGGCAGAATGGCCTTTCTCATTAGCATTAGTCAATGTTCTGTCTTTTACATGCAGTCTGATGTCAAACAGACCAGGCATAGGCAATTCAATATAATGGATGCAGAACATATAAACAGACAAGTTCTCATTGACCCTCCCCCAACCTAGATGTAGTGATAGGCAGGGATCAATTTTAAAGGGCTGAGGAAAGAGATGAGTCAAAAGAGAAGCTGACTGAGGTTGAATAGGAATGAAAAATCAAAGAGCAGAGACACGCTGGTCCTGTGCTTTAGTTGGCATGAAGGAATGGTGCTTTAGTCCTTTAAGGTCCACCCAAAAAAATTCCGGCTAAGGACTCATTGGTAATTAGAGAGATAAAATAGGGACTGTGTTACAAATTTTATAACATTGAGTGTTGACATTTTTAGCCTGTCTTACGATAACATGCGTATAGTACCTCATTAACGTAATGTAATGCATTCACAAATTATGCTTTCTTTATAATTGCAAAGCCATTAAAGTAATCATTAATAATAAGCAACATTTTTGTACATTACATTTAATGAGACAATGAACATTTAGTTAAGCTTTAGCCTCTCTTTAGCTTTGTTGAAGTTTGAAAGTGAATTTATTTTTATCTTGACCAGAATTTAGCTTATTTAGACACAGAACCGTCTCTTTTTACGACCACAACACACAGGACACTTTTCAGGTGAGCACACAAACTTTGCCTCAGTGAAAAAAAAAAAAAATAACATGGGAGGGAGGGAGACTCAGCATCCCCCAGCAAACATTAGGTATACGAAATCGTTGAACAGATTTGTAAATACAACATGATTAAATGTAGAGATGATTAAAGCAGCGTCAAAACTTTTTTAAAAAAATGCACGTATAATTGTTATACAAGTGTCACATTTATGAACATCGCCCTCAAATGTACAGGCACATTATTTTCATCAAAACCAGTAATTTATATATTTTGTTGTAATGTGTCTGGGAAATATCGGGTTTACAGTTGAAAACATTCCTTTTGCCATGAATTGTAATAATCCAGTGAGATTTGCACAAAAGAAACCAACCTGCTCACCTGAAAAACTATGCAAGCAGTTTTAAACACAAAGGGTGTTCATACCAAATATCGATTTGATTTAGTTAACAGAATTTAATTGAAAAATAAAATCTATTAAATTACATTATTTTTGAAAGAATCCTCACTTATATTTTTTTTTCTGTTTCTTCATAGCCTGACAATCCAGACCCACATCAAGATGTTGGGTCTGGGAACTCACCGTTGGAAGGGCTCAATCCGAGAGGCGGGATAAACGGTTGTCTTTCAGATTCCCTCTGCACACAATAGGATAGCGCTACAACCAACCAGAGCAACGAAGAAGGTGAAGTGGAGCTAGTTGATAGATTAAACTTTTGCCGTATCCGGTCGGCAAAACTCCGAACACATCTTCCTTTCTTAAGAATGACTTCAGTGCCATTCTTTGTTCTTTTCTCAAAGAAAAGTTTAACAACAAGTCTCCCAGAATCGCGGCCAAAGCCGATTCGAAAGACCGCTGTTCGCCAGCTTCTTTGCTTTCAAGTAGCACGCGGAACCATCACAACTCTGCCGTCATTATGTTAAGCCCGCCCACCGACTCTATGCACGATGTGATTGGCCTGACCAGAGTTTGGGTTTTCCAATGGAAAGTTGCTAGACTACCCTGGGTCAAAATTAGATTTGCTGCCGCTAGGGTGCGTCTAGATTTCTAGGCTAGTTTCTTCATGTAATAAACGATGGACTTGATGATGGTGAGATCAGATCTCCGTGTGGGGCATACTGGCTGTTGTCAGACTAAGCTGTGCATAAGGCACAGCTTAAAAATAATTTGTATCTATAATTTAATGCAGAAATAAATGTGAGTCCTGTTCACTTATACTTGAAAACAGATGGCATTTAATAAAATAGGTGTATAAAATTAGAGATTTCACATTCTGGCATTTCTTTTATGTGCTTTATCATATTCACATTGTTTTATCATATTCACATTGTTTTATCATATTCACATTGTTGCACATATGGATTTAAGAGAGTACCGTATACACCCGAATATAAGACTGGGTTTGTGTTCTAAAAATGGGCTGAAAAACCGGGTCGTCTTCGCAATATAGACAAAATCACGGGAGAAAGGGAGAAAGCAGGGGGAAACAGTAGAGGGCGCCAACACGATAGGCTACGTAATTAGTGACTATAATTAGTGTTATGAATTAAATAAACAGTAAAGTGCCACCATGGAGAAGTCAAGAGATCATTTTGAGAAAAGCGCTTCAAAAGTTGGTCAAATAAACCAACACGTTCGAAACAGTTATGACACCAACTTTAAACTTATGGTCGTGAATGAGGCAGAATCATCTAATAATTGCAAAAGCTGCCAAAAAATTTGGAGTCACAGAATGCAATGTTCAGAGGTGGCGAGCACCGTTTTTTCCCAAAAATAAGTCTGGAAAATGAAGGGGGTCGTCTTATATTCAGGGTCGTCTTATATTCGGGTATATACGGTACTTTTTTTTCCTTTGAAATTAGTTTAAGTATGATAGGAATTGTTGCAATTAAATTTATTTTGGCAACTAATTAAATGTTAAACATTCAGCGTTTGATTTTTCAGTTAAAAGTTTTTGTAACAGATCTTAGTCTAGAAAAAACTGGTTAAATTCACTTAGTATTACTTGATCGATTCGACCACTACCTCAATTACAATGAAGTACAGTGTATTCAGTTATATTTTAGGCACATTTAGCACTTCATAGTCAAACTCATTTTTTATGCTTGAAGACTGGTTGCTGGTCCCTGCTTGGCCACCCCTAGGAAAATATCCTGGCTCCGCCACTACTCTGGGATAACAAGGTATTCGGCAGGCCAAAAAGCCAGATCAAGCTCCGGAAGCGACAGAGAAAAGGCAACTGGCCCTAGCATGCACCAGCACGCCCACTTTTGGCACGAAAGTGGAAGGAGACAGATTATGGGAGCCTGTTTACTTGTAAACAATTTTGACAGGCTGAAAAAAATCCTGTTCATCTTAACTCATGGAAGCAGCTAGACATGTATAAGACAGTCCACGGGTATGCTGTCAGAGGCTGAGAATACATCTAAAGCCTAGGACACACAAAGTCGACGATCAACCGTCAGGCAATGTCGGCCCGTTTTTGAGGGTTTTTTTCTGTGTTCCTCACATGGTTCGGTGTGGTTTTTGGGCCAATTTAACACTGGCATCAGGCCGTCAGTGAGAGAACTCTGATTGGCTGTTCATCTTAGTGAATAATAGCAAAACAGTGAAGTAGCATCTGCCTGCAAACCTGGAGGCTACATTTTCAGGACCGCATTTCTAGGACCCTAGCAATGATTTAGTTGTTTAATTGATATATTGTCCTAACCAACCCCTAGCCCTAAACCTACCCATTGGTAACCTTGCGGCCGTTACCGGTAGCCAGTGATTATAGTTTAGAAAATTATAAATATTGATTAGAAAAATGCGTAGCTTCACTTCAGAAGGTTTATTAACCCCTGAAGCTGTATGGATTATTTTTATGATGGATAGATGCCCTTTTCTTACCCGAAAGAAAAAAGTCATATAGGATGGCTTGAGGGCGAGTAAATTATGGGATCATATTCATTTTTGGGTGAACTAACTGTTTAAATTAACTGGTTTTGGATATCAGACAAAATTGATATATTCTGATGGGGTCTGGTAAAGAGATTAGATACAATATTCATGGTGTGCAGATAAAAAAATAAACAAAATAAAAAATTGTGTAACATGTCGGTATGATCTAACAAGAGAATGCTATAATGCTCTCTAAACATACTGCTATTAATGTGAGTTTAGTTCACATTAAATTGTTTCACTACGTGATGTATAAAGCATTCAAAGCAGTTAGTGGACGCACTCACCTTCAATATAGAGAGGCTCCACCACATCATGGTTGATCAGCTCAAAGTTCTCATGGCCGATCCAGTGCTCCACATTGCGCTTGCGGCCGGTGAAGAAATTATCCACAACAGTCACCTCATGACCATCCATCATCAGCTTATCAGTTAGGTGGGAGCCCACAAATCCTGCCCCACCGGTGATCTACCAAAAGAAAAGACTGCATATCAATTCACAAACCAAAATTATTGAAGTATATAGAGTCATACATGAAGTTCTATTTATTTAAATATGGGAAACTTTTTAATAAGGTGCAATCAGATGGGATTAAATAACAACATGGGACTAAATCAGCACAGGGAGTAATCAGAGGAATGGAGCAGCGTTTCTACTCCCTGCTGTTTCTCGTTTCCTCAACACTTCAACATACTTCAACTCTCAATTATCTGGGTGCAACACAGCCTATTGAAAAGCTCCTAACTCTAGTTATTTCACAGCTGCCAAACTGGTCATGCTTCAATCTGACACTGTAACCTTATAAACGCAGGGGATTTTATTTAATAACATTTCAATTGGAGGAAGAAAAATGCCAACGATCTGTCAAAGAGTGGAAAATGAACAACAAAACGTCAATAAACTATGATGAACACGTGTAATTTAGTAAGGTGCAAGGGATGCCGTGTATATCTTACAGACGGACAGATATAAATACGGGTAGTGCTTTATCTTGGTTTATATCATATCTCACTGATAGACAACTTATAACTATTCACTTCTGATCTTCTCTGTGTTCTCTCTCTCAGGGTGTTCCTCAAGGCTCTGTTCTTGGACCACTTTTGTTTAATATTTATCTGTTACCTCTTGGTCACATTATCCATAGTCATGGTCTCAGCCATCATTGTTATGCTGATGACTTGCAAATTTATCAGCCCACTCCGTCTCTGCTCTTCCCCCTGGACTCATTGAATATCTGTATTGCTGACATTAAAATCTGGTTACATAGAAACGTCCTTAAATTTAATAACGTAAAACTGAGGTTATTGTTTTTGGTCCTATTGTCGGGGCCACATTAATTCCATCTCGCACTGTTAAAAATATGGGTGTAATGTTTGACTCATCGCTTACATTTCAATTTCACAAGTTCTATTACCAAGACTGCATTCTACCACCTTCGTAATATTGCCCAACTTCGACCTTCTCTCAGCACTAAAGACACTGAAACTCTAATTAATGCGTTGATAACCTCTCGTCTCGACTACTATAATTCACTTCTTATTGGGATGCCTGCTGAAACAATCACTAGACTGGGGCCATATTCACAAACTATTTTAGCTTAGCACTAGGAGTTCTCCTAAATGGCAGTAAAATGTCTTAGTAAAAATTGCTCTCAGCAGATTTGTGAATGGGTTTTAGGAGAAAACTAAGGAATAGAGAGAAGTCTTAAGCTAAGAGTAAGGGTGGGGTTGACCTCGTTGCTATGGATGATGTCAACACGCTTACTAACTATGACCACAGTGATTGGCTAATAGGGGAGGGGTCTCTCAGTGATTTAATTATAAAAATATTTTGTTGCTATAAACAAATAAAATGTTTAAAATAAGAATGTTGCCATATACAAATAAAGATTTTAAAAAGTAGGCCAAGTGTCACAAATTAAACTAGTATATGTTCAGCTAATTGTCAGCCTCTTACATGTGTGCATCTGCAGATTTCAAGCGAAAATTATGTTTTATAAACAAAGTTTGTGGAGGAGCACATTCAAATGGTCTATTTAATCAGCGCGAAAGGAAGTATACAAAGCCGAGAGCCGACTCACCAAGTTACCTCGACAGTTTTCTGCATCCCTCCGCCACCCCGTTCCTCACTCACGGTCTGCAATGCGGGGCAGAACTCTGGGTTTGGGCTAAATTCCAAGCTCGGAGCCCTCGATCCCCTCGGACGGTGTGCCTAATATGCTTTTCTTTTCTTTTTTTACTCTATTCTCGTAAAAACAACTGCCACAGATAATCTGACATTCTTTTTTTAATTTTTTTTATTAAAGATACATTTATCATCACTATTGTCTCAATGTTGTATAGTGTCTATAGATTGAGGCAACAGCCATCAGGATTGTTTAGTGATTTGGTCTTGTGACTTAGGAGTCCTCTTGACTATTCCTAGCGTTTCATGGATTTAGGAGCTAGTTTTAGCACTAAAATGCTTTGTGAAATACACTTAGAGCAAAAATGTCCTAAAATTAGGACTGACAAGCCCATTATTTTTAGGAGTTTCTCCTAAATCAGCAAGTTAGGAGCTACTTTTAGCCTTAAATTGAAACAATATTTTAAATTGTTCTCTGATATCTACATAGAGGGTATGTGGCTTATTTAAGGGCAAAAAAAATGCCTTGCCTTGAGCATGGGCTGGTTATTTGCAAATTGAGGAGGCATAATTTTTCAGTGGTCTTTTTTAAGCACAAGATTTACATAGGAAGGAGGAAACAATGGTGTTTGAGGCTCATGGTATGTTAGTTCCATGTACAAAACTCTTATTATTCAACTATGCCAAGGTAAATACAGTTTTCCATTCTAGGGCACCTTTAAGATGTTTTTTGAATAGGGCCCCTGATCACATTACCCCTTTGCTCTATAATCTACATTGGCTACCAGTTTCTGTCCGCATTCAGTATAAAATTCTATTGTTAACTTTTAAATGTCTTCATGGACTTTTAATTTCGTTTCCCCATTATTTATCTTAACTTCTGCATTACTTTTCTTCTCACTCTCTCCGGTCATCTGACTTAAAACTGCTTACTGTACCTCGTTTTCATCTTTCAACAATGGGAGGTAGATTATTCAGTGACAGACAAATCTCAACTAAAAACGTGTCGTTCCCACTTTATATTAGGTGGCCTTAACTACTATGTATTTACATCAAAATATAAGTACAATGTACTTATTGTGTTCATATTGTAATGCAAAACTGATATTGAGGTGGGATACGGGTAAAATTAGGGACAGGTGTGGTGGTATGGGTAAGATTAAGGGTAGGGTTAGGTGTAAAGTAAGGATCAACAGTGTAATTATAAATGTAACTACAGAAGTTAATTACAGATGCAATTGCATGCAGGTATTTTTAAAAATGTAAGTACAATGTAAAAGCATGCAAGTACACAATAAGTGCATTGTATCAAATGATTAATTTAAATATATTAGTACATAGTAGTTAAGGCCCCTAATATAAAGTGGGTCCAACGTATCTTTTCTTACAGTATTTCCAACCCTCCTGTGTTTAGGGTTCTGCTGTTTAGTTACTGTATATTTGTGTGTATATGTATATCTATGTACTACATTGATGCTTATGTTTGATGCAGTGTATTTTATTTTATTGTATGGTTATATTTTATAGTTATATTATATTATTCTTGACAGCGACCTTGAGCTTGGGAAAGGCACTATATAAATAAATATTATTATACATTATTGAAGAAGCCGTTCTGTACAATGAAGAAGACTGAAAAAAACCATCTCACCAAAATCCTCTTTCGGTCCTTCTCGGATAAGAATTTCACAGGTGGGTACTTCTGGGTAAAACTGTAAAATAAAAGAAAACCTTAAATAAGCAAGATTCAAGACTATTCAGTATTTATCTTCTGTATGCCAACAGCAACACAAAAGCATTAAAAAAAAAAAAAAAAAAAAAAAAAAAATAAAAAAAAAATCAATGCTGATGAAAAATATTCACATTTAACTCTTTCTCCGCCAAACACAGAATTTTCCTTTGTGAGAAAAGGCTTCCCCACCAACCATGGAATTTTCAGAGTTTCTGTGTTTTCACTGTTATATATGCCAGGGGGCGCTATTTCTCTTCTGAATGAGTACAGAATCTCCTGATCAAAACACAGGCGAAGACGATGCAAAAAAACAAGCGATCATATGCAAGCAGATGCACATGTAAAATAACGTGACCATCAACATTAAACATCATATAAATCAAAACTGCCTAATGTTACTGAATGAAATGTGGACCCAGAACGAGCTATAGGACTGTGCAAGAATTAGGGGTGTTGATGGACTCGATCTGTGTTTGATCATCGCTCTGAATCTGATCTGGATGTATTCTTTGAAAAAAATTTGATTTTCTCAGCTTTTTGTTCAAAATGTTGCTTTTTATATGAAACTTACCCATATTCAAGTGTTGCTAAAAAAGGAAAGCATTAAGCTACAAACTTATCAACTGCAGTGATCTGCTATGACAGCAAAACTCTTTTGGACATTGGTTACCTCTACACTGGACTGTTTCAGGACACTTTCGCCGATCCTCTGTGGCCATCTGAGATTCTTCGGAACGCCGAGTTGAACAATGGCCTGACGAGTCAACGGCAAAGAATCAAGAAACACTGTGGGAAACACGCTGGGATACGCAACAGACTGAGGAAAAGGGCATTCAGCCCTCCTCTCCCGAGCATTCTGCTCGCAAATGTTCAATCCTTGGAGAATAAGATGGACGATCTTAGAGCCAGGATAAGTTTTCAACGGGACATGAGAGACTGTAACATCTTTTGTTTGTCCGAAACATGGCTCACGCCCGCGGTCCCGGACACAGCTGTGACGCCGTCGGAGAACTTCTCTGTTTTTCGGATGGACAGAACAGCCGAGGCCGGTAAATCCAAAGGCGGTGGAGTATGCTTCATGATCAACAAGAAATGGTGCGACCCCAGGAACATCACCATTCTCTCGCGGTCCTGCTCGCCTCATCTGGAACATTTAACAATCATTTGCCGCCCATTCCTCGGTCATCGCCACTGCCGTTTACATTCCACCACAGGCAGACACAGGGCTGGCTTTATCTGGCCTTCATGATGTTGCCAGCAGCTTCATAAACACCCCGATGCTGCATTCATCGTCGCGGGCGATTTTAACAAAGCAAACCTAAAGAAAGTCTTGCCAAACCTTCACCAGCACGTCTCCTGTCCTACACGAGGAGCAAACATGCTGGATCATTGCTACTCTCCGTTTAAGAACCGTCACTTCCAGCTTTTGGCAGATCGGATCATGCCACCATTTTCCTCACACCTGAATACAAACAAAGGCTTGTTCAGGAACCCCCGGTGAGGCGGGAAGTTAAACGTTGGTCACCCCACTCAGAGACCGCGCTACAGGCAGCTCTGGATGATGTTGACTGGGACATGTTCCGAGCGAGTTCAGCTGACGTAAGAGTTCACGGATGTGGCGCTTTGCTTCATCAACACGCTTACAGAGCAAGCCACACAAACAATAACAATAACGTCCTTCTCAAATCAGAAACCGTGGGTGGACAATTCACTCCGCGCTGCAGTGAACACACGCACTGCCGCTTACAAAGCCGGTCTCCTATCGGGGAACATGACTGAATACAGATCTGCTATGCTCTGCGGCGTGCAGTTAAAGCCGCAAAGCACCGTTAGAAGGATCAAGTGGAGTCTCATTTTCAACTCAACAACTCGCGGCGCATTTGGCAGGGTCTGAGGTCCATCTGTTCTTTTGGATCTAAATCCTCTGCAGAGGTGAGCGCTGATCCGTCGCTTGTGAATGAGTTAAACTCTTTCTACGCTAGCTTTGATTGTAATCGCGGCAGCGCGACTCCGCCAAGTGGCGCATCAGAGGGAATTACTCAGAGCAGCAACAACCACGTGATCTCTGTCTCGGAGGATGAAGTTCAGAGGGCACTCAAGCGTGTGGACGTCAGGAAAGCTGCTGGGCCGGATGGTATTTCAGGCCATGTTCTACGGTCCTGTGCTGATCAGCTCGCCGGGTTGTTTACATCTATCTTTAATGAGTCCCTCGCTACATCTGTGGTCCCCACCTCCTTCAAAAAAACCACTATCATCCCTGTCCCTAAGAACAGTAAACCCTCTTGCCTAAATGACTATCGTCCAGTGGCCCTCACGTCTATAGTCATGAAGGTCTTTGAGAGACTCATTAAAAACACCATTTGCTCCTTCATTCCTGACACTTTGGACCCTCTTCAGTTTGCCTATCGTCCCAATAGATCGACTGAAGATGCCATCTCGCATGTCCTCCACTCCTCCCTCACTCACATCGACAGCAAAAGTGGGAACTACGTAAGGCTGCTATTTATTGACTATAGCTCAGCCTTTAACACCATAGTTCCCATTAAGCTAATCGCCAAGCTCCTGGATCTCGGCCTGAATCCTTCTCTCTGCCACTGGATTGAGGACTTCCTCACTGGCAGGCCTCAGGTGGTGAGAATTGGCCAGTCCACCTCCACCTCCATCATCCTGAGTGTGGGAGCTCCACAGGGCTGTGTCCTGAGTCCCCTGCTCTACTCTCTCTACATACATGACTGTTTGTCCATACACAGCTCCACCTCTATCATCAAATTTGCTGATGATACTGTTGTCCTGGGCCTCATTTCCAACAACGAGACGGCATACTTAGACGAGGTGGAGCATCTAACATCATGGTGCCAGGACAACTGTCTCTCTCTGAATGTCGGCAAGACCAAAGAACTGATTGTGGACTTCAGGAAGAGACAGCAACGGACATACTCCCCCCCTCATGATCAGCGGGTCACCAGTAGAGAGAGTGAGCAGCTTCAAGTACCTGGGCGTAAACATCTCCGAGGACCTGACCTGGACTGCTCACATTCAGACACAGGTGAAAAAAGCCAGGCAAAGACTGTACCACCCGCGCCAGCTGAGGAAATTCAGGGTTTCACCAGCTATCCTGAAAACGTTCTATTTAGGGGCGATAGAAAGTGTATTAACTCAGTGCATCACAGCGTGGTATGGGAACAGCACCAGCCATGACTGCAAAGCCCTGCAAAGAGTCGTGCGCTTATCCGAGCGTATCTCAGGGTCAGCTCTCCCGTCTCTGCAGGACGTCTACACCAAACACTGCAAAGGTAGAGCTACTAAGATCATCAAGGACTCTAATCACCCTGCAAACCCTCATTTCACGCTTCCGAAGCCTGATGGCCAAAACTGAGAGACTCAGGAGGAGCTTCTTCCCCCAGGCCATCAGACACCTGAACTCAGTCACTTAACATCACGTGACCACCGATACACTGACATTGCACTGTACTTTCTGTTCTCGTTGTTACTGTGTAACAACCTGTTATAAACCTGTTTGCACATTATACTCTTTATACATTTGTTAACCACATATTTTTAAGTTGACTGTTTACTCCACGTATTTACTTTTTTCTTTTACTTTTTTTCTACTTGACTTGATTATTTATAATTCTACAGAGATATATATTATATTTATTTATTTATTTATTTATTTATTTATTTATTTATTTATTTTTATTTATTTATTTATTAGTACTTTTTTATTCTATTTCTATTATAATTTCCCCCTTGTGTTTTTAACTGTGAATTTGCACTGTCCATGGAGCGGACCTGTTTACATTTCACAGCCGGTTGTATATTCTGTACATAACTGTGTATGTGACAAATACAACTCTTGCATCTCTTGAATCTTTGTGCTTGTGATTCTCTCATCCAATTATTTTTGAGTTTCTCAGCTCAGACACAGAGATATTTAATACTGACAAGTGGATTTGTAGTTACTCTCCTAGTCCCTTGACTTTACTGATATCTTCATCACTTATTTCAGTTGTCTCACTGGTCCCAAAGAGTACATGGTCCCATAGAGATAACCATGATCTCAGGACGTTTGTTTTTTATTTTATTTTATTGTATGCACTTGCAGAGAAGCCTTACAGAGCGTTTCATAAGAACCAACATCAATTCACCCATCAGAAAAACCTGTACCAATGCCATTCTGCAAATATGCATGTATAAAATAAGGATTTTTCTTAAGATATAGTTTAATTTTCTTTATTCCGTAAACCTGATTTCATGTTTATAGCTTGTGTTGCTGTTCCTATACTTGTGTCTTTTGCATGTGGAGATGCATTATATTCATAAGTGCTATGTGTTATTTTCGAGCGAGCATCACTTCCACGTAGAGAACCCAGGTCCATTCTCTACACTCTAAAGGGGTGCTTAATTATGATTTCACTTTTTAAATTTGAATTAGTGCATAATGTTGCTGTTTGAGCATGAACAACAAATGCAAAGTTACGCTCAAAGTTCAAAGCAAATGGAGATATTTACTTTCACATAAATTGCTCTAAGGACTACAACAATTGGCTGGTAGGGACTACAACGAGCTCATTCACGGATTAGTGACATCACTAACCCTAAACATTTTTTTTACATAAACCCTGCCCCGGGAACACACAACAAGGGCCATGTTGAGAAGAGGAAGAATCGTTGTATAGAGTACATTTATGAGTGTGCTCAAGCTGTCGCATCCGTCTTTTCACATTTATTGCAATACAGCATACCTAACACAAATGCAATAGCATGTCATAAAAGCAAGATGAAAGTAAACTATACCTGCTCTAACATCACACAGCATATATTCTCTGGCTCTGAAGGCATCTAACAACAGTTCCCACATGAGTGATTTATAGATTATCATGACAGAATATGCTAAATCAATGACTTGAGGATAGTTAACTCCACATCAGCTACATAAATTCATCAACTAACCATTCAGAAACGTCCTGTCTCATTCTACATGTTGTCACTTCTTTGGGAGTCTCTCCATCGTTGTCCGACTCCGGTTTGAACATAAAAGGCTGAACAGTTTTTGACATTTTAAGTGTGTGTCTGTGTGAGGTATTCGAGCTGCTAACACGAGCTCTTGAAGCTCCGCCCTCTTCTAGCACGCTTTTGCTCACCCTCAAAAAGTGACAATTTTAACATGCTATGAAAAATTATCTGTGGTGTATTTTGAGCTAAACCTTCACATACACACTCTGGGGACATCAGAGACTTATTTTACATCTTGTAAAAAGGGGCATTACAAAATTCTTTGAAGAACCAAAAATGGTTCGTAATGGCATCGCTAAGGAAAAAAAAAAAACTTTTTGGAACTTTAATTTTTAAGAGTGTAGCTTAGATTATCAGAAATAAACTCCAAAACACACCTTAATAAAATATAAGAAAGCAGCGAATTGATGTTTTTGCCAAGCAATGCCAGAATGAAAAAAATAGGGATATAAAGTTATCACTGCTTTACTAGGGAAAGAAAATCATGTAATTTCTCTCACGTTGTTTTTGCACAGTAGCAGCACAAATTGCATTTCAGGACCACAGCACATGCTGATAATGCTGGTGGAACCCTATTACACAAAAGTCCATCCAAAAACTGTTTTTGTTACTTTAGCCAAACTGATATGAAATGAAGATTCATTTTACATTGCTGTCATGACACTTGTGGCTGTTTGATGAATCTTCTAACATGGGTAATATACACTTAGATTATGTCAGTGCTGGGTTTAGTCAGAGCCCAGGGCCAATCAAACAGCATCAAGTAATCTCCTTTAGGTCTGGCTGAGATGCGGCAAAGTGAAGAAAAAAAGACAGCCACTCTCATGGAGACTTCACACTTTATCACAAAAAAAGACTGAGGACTGAGAAAATATCATGGTGCAATTCTGACCCTATCCTGCCATACCAATCAAGGCTTGACGCACATTGTGCTGTCTCTGCCTCCATTCATTTTATTCATATTTTATGACACATGCCACTTACTTACACAAACTTACGGTGTATTTTTTCCTTAGTAATTACAGGCTGTGAAATAGGGATGTCACAAGTACCGGTACTTCGGAACCAAGTCGGTACTGAAATAAAAAAAAAAATGTGACGATACCACCATTTCTGTAGTACCGTTGGTACCGACTCCCGAGTATATCCGGTACCCGCAGCTGCGTTTAGTCGCTTCCGTGTTTATCTAAGCGCAGGCCTCCAGACTGTAGCCAAATATATACTAGTGTCTGTGAATATTAAACTGCTAAATACCATTTAAATATTACTCCTGCATGTTCTGCCTCTCTGTGTGGATGCGTGGGCGCACGCGTGACACTCACTCACTATCTTTGTAGTCTTTGCCGTGTGTCACTATATGAGGACACGAACGCATAAACCGTCACTTCATGAGCATTTACCGTTTCATTGAGAAAACTGTCATATCATGAACACAGACACTCAAAGGTCTCCATGGCAACCCGTCAAAATAAAAGCTTAGTTTAACGTGAAGAAATTGGCAGAATATATTAGGCTACTGTTGTACAGTAGATTTAGCTACGTCTATATGTAATAATAATACGACTTAATACTAATAATAATAATAATAATAATAATAAATTATGCCTAAATCATTGCTTATTTTTCACTTGAACTTTTTTATAAACAGCTTACTTTCAAACAGCATACAGCCTTTACATGTTTATGTATTTACTTATAATGATTATCATCATAAATAATAAAATCACTGAATAATTACATTTGTAAAAAAATAGTTAAATAAAATAAAAATAAAAACATTTTGGTGTGGTACCGAAATTGGTACAGTATTATTTTTATGGTATTGGTACAGACTACTGGAATTTTGGTACAGTGACATCCCTACTGTGAAATATGCTAATTTCTACCCTATTCAACTGATTACTTGCTTAACAGGGCTTTTTTCCTCACTATTGCACAATATATCCTTGAAGTGTGGCCACATTCAAAAATAGCAGGTATACAAGTTAAATAAGAAAATAGAAATGGTAAAATGGGTAAAAGACTACTGTGTGATACGAAGCATGGCGAGACTTGAAGCTAGCTTAGTGTATGTTTTTTTTTGGGTGCAGATATTATAAAAAAAATAAATAAAATAAAAAACAAAAAAAAAACAACACCACATACCTAAGCTCAAGTTCCCGTATCTTCTCCCTGAGAGGTGCCACTGCCTGTGAGGAACAGAGATATGACAGTGAGAACAGGACAGGAAGAGCAAAGAAACGATACATGAGACAAAAAATAAGAAACAAAGAGAACAGGAAAAGAGGTGATGAGAGAGAGATTTACTGAGAGTGAGAGGACTGCATTAATTACCCAGGTGAGACTGGGACATTTAAAGCCTTCTAAGAAAACCAGTACAGACAAAAATGGCAGAAACATCAATGAAAAGCACTGTCAGCCCTCAAACTGGTTTAAAAATGTATCTGAGAGCAGCCGTACAAAATTAAATGACCTTTATTGAGGGAACAGAAATAGTTAACAGATTATTACTTTTAATCATTACTCATTCTTTAATTAAGCCACTAATAAGAAGAAAGTCTGTAGCAAAAAAAAAAAAAAAAAAAAAAAAAAAAAAAAAAAAAGATGCAGGCCTGACTATAGCATTTACAATGTGCTGCTTATACATGTAATTAACCGTGATCAATTTAACCACTATTCCTAATAATTAGTCACGTTCAATAAGTAATCCTAACTTCATTAACATTCCGAAAGACAAGTTGAAACATCAGACGTTTGCCTCAGAACAGCAAGATTTAGGATCTGTTTTAAAAAGAACATTTCCAAACTGTAATTTAAAAATAAAATAATCAAACGTTAGAAGACAGGGGAATAAATGTCATCGTTTCTAAAAGCTATCGCAGATCCTGACAAACAAGCCTCAGTAGGTGTTGACACACTTTGAACCTTAAGGTCACGGAGATAGGAGAAAATCAGTTTCTAATGAGCTTCTGCAGGTGATAAGCAGACATTTGGGATTTATAATGTCACGATAGAGATCACAGTTATAGCACTGACTTTTAATGCAAATGTACGTGCAAACAAACTAGCTCAAGTCAAATTAAATGGGTTTCTTTCAGCTTCAAACACTTTCTCAAACACGCAGCATGGAATATGACATACTAAGGATGTAGCAATCTACACTGAGTGGTCTTCAAACGGTTGCTACTGTAATGTGGTTTCTAGGGTGTTCGGAGTGTTTTTTTACAAGCCCAAGTCTCTATGATATTCTGGTTGCTAGATACAGCTCGGTTCTCTCCTTCAATTTAAGCCAATGCAATATTTTCACCGGTTTTGTCATCCATCAGGTGAAAATGGTACGTCTGATTGCTAATAAACATAACAGGTTACCTCACCTCAACAAGCCGCTTAATTTGAGGTATAGTACAGGGTGTTACATGTTGAATTTTAAAAGCAACATGAAGAGTTGTTTGCCATATTTGCTTTATTGAGAGAACCAGAATATTCAAGGGGGAAAAAATAATGTAGGACTGTGTGGCAAGCAGGATGAGGCTTAGAGCCGTGGAATGGCGCAAGTGTTAATAGCGACGTTAAATGTTTGCCGGTTCCCGCCTCCTCTTTCCCTGAACAACTAACCTTGCTACAGAATGGACTTGATTCATCTGGAACTAATTGTGAAAAGTTGATACAGTATGCACTGACAGGTGGTTGGAATAAGAGGGCTTGGTGATGTCAGACAAAAAAAAAAAAAAGGTTGAGCATTTTAATGAAAACCAAACTTTTTGTGTGTAACGGCCGTACACAAGTCTAGTTCCGGTGGTTGACACATTGACGAATGCGGAAGCGAAGATGATAGAGCAAAACAAAACACCGGTCACAAATTAGAAGTCTAAAACAAGAATTTTTTAACCAAAATGTCGGAGGAGCTTGAATTTGTTGCCCAGCCCTATTTGCTTCAACCGTGATAGTGTACTCTCAACTAAGCTTACGCTACCCCTACATCAAACATCGGGTCAGAGTTCACTCTTCTGCTGGAACGATTATAGTTTATGAAGTAATAAATATGGATATTTTCTCTTCTCTTCAGAAGGCCTTTATTAACCCCCTGGAGCCGTATGGATTACTTTTATGATGGATGGATGCGCTTTTTGGAGCTTCAAAAACTCTACTCATTCCCATTATAAATCATGAAAAAGACAGGATATTTTATAATATATCTCTTTGTTTGGCTGAAAGAAGAAAGTTATAGGATGTAAGTTAAACTCTTTCTATGCTCGCTTTGACTGTAACCGCGGCAACGCGACTCCGCCAAGTGGCGCGTTAGAGGAAATTACTCAGAGCAGCAACAATCACGTGATCTCTGTCTCGGAGGATGAAGTTCGGAGAGCACTCAAGCGTGTGGACGTCAGGAAAGCTGCTGGGCCGGATGGTATTTCAGGTCGTGTTCTGCGGTCCTGTGCTGATCAGCTCACCGGGTTGTTTACATCTATCTTTAATGAGTCCTCGCTACATCTGTGGTCCCCACCTCCTTCAAAAAATCCACCATCATCCCTGTCCCTAAGAACAGTAAACCCTCTTGCCTAAATGACTATCGTCCAGTGGCTCTCACGTCTATAGTCATGAAGGTCTTTGAGAGACTCATTAAAAACACCATTTGCGCCTTCATTCCTGACACTTTGGACCCTCTTCAGTTTGCCTATCGTCCCAATAGATCGACTGAAGATGCCATCTCTCATGTCCTCCACTCCTCCCTCACTCACATCGACAGCAAAAGTGGGAACTACGTAAGACTGCTATTTATTGACTATAGCTCAGCCTTTAACACCATAGTTCCCACCAAGCTAACCTCCAAACTCCTGGATCTCGGCCTGAATCCTTCTCTCTGCCACTGGATTGAGGACTTCCTCACTGGCAGGCCTCAGGTGGTGAGAATAGGCCAGTCCACCTCCACCTCCATCACCCTGAGTGTGGGAGCTCCACAGGGCTGTGTCCTGAGCCCCTGCTCTACTCTCTCTCTACACGCATGACTGTTTGTCCACACACAGCTCCACCTCTATCATCAAATTTGCTGATGATACTGTTGTCCTGGGCCTCATTTCCAACAACAATGAGACGGCATACTTGGACGAGGTGGAGCATCTAACATCATGGTGCCAGGACAACTGTCTCTCTCTGAATGTTGGCAAGACCAAAGAAATGATTGTGGACTTCAGGAAGAGACAGCAACGGACATACTCCCCCTCATGATCAGCGGGTCACCAGTAGAGAGAGTGAGCAGCTTCAAGTACCTGGGAGTAAACATCTCCGAGGACCTGACCTGGACTGCTCACATTCAGACACAGGTGAAAAAGCCAGGCAAAGACTGTACCACCTGCGCCAGCTGAGGAAATTCAGGGTTTCACCAGCTATCCTGAAAACTTTCTATTTAGGGGCGAGAAAGTGTTTTAACTCAGTGCATCACAGCGTGGTATGGGAACAGCACCAGTCATGACCGCAAAGCCCTGCAAAGAGTAGTGCGCTTATCCGAGCGTATCTCAGGGTCAGCTCTCCCGTCTCTGCAGGACGTCTACACCAAACGCTGCAAAGGTAGAGCTACCAAGATCATCAAGGACTCTAATCACCCTGCAAACCCTCATTTCACGCTGCTACCATCTGGTAAGCGCTTCCGAAGCCTGATGGCCAAAACTGAGAGACTCAGGAGGAGCTTCTTCCCCCAGGCCATCAGACTCCTGAACTCAGTCACTTAACATCACGTGACTTCACTTCAGGATAAACATCGATACACTGACATTGCACTGCACTTTCTGTTCTCGTTGTTACTGTGTAACAACCTGTCATAAACCTGTTTGCACATTATACTCTTTATACATTTGTTAACCACATATTTATAAGTCTACAGTTTACTCACTGCAAAGTCTACTTCAATTATTTTATTCCACTTTATCCTTATTTGTTACCTTTTTTTCTCTTGACTTGATTATTTATAATTCTACAGATATAGACATATATATATAGACATATATATATATATATATAGAGAGTACTTTTTTTATATCCTATTTCTATTATAATTTCTTCCTTGTGTTTTTAACTGTGAATTTGCACTGTCCATGGAGCGGACCTGTTTACATTTCACTGCCGGTTGTATATTCTGTATATAACTGTGTATGTGACAAATAAAACTCTTGAATCTTGAATCTTATGGGATAATATTTTAGGGTGAGCTAACCCACTAAGGCTGGAATACACCACACAACTTTTGACCAGATTTTTGACGATTTGCATTATAGCAGAGGCGAGTTGCCGAAAGTCAGAGTCAGTCTTTAAGTTTTGGAATTGACAGGCTTCACAGAAAAATGTGCAGTGTAATGGCTTTGATTCCATCCACTTGGATTATCTAAAACATTCTGAGACAATTTTAGAACACATTGTTTTCATTTGTAATGCATCTCCTAGCAAAGAGGTACATGTTCCTGCATTTGCCATTTCTTGTGTTCAGGACAACTTGAAAGTCTGGTAGTGTGTGATCCTTAGTCGTTTAGTGTATGATGCCCAGTTTTTCTCTGTAACCACTTACAAAGTCAGCAAGTGTATGATGTGTTTTAAAATCTGTTCAGATTCTAAAAGTTGTGTAGTGTATTCCAGCCTTTACCCCTATACAAAACAGCAATGACATAATGGACAAAAATGACTGCAATTGACTCTTTTCAAATAACAAAGACTAGGAAACGTCACAGATGTAGTCAGGGCAGCATCACAAGCAGAGGAAAGTGTTTGGGTTTCAAGCAGAGCATAACAGCATAACATAAGATCAGCACTGCTTGTTACGTGCCCCCTGACTAGGAAACTTAATTGCTATCAAGTCAAGAGTAATTACAATCCTGATTATATTGCGCTCTTGGGTAGCTCCATAATGTTTCCCGAGAGCTTGAATTGTGGATATCAGCTGTTAGGTTTATATATGGTTAACTGTGGCGTTAATAAAACATTTTAAAAAAGTGAAAAGCTGACCTAAAACACACAATTGTAAAAATAAACCACCATGTAATAAAAACAAACATGAACAGCTTGTGCTAACAAACCTCATCTATCCTCTGTTCAATCTTCATTTCTCCATGTTCCTGTATAGACCTGTGGGAAACAACAACAGACAGCTTTATCGCAGCCAGACAGACACACAAACACTTGCACAGCAGAGCTTACTGAAGCACACAATGGACTCCCCTCAGCTCAGTCTGGACACATGATGAAGATACTCAGAGTCAACAGTACCACATGGTGGAAGTTGATCTATAATAAAGCTTGTTTTCTATTAATCTCTCTCTTTGGTTTCAAACCACGGCCCAGTGAGCAGGTCTGATCTCTGATTCTGATTAACGCACAGTGCAGTGGTCCTTCACAAGGGGCTTAAGATAAGTGGGAATACTTAAAGACAAGGGCCGCTGAACATCGATCCCCACAGAAAGTGAAAAAGTTTCAAACATCAGTCACCAACAATATAAACATCCTCAGTTATTTGTGATGAATTTGTAGTGTAGTGCATCCACACATATGGAGATGAGATATTATCTATTAAGAAGAAAAAAGAAGTAGAGGCAAGATTTGATTGGATTATTCTTGAAATGATTTGGAAAGTGGGTGTTCCATTAAATATCATTGGTCTGAATCCATGGGAATGACTGAACTGATATTTCAAGGGTCAATATTGATTTCATTTTGACTTTTTACATATTTTACCATATTTAAACCTATTCTGTAGAATACTACCAACTTTCCAGCACAATCAATCCATCGCATCTAGGGGTGTCACAATATACTGGTATTAATGATAGCCATGATCTATAATAATAATAAAAAAAAAATAAAAAAAAAGATTTATATCATGTTAATACTACACATATAATAATATCCTTTATAATCCAACATCAGTCTGGTTGACAGATGTTGTCTGGTTGCCATAGTATGTGGTGGTATTGCTCCTTGGCGCTTTGTTACCAACCATCAGAAAAAGAAGACACAGTGTGTACCTCTCACACAAAATCAATCATGTCAGAGGAGCTGACAGGCAAAAGCGACATGCTCTAGCAGCACCTGAAAAAAAAAAGATATCCCGCCAATGTGGGAGTTTTTGGTACACTTTTGTACAAAGTTTCAAACTTTGTGACCATCTCCTTACACTTGAGTATAAATCACTGGCCAAAAAAGAGAAAGCACAAATTTTGACCGATAGCATTATTTATTTACTCCAAATTTCTATAGATAACGCCACAAGATTATTTATACCATGATTTTTTTTGGCCACAGAAATCGTGATATTGTGACAGTCATAAGTGTAACATGATCAAGGTCTTCTAATGATAACAACTCTGAGGAGCCTATCTGAGCAGAACAACTGGTAATCTGACATGACATCTAGTTTTCCCAACATTTACAGACTGAGCTTGCAAATAAAAGAACAAAGAGAAATCATAATTACCTCATATTTGTGTAGGTTCCCCAGACAGCTAAAAGAAGAAGACATGAAACATCAGTACCAAACCTAGAACATTAATTCTTAATACACAGTTTTACAGTCATATCCATTACAACATTACTAATAAATACACAGTAAAGCTGTTAAGGCCGGGACACACCAAGCCAACGGTCGGCCATCGGACAATGTTGGGCACCGATCGGCTTTGTTTTTCGGGTTTCTTCTGCATTGTTGGCACTAGTCGGACGTTGTTTTTTTGGGCTAATTCAGCATGTTGAATCAGTGTTGGGTCATTGGTGAGAGAGAGAGAACTCTGGCTGTTTAGCTTAGCAAACGAGTCAGTGCACGAGAATAAATGAGAAAGTGATGAAAGCAAGCAAAGTCAATACGGTATAGACAGAAGGCTGTTTTAGGTCACCGCAAATTCCTGGGTGTCACGTGATTTACAGTAGGCTGTTTTGTGCATGGCCAGCTTGCTGTGTGCCACCGGATGCAATGGCAACACCAATATGAGGGCAACACCAATATGAGGAGAAACAATCTAAATCACACAGTCCATTTGAGGGGGGCCAAACCAGGACCATAACAATCGAGGAGGAAGAGAATGGAAGAAAATGTAATTGAACCCAATTACCCAAATTTTAGGTTCATGGTAAAGGTAGACATTCTTATGGTGATTGATTGCAAGAATGATAAATGCATGCTGACGTAACAGCAATGCGTCTTGAATAAAATATTTTTTTCATGAAGTCTCATGTTTCTCTAATTTTCTTTTTGCCGATATTGCCCGAGCAAACATTTCATTAGGTGATGTCTTTCCAGATTTATTTAATTACATTTCTAGTGCTGGATTTTATAAATCTATATTCAAGCAATAATGTGGGCTATTTGTTATTCTCAAAACAGGAATTAAAAACGAATTGGTTCATTTTTAGCTAATTTTTTTTTTTAATTCCGGTACCAGAGTTACCAGTTAGAACAAAATAAAATGCATATAACCTTACAAAAATAAAGGATAAATGGTGCTTGAAATTTGAACTTATTGCACAGGTGGCAACCTATCACTGTACCATGCTTGAATTCACTGAGCTCCTGAGAGTGACCCATTCTTTCTCAAATGTTTGTAGAAGCGTCTGTATGCCTCGGTGCTTGATTTATACACCTGTGGCCATGGAAGTGATTGGAACACCTGAATTCAACAATTTGGAGGGGTGTCCCAATACTTTTGGCAATAGAGTGCGCTTTAAAAAAATCTTTTTGAGGATGACTGGCAACAGCTGGTTCTTAAACTCGAAGACAAATCTTTAGACTCAACTGGAACAGACCCGGTCCGTCTGGACATGATCAGTCGTCATGACCAAATTACATTGACAATTGTGTAGCGTGTTCCTGGCTTGAGACACACGTACAGCACTATGTCCATTTAGACAATTTGAAATGCAATTTGGTCTTATAAATCAATTCCTGTTGAGAAAAGTATAGGGGAACTGGCACTTTCAGAAATTAAAAGAAAGAGCTTAAGTGAATAGGAAATAAAATAATACAGACTTCACCCAGTTACATCTGGTCAACTCCTTACAGTTACAGTGGCAAAATAATTTTTAGTGCTGCCTGTCTGTACTAGTAGGTATGGAAATTGTAGTTTGGGGCAGGTGGGCAGCAGCGGCAGACTGGTCTGTCAAGGTCACTCTCTTTCTGAACAACTCTGAGTCCTTGGGGCTCTTTAGGGATAAAAAAATAAAATTAAAATAAAAACTGGAACAGTAATTTCTCAAAAGTAGCATTCCACATGACCCAAATTTATCTTTCTGAATTTCTACATCCTGGTTTTGGGCGCTCTAGTAATTTCAAAAACTTAAGACCATGTAATACATGTAAGTGGTGCAGTCTTGGCTGAGTATTAACTAACACTCAGGTTAATAAACGTATTACTGTATTAAAAGCAATGTACAGCACAGTTTCCAAGCTAAGCTGGAAGTTGAATGTGAAGTGAATGAAGCAATGCACAGGCAGAAGGTTACAAAACCAACCAATCACTCTTATGCACACATCAATTAGGGCTGCCCCGGACTAAAGGTTTTCCTTGTTGACTTCTTGTAGTTCCTTGTTAGTTTATATTAACCACTAGTCAATTATTTGTCGGAGAAGTAATAAACCATAATAATAAGCATTTAAAATATAAATCAAGTGCTCCAGCACATGCATAAAGCTTGCCACAGCGGCCCCAACATCGCATGAACTTTTCTAAGATGAGAACACATACAAAAATAAATAACCTTATTTATAAAAATAAAAAAAAAGACGAAATTTAATGAAAATATTGTGAAAAAAGTAGCTCCGTGTTTTGTGCTGACAATAAAGCCATACCGCTAATTAGCGGCCATGCAAAGTGGCCTACTAGATTTTTCAAATAGGGATGCTAATGATTAATCTCCGATCAACTGTCAGTTACAATTTGATCAATAAAATGTATAAATCGTACTCAACCACGCAACACGTAAAGCAGACACAAGGAAACGAAGCAAGCATGCCAGAGTTATTTTGGGACCATTTTAAAAAGCTAGAGAAGCCTAACACCTTCATGACTAGAATGTGTGTGCATTCTCAGCCTTTTGTTTTGTGCGAATGCAAGTTGTAATATTATGTTAATTTTGTGTAGGCCCATATTATACATCTGATTTACCTCATATAGGATGCATTTGGTTAAGAATTAACACTGTATAAACAGTGCCAGTGATCATTTTCAGCTTCAGCACACACCGCTCAAACAGCAATGCTTGACTAATAATAACTATGACTGGGACTGTCATGTTACATAACATTATAAAGAGAACAATATTGTAACAAAGTGTTGTGAATTCATTGGGTTTATTTGAGTTCTCAGCACACTGCTCCAGGAAAAGCGCATCCACAGCAGGAGTTACACATTCTGACCAGCACGGAACTGAAGTTGGTGACACATTGTATTAGTCATTATATTTGATTATTAAATAAGTAATTTAATAAATTATCAAATCACATCAACTCATTTTACAATCCTTTATTTAGACAAAAAATAAAATAAAAAATATTCTCATTCATTTGGTGAGGAACATGACGTTTTGAGCAGAATTTGCACATCCTGTCATGCTGTTGGCTAAGCCACTGCTGTAGATGCAATATTGCAGTATTAAGGCTAAAGATTAATCAAAGTAAATTTACATCCCTAGTTTCAAATGAAAAGTCATGTTTGTGGTCATTTTTTACCCTCTTGAAATTTTCCCAAATTTTTTATTTTCTACCCAACATATTACTGCATGGATTAGCAATCTGTAACTGCGTGACTGACAAGTCCTTTGGAGGTTTGTTTTTTCTGCGTCTATCCGACTGATTAGAATTTAGTTGAAAGTAACATTTAGTCGACTATTAGGGGGCAGCCATATAATCAATCAATATATTTAAAGCAAACATTAACTTTCAAAGTTTTCCTTTCTAGACTTACAGTCTATGTAAATGATTTTTTACTGCTTGTTCAATTTGCTTAATTAAAATGAGTTAAAGCAACACAATTGCTATACATTTTGTCCTAACTTAATTTGATTGTGTTCAATCCACTATATATGTCAAATTTAAGTTTACTTAATACGCATGTGATTACATGAATGATTTGTGTTGTGTTTACTGAAACTGGGTGGGGCTTGTTAGTTCCCAGCATGCTTTGCATATGGCTAAATCAAGAAAGAGTAGCCTAAATGCGGTTGTAACGGTGGCTACCTTAACTATAGGAATACAATAATTTTCGTCGGGCGCCAGGCAGAAAGAGATCTACCAAAAGAATGGAAGTTAATAAGTTTGACCCAGAATAACTCAAACCACCTATTACATAAATACAGTCCCTGACAAAAGTCTTGTCACTTGTGTACAAATTGACCTGAAGTGCCGCTGAAATATATTTCTAATCAAGATTTTTTTTTTTTTTACAAGAAATGGGTCATTTTAATCCCAACAGCTTTTGTAATAATGTTTCAGTGCAAAATAGAAACTGTCAAAAAGTATTCTAATATTCACAGCTTGGTAAAGCCCACTGAGTCAATTTTTGCAAAGACATAAGTGTTGTCGCCTTGACATATGAGCTTCACCTGTGACTAATAATGGATCAATTAGGTCTCAGGTGTGTATAAAAAGAACCCCAGTACACTAGACCTTCACATCAACTGCAACTAGACCTCTGCAAACATGCCTAAGATTCACCCTGAGACTAAAGTTTTGATTATCAAGAGGCTGAAGACCAGATCCACTGCTGATGTGGCAGACACCTTCAGTGTGTCTCAGCGTCAAGTACAGAGGATAAAGAGACTGGAGACGTTTTTGACAAGCCCAGGTCAGGCAGACCCCGCAAGACAACTTCTCGAGAGGACCGTTTGTTGGCTCGAAAATCCAAGGCCAGCCCATTTTCCACTGCAGCAGAGACCTGGTCATCTGAAGTCCCTGTGTCAACCAGAACAGTTTGTCGGATTCTGTCTCGAAATGGCCTCCATGGTCGAATCAGTGCCCAGAAGCCAGCACTAAACAAAAGACAATTGAAAAACCGTGTGTCATTTGCCAAGGCCCACAGCTTGCTAAAAAGATGGACGCTGGAAAAGTGTCAGAAGGTGGATTTTTTAGATGAATCTTCTGTTGAATTACACCACAGTCACTAATATTGCAGGAAACCTACTGGAGTCCGCATGGATCTAAGATTCACCCAGAAAACAGTGACGTTTGGTGGCGGAAAAATCATGGTCTGGGGTTACATCCAGTATGGGGGTGTGCGAGAGATCTGCAGGGTGGAAGGCAACATCAATAGTCTAAAATACCAAGAAATCTTAGCTACCTCTTATATTCCCAACCATAAAAGAGGCCAAATTCTGCAGCAGGATGGTGATCCATCGCATACTTCCATCTCCACATCAAAGTTCCTCAAGGAAGAAGTTCCTCAAGGAAGAAGATCAAGATGCTCCAGGATTGGCCAGCCCAGTCACCAGACATGGACATCATTGAGCATATGTGGGGTAGGATGGAACCAAAGAATATTGATGAACTCTGGGAGGCATGCGAGACTGCTTTCTTTGCTATTCCTGAGGACTTCATCAATAAATTGTATGAATCCTTGCCAAACCGCATGGATGCAGTCCTTCAAGCTCACGGAAGTCATACAAGATATTCAATTTGGATCTCACAGCACCACTACTTAATTTGCTGACATATTTTTGTATTTGCAGTAAATTTGTTCAATTTCTGTATAGGCAACAAAACTTTTGTCTTGCCAAAATTTGACCTTTCTGTCTTGATTAAATGATAAATCTTTTTTCAGTGAAACTAAATTTCAGTGCATTAAACATCATTTGGGAGGGTTTTAGCTTTTCATATGAGCTAACACCAATTAATTAATTAAAAGTCAGGTTAATAGCAGGTGTTTCTACTAAATAGATAAGCAACAAGACTTTTGTCAGGGACTGTATAATTAATCCCAGTAAGTAATGAAATTCACTAACAAATACATTCCACACAAAATTTCAAAGCCAAAAAGGTAATGTATTGTATAGCAAACATGAATAAACAAACAAAAAAACAATTTACACTGAAACATTATGCACAATTCAATCCAAGTCTTTGGGGAGTGGCGTATTGCATCTTAGTTCATGGTTTAAGAGTCCACATAAAAGCAAACATTTCAAAATCATTTTCTCATAAATGAAATCAAAATCAGAAAAAGAAGGAAGTCTGTATGTGTGTGTTATGGCATATGAATGGCGGATGGCTGGAAACGGCGTTGGAGGTTTTCGGAGGAGTGCTTTGTGGTTTAGCCAATACCTGAATGGAGTCGGCAGCTTAATAACTCACACACTCTGTAAACAACCTTGAATATCCCAAAAGCGTGGCAAACAACCCCTTCATCCGAAGCCACCAATATTATTATTTTTATTAATAATTGTGCGGTTTACCCGAAACCATTACACTGTAACTTGTTATTTTATATATAAAAGTGTCTTTTTATGTATTTTTTAGCAAGATGAGAAAAGGAGACTTGATAGTGTGTAATAGTGTTTAATGTTCAATTATGTTGGAAATATTAGAACATATATAATATAACATATAATATAAATTACAGTGGGTTACCATTGTGAAGATGAGTTGAGCATAACTGCTTTGCTGAAGGAGCTTTTAATGCTAAACATTTAAGATGCTAATGTGTGCTATTGCTAGCTAAAAGTGTCAGCTAACTAGTGCAATATTCTAAAATTCAATTGTGTGACATTAAAGGGCACCTATTATGCCCCTTTTTACAAGATGTAATACAAGTCTCAGGTGTCCCCAGAGTGTGTCTGAAGTTTCAGATAAAAAATCCTGACAGATCATTTAATAACCCATTTTGAAAATGCCAATTTTTGAGTTTGAGAAAAATTAGCTGTTTTCTGTGTCTCCTTTAAATGCAAATGAGCTGCTGCTCCCAGCCCCAGAGGGCGGAGCCTTCACAGTTCGTGAACACTGAAAACTGACACATGATGCATCTGTTTGTTTTGATGATCATCTCTATCGTAGACATGCTCATGTGACATTGCAGTTCTTCATCATCATGAAATATCTGCATGCATTTTAAAGCCTTATCACTCTCAACTTGAGCACACACAACCGACGCATGCGCACAGAGAGCTGGATGTCGGTGCGCCTGTGAGTATTAAACTACTAGACTAGTTCTCTTTCATGTGTTATTGCGATTAAACTGTCAAATGCACACAAGGTTATGTCAGAAACACAAAGTTCACATGAAAATAGTTGGTTATGTCTGTGCACTTACGCAACAAGTACAGAAAACCTGTGTGGTGTGTATATTAGATCTGTGTAACGTTACTAAACTGAAAATGTGCAATATACAGTACCTACTGCTATATCTGCTGTTGATATGAATCAAACAACAAAAGAAGCTCTCACTCACTGCTCTTGACTGAATGAACTTTAGTAGCTTTATTAAGAACACATTTCTTTCTTGAACGCTGCAGATAAATGCTCTGGCGAGGAAATAAACATGGCCTACAGTGTACCGCTCTCTGAGGGCGGGGATTTTTACCATTATAGGGTAGTTGTGTACACACACTGCCAACACACATTTATGTTCAAACACCATGTAAAAGTGAATTTTGCATAATAGGTGCCCATTAAAATATATAAAATTGAATTGGACAAATTAATAAATGAAATTCAATGCCTGAATCATGTCAGGGAGCCATATAAAATTAACTTTGAGACTACTTAAATGGGTCACATTATCACATGAACAAATTATGTTTGTTTAATGTTTGTCAAATTATATGGTTTACCAAATCAATAGGGGTCACCAAGAGTTCTCATACATTACTTTCCAGGAACTCATTATTATTTCACTTCTGTAATCAAATAATCTGCACTACTTACAGAATGCATCCCCTAGAGGAGTGTTCTGACATTCAGTCTACACTGGTTTTAATTTATCAAGGCAAAAATGCAGCAGAGGGGTCATGTGTCTTTTGGTCAATATTTTTAATATGAAGCCACAATTTAAAAATAGTTAAACTCTTAAGACACTTGAAGACCTGAATGATGAGTGTCCACAATTTTTTTGCAGTATAAAATAATGAAAAAGCTGAGAACCTAAGTAAGATGCATCCCTTATAACGGATCAAACATCATTAAATATACCAATCAGACCAATAAAAGCAAAACTGTGTCTCTAAAGAGATATCCAAAACATTAAATCAAACATTTCGTGCAGCAAATCATATTTAATCAACTAGAAAAACTGAAAAGAAAATCTCCCATCAAACATGAGATTTAATGAATATTCATAAAGTGGCATGATCACGTACAGGACCAGAGGAAACCATCTGCAGCCCTCAAGGGCAAATCTGATGCACTGAATAAAAACATCCTTATGTTCAAATTGAACAATGTGCTATACTACAATAAGCTACCTTGAAGAATTGCCGGTTATATCAGAAATGTACAATAACAAATACGCAAAAAATAACATTATGGCCAGAAATCAATTTCAGTAGTACATCAAGTTTCATTTATTGACAGAACTCATGTTTAATAATGGTATCATTTTATCCTTACATCTACTATAATGCAACATATTGTTAGTATCGAGAGTATTTACATTAGTAAATAAATATGTCGATCAGAATTAAAGATTTGTTTGCCTAATGGACTGGTGGTAAAATTAAGCATGGCAGCAGGTCTGGTTTCTAATTCGCCCTCATATAGTTTCTTTTTTTTCTCATTTAAAGCAAAGGTGTTCATCAGTGATTTGTATATCAAAATTAGGGACATGTTTGTGCACACTTTGTTTTATGATTTCACCGGCACAAATAGAGAATAGAGGAACAGCCTAAAGCGATAGATTGAAGAGCTCATTTGTGAAGACTGTGTACGAGTGCCAAGAGAACAATGTTGCCTTCCGGCACGGATACCAGTGGCAACAAGCATTTGGCATGATTAAAAAAAAAACAAAAAAACAACAACATTCCAGCACCAGATCGTCTCTTTTTTTGACACATGCATACTAATTGCTAATCAACTAGAGATGTTTCTTTTGTATTAGGTACATCCATGCTGCAAGATGTTTCAAAAGTGGTGGGGACATGTCCCACCTGTCCCACCCGCAAAATGCAATTATAAATAATAATAAAAAGAAATTACAGTAGTTACATTTTTATGCAATTACATTTAAAACTATTAGAAGATTGTAATTCTAAAAAGAGTGTGGTTATGTTTGTTAAAACCAGAGGACCTTAAGCTAAATATTCCCTTCTAGTGGAGCTTCTAGTTGGTTAATCAACTAGCCCAACGAACCTCACTTGGTCCCTATCTCTCGGTTGGGAGGTCAGCCGGGCAGCTGTCTGCTATCTTTCCCTGTGCACTGCCTTATCTCCCTTCAAGGACAAACCATAGAACTGAACTCGAAAACATCTGAAGTTATGGCTAACATTCTCACACAACACAATCTCAGACTCACTCGCACCATACACAACCTACCCGATCCCACCCCCCCCTCCAACCGTCTGCCTGTTTATCTATCTCCTCTCCCACTCCATACAAAAAATCCCATCACGTGACCACGTGTACTGTGTCATGTTTATGTTTATGTTTATGTTTTGTTGTGTTTGCTATGTAATGCTTGCTAAATTGCATTCTTGTATTTCTGGAGAGCGTAGGGCGGCGCCTGAATAATCGGCTGCGCCCCGGAGGCTTGCTCCAAACTTCATTTCGTTATACTGTACTTGTACATGTGTAATGACGAATAAACTTCAACTTCAGCATTCTATGGGTGGCCAAGTATTAAATGTGGTGAATAAAGTAGAATACTTGGGTCACACCATTAAAAATGATTTAAAATATAGTTGCAAGCAGCCATTATCGGGGCCAAGTGCAAAGAAGACAAGACAAGACATGCCAAAATGGCTGGGAGTGTCAGATCAACTGCAGCAATGAGCAATTAAACACATTTTAAGATGATTTTAGGCAAAAAGGCTGAAAAATGCATTGTAGTCTATGGGAATTTCATGTTTTGTTCTATTATAGCGCCACCAAGAGGCACAATCCTACCAATTTTTTATGTGTCCTCGGAGTGAGCCCATACATGTGTCAATTTTGGTGAAAATATCTCATTTTGTTTTGGAGTTATAGACATTTATATGAAGAAACAACATGTAAAAAATTACTGACACCTGACTTTGGATTTTACTACCACTTACTATCAATATTTTGAAATTTGGGCATTAACATATATCTATATGATTCAGAACGCTGGTTTCGCCTTGATCAGACTAGCAGTTTCGAAGATATCAGCTAATGTTTTTTTAAGCGCTAAATTACCGCGCTGCACAAACCATACCCCAAAACCTGGCAAGTATTATCGTTGGCAAGGATTCAGGAAACAAAATAAGTTACTCCCATTAAAATAAGTCAACGTGTGTATACAGATGATGTTAAAATCAGTCTTTTTAGAAGTACTGTACTTCACTTTATACGGTGCACCTGTGGAGTAAACATAGTAAAGTTAGAATTAAAAAGTTGGCATATAATGATGCAAGTGTCTAGTCCCAGACTAAAAGCATGTTTGAGCAATTTTAACTGAAAACATATCTTAAAATATGTCACTGCCACTGTTTTGTCTCAAGATGCACACTAGTAATATTTTCTACGGCCTAATCCTGGCTTAATTTAAGACCTGTCTGTGAAACCAGGCCTAAGAATCTTGCTTAAACTCGCAAGGTGGAGTAGTACAAGTCAAATGTTTGTATCTAATGATGTTCCCATTACATGCTGTGTTAAGGAATAAAGATGCATAATTTCATGTGTCGATTATTTGATTTAAAAAAATAAAAAATACAATTATAATGGTTTTAAATGATCTTACATTAAGTGATACATGGTATTCCTACTATTTTTGGAAGCACTAGAACGAAGGTTTGCACATTTTTAAATCATGTTTTTCTTCTTTGTATATATATACACATTTGTATCTTTTTTCCCCTTTTTTATATGGACCTATTGGTCTGAAATAAAGAGTGAATTAAAATTGAATTGTTAATTTTTCACTTAATTTGATAACCATTTTTATAATAAATGTATATTAAATCATAAAGCCAGAAGAATAACATAGAACCCTGCTCTCTTCCTCTGCACTATGTAACTGTTTTTCAGTAAAATATCCAAAAACCATTAGGCCAGTGTTATATATTTTGTTCAATTGAGTACTTCCAATATCCCAAATGTTTCCAAATATTTGTAAATTGTGAGAAAATTGCTATTTTAACCAATGAACCGGGACGTGTGAGGGAGTCGACTGTCGATTGCGTCATATCTGCGTTACCCTTTTATTTTGCAGAAACACTTCACTCTTACTGCAGTGTGCAACAAGTGCCATAGCAGCCGCTGAGTGAACGCACAGAGTAACGTCATAATTTTCAACACACTCAAATGTATCTAATATGATAATCAGAGCTGCGTTACCTCATACTCATGACCGGAAAAGCAGAAATGGCAGCTGTGGCATAATTAAAGTCCCGCATAGTGCAAAAGTTACATAGTGCACCTTTAAACTTTTAATAAATTGTTGTTAAATTGGTTTTGAATTAATTCGTTATGTTTTTTGATTACTAAAATTGAATTTAAGTATAAAAAATGAATGCAGAGAGTATATATTTATTTTTTTCATAGAGCTCTAACTTTACATCTTCTTACCAAAAAGATGATATGGCCAATATAAACCGGTAATTACTGCAATTTGAAACTGGCACAAGAGTCAGGCTGTTTTCGAGAGGATTATCCCACAAAGGGCATCGAATCCTCTAGACATGTGGAGCGTGGACAGGGAACAAACAGGGATGGCATCAGCAGGTTGGGACAAAGACAAAATCTAGAAAGAGTGACCCAAACAAAAGGATGTAAATCCCCTAAATGGCAGAAAAGCCTCTAACAAATGCGTCAAAAAAACATCTTAAATGCAATCTTAACACAAATTTCTCAAATAAATTGCATTATATGATATTCCATAACTAGGTCAAATCATCTGCATTCCTTAGCAGCCAGGAAACTAGGTTACAGGTTCTTGTGGCAATTTGAATATGTCTAAAGGCAGCTCTTGATGCAATGAAAACTCTAGAAGTCACAGGTGATGGGGGCTAAATATAGCACAGACTAGCAGCGGTGTTCATTTAGCATGGAGGAGATGAATGGATTGCATTAGTGAACAGCAGAAACTGTCAGAAGGGAAAAACGTATGAGTATTACCAAAAATAGTGGTGCATGATGTCTCTTATGTCTCTCGGGATCTATGCGCATTACACAGGCTAAGAAAATAAAATGTTCGAAGCAAAGGAATCATCATTTTTCTAGTGTAAAAGCTAAGCCTTTATGGTTTTATAGACACAAAGTTCCGTGGCCTTTTGGTGACTTTCTACTCTGGTGCAGAATAATGTTTAAAGCTGTGCCCTGGTTCTGCGTGCTCATGCTGTGTGCAATGCTGTGCTTTACTATGAGATGACCAGAGCACTGACCATTAGCCGATTGATTTTCACTGATCCTCTGTAATCTCCTGCTTTAATCTCCATCTCTAGGGCTTTAGACACATAAACCAACACTTCACAGCGCTGACCCCCATAAAGCCTCATGGAAACCTCAGCTGCTAACTGTTCTCCTTCTCTGTCATACGTCGATCTTACTCGGGACGTGATTTACATGCAAATCATCATCACAGTTCTTCTGGATTTAGTCTGTCTCCGTTTCTTCATGTGATCACAGACAGACTCAATGATAGTAAGATCAGATCTCCGTGTGGATCATACTGGCTGTTAAAAATTTCACTGGACTATTACAATTAATGGCAAAATTAATGTTTGGAAACATAAATTGATATTTCCTACTGACGCACCACAGCAAAATATATAAATAACTGAGTAATGTGCCCAAGACATTTGCACAGTACAGTACTGTAAATATGCAGATATAACTGACAGCAAGAGACAGAAAACTGTTGAATGAGCAATTCTTTTCACTCTGCGCTCAATTAATTTGGAAGCTTTGTATGGATAATACACATTATCAATATAGTAAAAGTTGTAAGCTAAATACCACTGTATTTTGTTTAAGTGGCCACATTAACAGTCGACCTAAATAATGCCAAAATGTCTGATGTGTCACTAAAAATTACATAAAAATGTAATGTTTTATAATTGTAAAAATTATAATATTTACATAAATGAGATAAATCAAATGATTTGAAAAGTATTACAAATAAAATATTAGAATTTCAAAAACAACACCTACGATCCATACATTTTGAACATAACGATAATACAGGAAAATATCTAGCCAACTTGCTTAAAAATGTAATAAAAAAAAAAAAAAAACACATTATACCTATAACATTATACCCACAAAATAACGATAAAAATCACAATGATAAAGAAATGTCTGTATAACATAACACTCTCTCAACTAAACTTAACTTAGAAATCAGAATTAGAAAAGCCAATTTATAGTTTTCACGTGACGTCACACGCTTATAGGAACGCCCACCTGGAGGACAAAACAAGGCTTTCCTCCATTGCCCGCCAGTCATTTTACCAGGTTTGTAGTAAGTATTAATGCAGTAAGACGGTGGTATTAAAAGACCAAATTCAATATACACCTTATTGATGTTACATACTTTATACAGCAAAGCAGATGAACGTAGAATATTAATGCAACATGAGGTTGCTCGTTAGGCGTTTTCCCCATCGAAACCCATTATAAAGAAAACGTGTTGCGTTCATATTCTGGGCTCATCTACTCACCTGTGCATAGTATGCATCATCAAAAAGGTGTCAACTGAATGTGATCTTTTAATATCACTATTTTGCACAAATAAGGATTCTTCAGCCTGTCGTCGGGTCACCCTCCATCTGCAGCTTGATCAGATCTATAATTCGGTGTTTTACTGCGTAATTAATCGGTGTTTAAAATTAAGTGGTGCAACAACTCGATTTAATATAAAAACCCACATCAACAAATTCTTGAGTAGAAACTTTGCTTAATTTTATTCCTTATAGGTTGTTTGCACGTGGCGTCACTGCTGTAGCGCAGGAAACGATTTTCTACATAGGAATCACTAACACAAACTCAAAATACCTGTGTTTTGCGTCGTTTTTTTGCTCAAAATGATCAAACCGAGAAACCACAAAGAGTTTTTATCGTTTACGTAAGTTTTATCACTTAACTTTAAAAGTTGTCACCTTTAAATGGCGTTTTGCATCTGCTGATACTGAACGTAATACTGAGGCCAGCTTACCTTTGTTTTTGACTTGGTTAAATATTCACATTCTTCTTGGTATCGTTTGCAGTGAAGAAAATGTATTTTATTTCATTGCATGTTCATTTGATGTTATCACTGAAGTTCTGAAGAATTCAGTTCACAATGTTGATCTGGTTACCGTAAAACAGTGTCACACACTGGGCACTCGCCGCTGCTTCAGCCATCAGTCTATGGTAGAAATAAAAATGGGTTCAACAAGCTGACAGAAGTCGATCTATTTCTTTGTTGGAAAGATGTAAATGTAACTGAAGCTTATTGTTGTCATTGTAAACATTCACTTTTCCATATGGCCACGCAGGAGAATCGGAGATGGTCACATTCAGCGGACAGACACAGATACCGACACACTGTATTCTTTTTTTAACATTTATGTCAACAAATGACAACCAAAATCATATCTATGGAAGCAATTACGAGTCGACAGAAAATAACCTAAACTCACTAGCAGAAAGGCAGCGCGATATAAACAAACCAGACCAGAACTCAACATGGCGTGACGGCAGCTTCACATTCTCTATATCAACCGTCTAGATGGCAGGCAAGTCTTCAAATTCAGTAGAAAAATCGCTCCTCTTCATAACATAAGGATCACGTCCAACATATGCTGTGATTTTCTGTTCATAGCTTTCTAAACCAGCACAGTACAGACTTTCCTCAATCTCGTCCATTCTGTTAATGCAGTTCCTGACCTCCATCTGAATTTCGCGTGTCATCAGAACCATATGATTGCAAACAAGCTATGGGAGCAACTCACCCTATAGTGTTTTTCACATTAAGCATTTTAAAAACGTCCCACTGTTTTTAGTGATTGAAATACTGCAGCAGGTGCTGTATATGGATCATAAATGCCAAAAACATGCATCTTGTTCACATATTTTTGTTTTAAGATGGAAGTTTGACAGGCTTGTGCTGCAGTTCTACGGGGCTATAGAGTGCGACCAATTAGTAAGGGCACACCTAACGTCCTCGCATCCACTGCCTCTCCACGAATGAAGCGTTTGTTCTCCTTTGACGGAACTCACACTCATGGTTGGATCATGTCGTGGTCTAAACCAATCAGAGACAGAGATGGGGCAGGTCTTTGCCTCTGATTGGCTGTGGTAGGCCTACACTGCTCCGTGCTGTGTGTGACTGAAGCGACCTGAGCACCAGAGAATCAGTTACGGCAATCAGCATCAGCAAAATAAACGCAAGAAAACGAGACACCCCTCGCTACAGCCTGTAGCACGATGAGGTAGCTGGATCAGATCCAATATGCACTGGATGGTGGTGTGTTATGGCAACGTCATACCGATCTCTGAGTTATATGTCACTTAAGACCAGCGCATGCGCATTATATGATCAATATTGTATATAGATGATGTTCTAACCTGTGTAGTAGTAGTACTGATAAATAGTAATAAGTAATTATTGATGAATAAGTAATCTTTTCAAAACTCTCTACTGCGCATGCGTACATGACGTCACCAAAAAGTGAATGAAACCACCGCGCATGCGTGTCCAGTACGTCATCGTGCTACAGGCTGCAGCGAGGACCTCTGGAAGAAAACAGAAGAAAACTTGTGCTGCCCTAAACTACATCGTCACGACAACCGCCTGTCAGCGTCAGCTCAGGCAGAGCGAGAATCAAGAACAAGAAGCTGGAGACAAAACAGGACTAACGTTCCATGTTTTAGGCAAAAAAAAAAAAAAAAAAAAAAAAAAAAAAAAAAAAAAAAATTTGTCTACCATTAAAGTAAGAGAGTCCTGTGCTCACAACAGGCAGAGGAAATAAAAGATTCTGCATTTTTATTTATTATGAGTTGTATTTAATTGTTTATTATTTCATTATTGTTTAAATTAATTTATAACACTTTTTTAAATCTGCAGTTTTAAAATAGTAATGTTCAAAGCATCGTTTCCTGTGATTTTAATCCCTGTGTAAATGCCTATGTTATGTTGTCATTTACATAATAAATATGAATGTATATGGAGCGTGACAAAAAGGTGACCTTGAAATTGTGGCATTAAAAGTGACGCAAGCCGGGGGAAAATGTGGGTGCACCTAAATTTTGTGCTGGTGCACCTAAATAAAAAAAGTTAGGTGCACCAATGATACCGAACAGAACCACACGGAGATGCCAAAACAACTCCTAAATCAACCGCTTTGACTGCATAAACCTACGATTAGGCTACTAAACACAACAACGTACACGACAAATCAAACATTATCCTTCCTGAGTGTGTGTGGAAACAACGCAAATGCATTAAAAATGTATATTTCTGTACATAAATTCAGCGTGTGATCAGTGATCTAGAGCACGGACATACATGGTTTGTTCTTTGTGCATCAATATAACAGACTCTCACGTGCTTACTGTAAGACTCCTGTACGTCAAAAATGTTTGACAAAATTGTTAAAGTATAAACAAGGATAAGCCCCCGGTGTTGACACACGTCGATTAACCGGTGGGAAAATTTCATCACATAACGTACCACCCCTGAAACTCACATTTTGAACTTGGTGATGTAAGGTTGCTCAGCCATGGAAACCCATTCCATGAAGCTCTCTATGTACTGTTCTTGAGCTAATCTGAAGGCCACATGAAGTTTGGGGGTCTGTAGCTATTGACTCTGCAGAAAGTTGGTGACTTCTGTACACTGTGCACCTCAGCATGCGCTGACCCCTCTCTGTGATTTTACGTGGCTTACCACTTCGCGGCTGAGTTGCTGTTGTTCCCAATTGCTTCCACTTTGTTATAATACCACTAACAGTTGACCGTGGAGTATTTAGTAGTGAGGAAATTTCACAAATATAGACTTATTGCATAGGTGGCAACCTATCACAGTACCCCGCTTGAATTCACTGAACTCCTGAGAGCGACCCATTCTTTCACAAATGTTTGTAGAAGCGTCTGCATACCTAAGTGCTTGATTTTATACACCTGTGACCATAGAAGTGATTGGAACACCTGAATTCAATGATTTGGAGGGGTGTCCCAATACTTTTGGCAATATAGTGCACATATGCATGCATGTATACACCGATCAGACATAACATTATGACCACTGACAGGTGAAGTGAATAACACTGATTATCTCTTCATCACGGCAGATGTTAGTGGGTGGGCTATATTAGGCAGAAAGTGAAAATTTTGTCTTCAAAGTTGATATGTTAGAAGCAGGAAAAATGGGCAAGCATACGGATTTGAGCGAGTTTGACAAGGGCCAAATTGTGATGGCTAGATGACTGGCTCGTCATTTGTGTTTCGAAGATAAACGAAAGTCTTACGGGTTTGGAACGACATGAGGGTGAGTAATTAATGACAATTTAAACTACCTCTAACTAACCCTTTAATAAATTATAATTAAACATATAACCCCCCGCAGTTCCCTTACAAATACCAATATGAGTAGCAGCTTGCTTTTTAAATCAAGATGCACATCAGTAGACTTGCCAGCAGAGAGGAAATTTGAGGGGATAATCTCTCAATCTACTCCATCTATTAGCATCACATTAACAGTGTGATGAATAGCCTAATTCAACTATCAATTTGAACATGGCATAATCTAACAATTTGTCTGTTCTCACAGGTCTTTTCAGCAGAAGAGCATCTAATGAGCAAAGAATACTGAATAATGATTCTCAACAGGTATGAACACAGGCTGATGCCAGTGAACAAATGCTGTGCGCGAGACTGATTATTAGTATCGGTATACCTTTTCAAATATCAGTATACCTTTTTAAATTTTCTGCAGTTTTTGTGAAAGATCAATAATATGAAATACATGGGGTTAGGGGATGATTATATTGCATGGACAGCAGTCAATGAGAGCCAAGCAACTCCTGCCTCTAATATTTTTATATATATCGAAAGCTGATTGCTAATCTTTAGAGATATTAACTCAGCAGGGAGACGCTACGAGTGGTAATGCTCCCTATACACAACAACCAACTCTGATTCTCCAGTGACAATGTAAATGAGACTTACAAAAGGACACTGGCTATAGTGAGACAGGTGCATGAGATGGACGTTGCTTTTATTATATAATACAGCCTACAATTTTAAATTAATTAATTAATTAATTAAATGAAAAATAATTAAAACTAAAACCAGATTAACCATTTCATTATCGAAAACTGTGACAAAATTGAAAATTAAATAATTTCATTTTAAGTTTAATTTTCAAAAATAAAATGCAATTGGTGATTTGACGTTTCATTTTCACTACAATCTCCAGGCAAGACTGCCAATATTAAAATGAAATGGCAAATACAGTTTTTACAAAGCTTATATTAATGCTCACGCAATAATAGTGAGAACTCAAATTAAAATGTCAAGTTATAGTTTTCATTTTATTTCCTTTTATTTCAGTGTTTTCATTTTCAAAGTCAACGTGTATGCAAATAGGAGTGGGTGTTAATGAGTGGGTGGGGCTTATTCAAGTCACAGAGAATGTCTGAGGGTGAGTGAGTGCGGATCACACATTATATGATTATATGATCACAACAATATACACTCACCTAAAGGATTATTAGGAACACCCGTTCATTTTCTCATTAATGCAATCATCTAATCAACCAATCACATGGCAGTTGCTTCAATGCATTTAGGGGTGTGGTCCTGGTCAAGACAATCTCCTGAACTCCAAACTGAATGTCAGAATGGGAAAGAAAGGTGATTTAAGCAATTTTGAGCGTGGCATGGTTGTTGGTGCCAGACGGGCCGCCCGGTCTGAGTATTTCACAATCTGCTCAGTTACTGGGATTTTCACGCACAACCATTTCTAGGGTTTACAAAGAATGGTGTGAAAAGGGAAAAACATCCAGTATGCGGCAGTCCTGTGGGCAAAAATGCCTTGTTGATGCTAGAGGTCAGAGGAGAATGGGCCGACTGATTCAAGCTGATAGAAGAGCAACTTTGACTGAAATAACCACTCGTTACAACCAAGGTATGCAGCAAAGCATTTGTGAAGCCACAACACGCACAACCTTGAGGCGGATGGGCTACAACAGCAGAAGACACCACCGGGTACCACTCATCTCCACTACAAATAGGAAAAAGAGGCTACAATTTGCATGAGCTCACCAAAATTGGACAGTTGAAGACTGGAAAAATGTTGCCTGGTCTGATGAGTCTCGATTTCTGTTGAGACATTCAGATGGTAGAGTCAGAATTTGGCGTAAACAGAATGAGAACATGAATCCATCATGCTTTGTTACCACTGTGCAGGCTGGTGGTGGTGTAATGGTGTGGGGGATGTTTTCTTGGCACACTTTAGGCCCCTTAGTGCCAATTGGGCATCGTTTAAATGCCACGGCCTACCTGAGCATTGTTTCTGACCATGTCCATCCCTTTATGACCACCATGTACCCATTCTCTGATGGCTACTTCCAGCAGGATAATGCACCATGTCACAAAGCTCGAATCATTTCAAATTGGTTTCTTGAACATGACAATGAGTTCACTGTACTAAAATGGCCCCCAGTCACCAGATCTCAACCCAATAGAGCATCTTTGAGATGTGGTGGAACGGGAGCTTGGTGCCCTGGATGTGCATCCCACAAATCTCCATCAACTGCAAGATGCTATCCTATCAATATAGGCCAACATTTCTAAAGAATGCTTTCAGCACCTTGTTGAATCAATGCCACATAGAATTAAGGCAGTTCTGAGGGTGAAAGGGGGTCAAACACAGTATTAGTATGGTGTTCCTAATAATCCTTTAGGTGAGTGTAGTTTCGATGACTTGTGCACTACGCGCTCCACACACACTCATAATACAGGTTGACTTTGAAAATGAAAATTAAATGAATTTTGATTTGAGTTGTGTCACTATTATTACGTGAGCATTAATAAAAAGCTTTGTAAAAACTGTATTTGCCATTTAATTTTAATATTGGCAGTCTTGCCTTGAGACTGTAGTGAAAATTAAACGTCAAATCACCAATTGCATTTTATTTTTCAATTTGACTGAAATTATGCATTGTCACCGTGAAATTTAAACTTAAAATAAAATCATTTAATTTAATTTTCAATGTCACATATTTTGAGTATAATTTTCTATAATGAAATGGTTAATCTGGTTTTAGTTTTAATTCTTATTTAATTTATTTATATATTTAAAATTGGTAGAAAATGCCTTCCATAACAATGCCGCTAAAGAACTCTTTGCATGACTGATTTAATTAAACACAAGAGCTGCCAATATTACAATTCAATAGAAATAAGCACAGAAAATATATATAAAATACAAAGTAAATAATACAAAAATAATAAAAATAAATGTAATTATAATATAAATAACTAATTTCATTCAGGGCAAAATGAAAATTCAAGAACAAAATTAAACATTAAAGTGGCCAAGGCCATAACATATATTTTTGATAAATGTATCTTATAAATATCAAATCAGCATAACTTTACAGAGCTATTGGTGATAAAAAAATAAGGAAAAGGTCTAATAATATTTACGAGCACCACAATCTCTCTGAACAAATGACACACATCAGTTTAACACAGAAAGAATAAAAGTTGTCCATTCTTTAAATTTTCAGTCTACATAATTGTCTTCTGTGTATTAGAATAATCCATTGTGTCATTGATATTAGACATCCCTAATTATTAGTATTATATTTTTCTTAAATATTTGGGGGTTTACACTTACAGAGCAATATTATAATAGTGATAGGTTATCATTTCTTCTTAATAATAATAATAATAATAATAATAATAATAATAATAATAATAATATTTAAGAGCCATATCGACAAATTATAACATAATTTTGGCCAAATTGTGCAGCCCTACATACAAGCACAGCAAAACTGGCAGTTAGAAATCAGAAGCAATCAGAAGAGGAGCTTTAACCAAGAGGCTCAAAGTTCACTAGCATGGCTTATGCACAACATAGTACATTTAATCAGGCCAATGACGGCAACAGAGCGCTTTTCAGAAATTATTTAATTTATAAAAAAAACTCGTCACACACTGTTCTAATATCTTTTTTCCTGTATTATGTTCATCCTCCAACTAAAGCTAATGAAGTCTGTCAGATAAATCATCTACTTGTGTGTCTGCTAGACAAAGGTCATGGGAATAATTGGAAAAAGCTTTCATTAGGGCTGTCAACAGATAATTAATTTTTTTAAATGCTTTAAGCATTATGCTTTTTTATGCTTAATTTCACGACAAGCGTGTGATTAAATCACGATTAATTATATATCCGGAGA